>CM053979.1:27725458-27872958 GCA_028641955.1 Protonibea diacanthus | reverse complement strand
CAAGCAGACGTGGTGTCACATTACAAAGAGGACTACAACAAAAAGTGTCTAACACGAAAGAAAGGGGCCTAACACAGCCAAACAGCGACAGATTAGAGCAGTATAAGAAACTTTGAGCATGGGCAGTGGTGCAATTACATGCATTACAAAAGACCTCCATAGCGGTTGATGCAGATAGACCATAAACCATCAGAAAAGCACTACGTGTTGCACCACTTCTTGTGTCACAAACAGCACATAAAAGTTATGTTGATCCTGCTGCAGTCTTAAAGATTAATATCAGAAACAAATTTTTTACCAATTATAAAATACAGAAGAAAGGCACAAAAGGGCCACAGAACAAAGTTTTGGTTCCAGGTCCCAGTCCCATATCATGAGTTGCTAAATTCCTGCAGTGGAAAAGGACAATATGTGGACCCTTAATGTACAAGAATTAAATTTTCATCGTCATGCTTTGTCATTTGTAAGAATGTGAAATGTTCAGGAATATAAACTGTATAACTATGATGTACATATGACACTAGTCACATTACATGGATAGTGAACTTTATTGCACTGATAATCTGTTCAATCATATTGTCCATTTCACTGTTAGAACATATCCTGCTGCTACATATAATTAGGGCCCAAGCGCCGAACAACGTTCGGGCAGCGAAAGCCCTATTGTATCCTTAGGATTTTTAGGGCCCGAGCGCCAAACAACGTTCGGGCAGCGAAAGCCCTATTGTATCCTTAGGATTTTTCTTTTTTTTTTTTTTTTCCTCGGTGCCTCTTCGGGGGCATTTTTGAGGGGCTAAATGCAATTGAAAAGTCACAAAACAAAAAACTCAAGCAGTAAAGTATGCTGAAATTTTTAGAATCCGGAAGTCTCATGGGCACTCGGACCAAGATGGCTCCACAGCGCCACCTACAAAATCTTGTACGGAGCCTCCGCCATTGACAAAATTTCACATAGAGACATGGCTTTCGGTGGCAACATGTATCTCCTCCAGGCCTACAAAAAAGTCTCGGCGTCCATTTTGTTTCAAAGTTGGCATTTTCGGGTTTTTGGGGTCATTTCCAGGGGTCGTATTTGAACGAACTCCTCCTAGGGCTTTCATCCTATCTTTTTGCCATATTGTACGGCGTCGGCGAGGGGCGGGGCCATGAAATTCTGCGTGTTTTCATCCAAATTTTGACGTACTATAACTTTGCGAAAAATACTCCAATCTTCCCCAAACCCCTGATATATAATGACAGTCTGGCCTAGAACATGACAACATTTGGTGATTTTCACAGCGCCTCCTAGTGGCGATAGAAAAAAAACACGTTTTCGAGATGACGTACAGCTCGAACGAGATTGACCTTACAGTACTGAAAGTGAGTGGAAATATCAGAAACAACCTTGGGAAGAAGCCCTCCAAAATGGTGAGTTTTTGAGAAACTATGTAGACACGACGGCCCGAAAAACATTGCGACTCCATTGACTTTTTGGGTTGATTTTCAGGCAAAAGTGTTGGGCTTCCATCAAATTTGACCATTTGATCCAAATTTGCCCCCTGAATAAGGTCTATTTTAACGAATTCCTCCTAGGGATATTATCCAATCAACTTCAACCTTGGTACGTGCATTCATAGAGACTTCCTGAGTAAAAGTTATCAAAATTATGAATTTTGATGAAACGGTGTGGGTGTGGCACTGTGTCAAATTTGACCCTTTGACCCAATTCTGTCTCAATTCTGACTCAAAACTGTGTGGACTATTTTGACAAACTCCTCCTAGGGACTTCATCACATCTAATTGAAACTTGGCGTGTGTGTTCTTACAGCCTTGACTATGAAAAACTATCAAAATTCTGAATTTCCATGCAACGGTGTGGGTGTGGCTATTTTGTCAAATTGACCGTATGAGAAAAAAGTGGTTGCTTATGTTCTGTTTTAACAAACTCCTCCCAGGGACTTCATCTGATTAACTTAAAACTTGCCCAACGTGCGCACATGCCAACGTGCACAAGTGCGCGAAGGCCCGTTCAACGCTGCTTCCGGCTTTCATTCATTATTTTCATCAGCTACATTTATTGAGTGTGCCTGAAAGAGCACACTATATGTTATCCACCGTGCTTATTGAGTGTGCCTGAAAGCACACACTATATGTTATCCTATATGATCCTATAACACTGTATGTTATATTATATTGCGAGAATGTTCACCGCTAGAGTGGAGAGAGAGAGAAAAATTCGTCTAAAACTAAATTTGTAAATTGCGATTGCAGCCGCAAATGTCAAGCTACAGAAATCATTTATAGCTAGAAATGTAGGAAAATTTGTTGCCGTCGCAGTGATAACACTGCTGAAGCTGTCAGTATTATAGTTTTGGCGGGAGATGCAAAGATGCGGCACTAACACCCATCTTCTGCCCAATATACTCCCATGTTAATTTGAGAGGAGAAATTTCCAGAAGGGCAGGGAGTATCTGGTCTTTACCAGATGATTCTGACCAGAGTTTTTAACATTTAGGTCTCATACTGGGTAGAGAACTGGTAGACAAGAAGCCCCCGCTCACGGATATTTCGGCTTTTGGATACGACACACCGTTTGGCATTGAATGTCACCTCTTCGAGGGGCTTCATTCAGAGACTTTCTGGGTCTTTCACTGTGAGAGAGTGACTGCATGTAGCAGCTGTGACTAATTACTCTGACCTGCCGCTCACCCTGGTTGCTTGGCAACCTGAAGCCTGCCTTTGACTAACTTTGTTGAAGTCTCTGTATGATATCAATGACTAATCAAGACTACATTTTTAATGTCATCCATTTTATCCTTATTCTCACATAGATAAAGCACAGAGACAGACACACTGCACACAGACAAGACAAAAGTCTTTCAAAATAAGATTCCGTTCAAAATAAAAGACTTTGTAAAACTCTCTTATTGACAGACACAACACCACGCGCACACACACACAAAAACACACACACATACAGACAAGACAAAACTCTTTCAAAATAAGAGTCCCTTCAAAATAAAAGACTTCATGAAACTCTCTTATTGACAGACACAAGAACTCACACAAGCACAAACACACACAAACAAAAGACAAAAGTCTTTCAAAATACAGTCCCTTCAAAATAAAAGACTTTGTAAAACTCTTATTGACAGACACAAGACAACCACACATGCACACACATGCACACACACACACACACGACAAAAGTCTTTCAAAATAAGAGTCCCTTCAAAATAAAAGACTTTGTAAAACTCTCTCATTAACAGACACAAGACCACACAAACACGCTGACAGATATTTAATGCATGGGGGCGACGGGGCTGGAGTCAGGCACACTCAAAATTTCTTTAGAAATTTTTCTAGTTCAATCTGTTTCTTTTTATATTTTATTCTATTTTAAATTTCATATATTTTATATTTATACTGTTATTACCGTGTCTCTTGTTTTTATTCTGAGCCCTGCAGCGAAATTTTGCTCAAATGTACACTGGAAATGTGCAGTTGAATAAAGTCTATATTGTACAGATGGTACTGTGATTGTTATTGAGTGCAACAGGTGATGTCTGTACGTTTGAATATAGTCCTAAGGATGCTTCCTTGGATGGACCTGTGTTTCCTTCACTAAGGCCACAAAGTAGCAGGCTTTCACTGACGCTGCATCACACACAACCAGCCTTCATTTAAGCTCATGTGTGGCACATGGTAACTTGGAAACATGGCAACATATTAATTATACATGTCAGACAGAGCTTTTCACCTGAAAATCGGCAAGGAACTGGTCGACAGGACAAGGAAGCCAACGGTCATTCCGGTTTTTGGTTTGCGGCACACCTTATAGGCTGTTTTTGGCCACCTTCGAGGGGCTTCATTCAGAGACTTTCTGTGTCTCTCGGTTTGAGATACAGACTGCATGTGCACACCTGCGACTACTCTGACCTGCAGCTGACCCTGGTTGCTTGACAACCTCAAGCCTGCCTTTGACTAACTTTGTTGAAGTCTCTGTATGATATCAATGACTATCAAAACTACATTTTTAATGTCAGCCATTTATCCTTCTCTCTCGCAAACACAAACACAGATACATAGAGACACAAACAGACGCACACACCACACACAGACAGACAGACAGATAAAGCAAACACACGTGTGCATGCGCACACACACACACACACACAAAACAAAGGTCTTTCAAAATAAGAGTCCCTTCAAAATAAGAGTTTGTAAAACTCTCAGATTAACAGACAAGACCCCACACACCCACAGACAGTTGCACACACACACACACACACACACACACACACACACACACACACACACACACACACAGACAAGACAAAAGGCTTTCAAAATAAGAGTCCTTTCAAAATAAAAGACTTTGTAATACTCTCTTATTGACAGACACAAGACAACGACACATGCGCACACACACACACAAATGGCAAAATTCTTTCAAAATAAGAGTCCCTTCAAAATAAAAGACTTTGTAAAACTCTCTCATTAACAGACACAAGACCACACAAACACGCACAAACACGCTGACAGCTATTTAATGCATGGGGGCGACGGGGCCAGAGTCAGGCACACTCAAAATTTCTTTAGAAATTTTACTAGTTATTATTATTCTTACGCCCTTTTTTTGGTTCACTACTGCTCCGAGAGTTTTTGTCGCACATACACAAACAAGGTGTCAAAACGACTGGCTCGGCTGGGAATTGATTGGAATGTATTTTCAAAGTATTTCAGGAATTTTTATTATATTTATTTACTGGTACTTTGTGCTTCTGTTTCTTATTTTTGAAAGGAGATGACATGAATGAAATGAATGTGTGAAATGTTCCTTACATATTCTTCAGATATTGGGGCAGTGGCCAAGCTGACAACAACAATGATAAGGCAGGTGAGAGCCAATAGGATGAGAGCAAAGTACAGATAGTGGACATCAGTCAGGATAGCAGGTCGATGATCAGGCTGACCACAGGAAGGAATTACATAGGAGAACTCCAGAACCATTCGGATCAGTCCCACCACTAGTCCAGTCATCAGACCCCAGAATGCACCCTGAGACACACATGCACAAAATATAAGTTACATTTATATGGAATGGACAAAAAACAACAACAAAGAAACACTGAAATATGAATAATGAGAGAGAGAGAAGAGACCTACCTGTTCATTGGTACGTGACCAGAAGATAGCCATTAGGAATACAGCGGTAATAGGCGGAGCCAGAAAGCTGGTCACTGACTGGATATAATCAAACAACTGTCCACTATTGGCTGTTTGGATTACTGGAATCCACAACAGACTAACACATACCATGACCAGGATAAACACCCTGAAAATACACAGAATATTATGATTATATTAGCTTTAGTTTAGGTCAAAAAGAGAGTTCCAGGAAGACGTGTCTATTTGTCTGTTTGAAAACAGATCTTTGGATTTTTAGGAACTTCGTTAGTTCTACACGTTTGTGTTTGTACCACAGGCGTTTTTGACCACCGGGAAGAGGAGGTTTTTTCAGGCCTGGGATTCAGATCAATGCTGTATCAGCAGCAGAGCTGGTATCAGGGCCGTTTCTAGCTGTTGGGGGACCCTATGCAAGTTGCTATCTGGGGGCCAATGTTTTGTCAAACTCGGAGAGATCTGTGGTGATGTAACAGTCTGTTGCATTTGAAGAGGAAAACAGTACATTAATAAATGTAACAGATGCAGCATGTTCCTAAAAAATGTTTATGGTAAACTTTGAAAACAAGGTGACATAAAAACTCTCCCCACTAATCCAAAACAGTAAAAAAGAAACAACTTCACTTACAGCCTCCATATTAATGTGCAAACAATAAAAAAACAAAAAACTAGTAAGAATAATACTGATGTTTCAGGTAGTGAGAAACATTTACATGGAACACTGTAACCCCTTCAGCACTACTTTGGATCTGTCTCTGTGACTGATATTTGAGGCCACTGTACAAGATCAACAGAAATCAGAAAAAGCTATTATCTTGACTAAAAAGACAAGAAACCTGCATCTATTTTAATTTAGCTTTGCTTATAACCTATCAAAAAAGCTTATAAGTTTTTTGAAGCACAAAAAATGAGTTGGTTTGCCGGCCTACAGATAAAGACAGGTACTTTTAATTCTCCCAAAATATATTGAGGATGAGCATGCAGCTTGAGGGCCCCCTGGTTGCTGGAAGGCCCTATGCATCTGCATATAGCAAGAAACAGCTCTGGCTGGTATCATGCCAGAACTGGAGCTGGGCGAGCGGGCAATGTAACCAACTCAGCAGCCTCTATGGACATAATGTACACCCCTACCTTCCAACAATCATGAGTTCTCTCTCTGATGCTTTAGGTCTGGCTTTGTGGTAAAGATCCAGTGTAAACAGAGTAGAGCTGCTGTTAAAGATGGAGGTCAGAGATGACATCAGAGCAGCTAACATCACTGCTATCATTAGACCACGAAGACCTGCACAGAGAAAAGGAACATCAGGTGAAAAACTCTGATGTTGGACAAGCAGACACAATCTGACATTAGACACAATGTGTGTGTGTGTGTGTGTGTGTGTGTCTTACCCACAGGCATTAGCTCCACCACTAGTTTAGGGTAGGCGATGTTGGAGCAGCCAACTGAAGCTCCACACACACTCAGACACACTTCTGGATCCACACAACCTACTTCATCTAAAAAAAGTTACAAAAGTTACAGTTACAGCTTCTTCAATAACTGTCATTCAAAACAAATAATTTTCCAGCACCTTTCAGAAAATCTGCCCTCACCCTCTTGTCATACATTAAAAGATCATACAAGGTATGTTTATACCTCACAGTACAGTAGTTTTTTCCAGTTGCTAACACACTGAAATGACGTGGATAGCACAAATATTTAAACTGACACACAGGGAGCAAAACCTCATCTCAAATCTCCAAAACACATTTTCTACTTTACACACATTTTGCAATTGGAAATGGCACTTTTTAAGTGTACTGAACGCGGTTCTCTGCATAAGACATAACAATCTGACATAAACTCACGTTTGCAATTTCAAAACACTGTCATTTAAAATGACACTACATGAGCTCACTGGCCACTATATGTGCCACCTGGCCAAACAGGTGTTATGTAATTGTTAACACTTCAATCAGGAAGTAAGCAATAAAAGACCACAGGTGAGCATCTTTTTTTCTTTTACAACAACAATGGAAGACATCGCTGAGAGAGGAAGAGGAAGAGGGAGGATGAGAATGAGAGGGGGAGGAAGAGTGAGAGGTAGGGGTAGAGCAGTGCTGTCTAATTATTTCCTCTTTATCAGGGCCCAAGCGCCGAACAACATTCAGGGAGCGAAAGCTCTATTGTATCCTTAGGATTTTTAGGGCCCGAGCACCCGGTGCGAGGCCCCATTGAATTTTTAATGTTTTTTTTTTCTTCTTTTTTTTCTTTTTCTTCCCCAAAGTAAATTGCATTTTAGATGGCCTAAATGTACTCGAAAACTCACACGAAAACACGAAAATTTGCCCACCCCCCCAGAGTCGGGTGTAAAATTACGTATTTTAGGGGTCTCGGGCATGAGCGTGCAAAAATGGCTCTACAGCGCCACCTGGATTTATGTTTTCGGAGGGGCCCCACAACATGGTTTGATCCACGTCTATGAAATTTGGAGGGAGTATGTAACATACCGAGACACACAAAAAAGTCTCTTGGTGACCCGGGCTACAGTGAAGTGTACAGCATCCATTTTGTTTAAAAGTTGGCATTTTCATGTTTTTGGGGTCATTTCCAGGGGTAGTATTTGAACGAACTCCTCCTAGGGCTTTCATCCTTTCTCTTTGAAACTTGGCGTGTGTGTTCTTAAGGCCTCGACAATGAAAAGTTATCAAAATCGTGAGTTTTGGATTTACTGTGGGAGGGGCGGGGCCACAAAATTCGGCGTGTGTTCATGAAATTTCGATGTGCTATAACTTTACGAAAAATACTCCAATCTTCCCCAAACCTCTGATATATAATGGCAGTCTGGCCTAGAACACATTTCCATGTCAACATTTGGTGATTTTCACAGCGCCACCTGTTGGTGAGAGGAAGTGTCCATTTTACTTGACCATAGCTTTCTCCAAAGTGTTTGAGTATATCCACCTCAAACTTGGTGTGGATGTTGTCAAGGCCTTGGTGTTGACATTTGAGAAATAATTTCAACTTTTCATCAGAGGGCGTGGCCATGGCGGCCCGTCAATCAAAATTGTGAATTTTGAGGAAACTGTGTGGGCGTGGCGATCCATAAAAAGATTCAAAAAAGAAATCAGCAGGAATCACCTGCTGATAGCTTGTGATTCTCAGAAATTCAAGTGTAGGGCTTTCATATACTTTCTCAGAGCTGTCTGAAACTTCTTGTGGTTATTAAGACCACTGTTATGCAAATTTCGGCTGCATATTTAATTAGGGGGCGGGGCAAAATCACTCTATAGCGCCCCCTTGAACTTTTTTTGGAGGCAGCCCCGCCACAATTTTGGACACAGAGTTATGAAATCTCAGCCGAATCGTAGAACATGGCAAGACCTACAAAAACAAAATCTACAAAATCTTTGAGCAATGGGCTAAAATTAACAGGAAGTGAGATATTCAAGAATGAAAATCACCATTTTTGGTGTTGTGGGCTGGTTGAGAAGGGTTCAAACTTGGTAGGTGTGTTCATATAGACTTCCTGAGTAAAAGTTATCAAAATTATGAATTTTGAGGAAACTGTGTGGGCGTGGCGCTCCATCAAATTTGACCCTTTTGTCCAAAATTACAACTCCATGATGTTTGGCTGTTTTTTAAGGCAAAAGTGTTGGGCTTTCATATACTTTCTCAGAGCTATCTGAAACTTCTTGTGGTTATTAAGACCAATATTATGCAAATTTCGGCTGCATACTTAATTAGGGGGCGGGACAAAAACTCCTCCTAGGGATTTTATCCAATTGACTTCAAACTTGGTTGGTGTGTTCATATAGACTTCCTGAGTAAAAGTTATCAAAACTACGAATTTTAATGAAACGGTGTTGGCGTGGCGCTCCATCAAGTTTGACCATTTGACCGAATTCTGGCTAATGTGTGTGGTCAATTTGAACAAACTACTTCGAAGCCTTCGAAGGCTCGCGTGTTTTCTGCCTGGTGCCACCCGACATGCCAGCCCCCCCCGACAGGCGCGGAGGTGCGAGGGCCCGACCAATGCTGCTTGCAGCTTTAATTTCTGATGAAATCCGTGCCACTGTTGTTTATCATGTGGTAGTACATGGGAGGACATGGGAGGATTGCTCACTGCTGAGCAGGAGACTGCCTTGGTAAATATGGTGATTGGCAATAATGCCATTGCTCTGAGGGAGATTCAAACTCACATTATTGAAGACCAGGAAATATTTCAAGGGACTAACAGCATAAGCCTTTCCACCATTGACCGGGTAATATAGTAGAACCACATAAGGCAACTTTTCAAAGCAACTTTACCACATGCCTTTGGAGAGGAATTCCGATAGGGTTAAGGAGAAACGGCTCGGCGCCTGTACATTGGGGTTCACCCCGGTGGACGAAAGGGTACCCTCCCTTCACTTTCGGGTAGGGGGACGGGTCCTGACTGTCGTCTGTGCCTACGCACTGAACGGCAGCTCAGAGTACCCACCCTTTTTGGAGTCCTTGGAGGGGGTGCTGGAGGGCGCTCCCTCTGGGGACTCCCTCATCCTCCTGGGGGACTTCAATGCTCATGTGGGCAGCGACAGTGAGACCTGGAGGGGCGTGATTGGGAGGAACGGCCCCCCTGATCTGAACCCAAGTGGTGTTCTGTTATTGGACTTCTGTGCTCGTCATGGATTGTCCATAACAAACACCATGTTCAAACATAAGGGTGTCCATATGTGCACTTGGCACCAGGATGCCCTTGGCCGCAGTTCGACGATCGACTTTGTGGTCATATCGTCGGACTTGCGGCCATATGTGTTGGACACTGGGGTGAAGAGAGGGGTGGAGCTGTCAACTGATCACCACCTGGTGGTGAGTTGGCTCTGATGGTGGGGGAGGATGGCGGTCAGACCTGGCAGGCCCAAACGTTCTGTGCAGGTTTGCTGGGAACATCTGGCTGAATCTCCTGTCAGAAAGAGCTTCAACTCGCACCTCCGGGAGAGCTTCACTCACGTCCCGGGGGAGGCGGGGGACATTGAGTCTGAGTGGACCTTGTTCTGTGCCTCCATTGTCGAGGCAGCTGACCGGAGTTGTGGTCACAAGGTGGTTGGTGCCTGTCGTGGCGGTATCCCCCGAACCTGTTGGTGGACACCAGCAGTAAGGGATGCCGCCAAGCTGAAGAAGGAGGCCTACAGAACCTTTTTGGCCTGTGGGACTCCTGAAGCAGCTGACGGGTACCGACGTGCCAAGCAGAACGCGGCTTTTGCGGTTGCGGAGGCAAAAACTCAGGCGTGGGAGGAGTTCGGTGAGGCCATGGAGAATGACTTTTGAATGGCTTCGAGGAGGTTCTGGACCACCATCCAGCGGCTCAGGCAGGGGAAGCAGTGCACTGTCAACACTGTGTTCAGTGGGGGCAGGGTGCTGCTGACCTCGACCGGGGACGTCCTGGGTCGGTGGAGAGAATACTTCGAAGATCTCCTCAATCTCACCAGCACGTCTTCCACTGAGGAAGCAGAGTCTGGGGACTCCGTGGCGGGCTCGCCTATCTCTGGGGCTGAGATCGCCGAGGTAGTCAAAAAGCTCCTTGGTAGCAAGGCCCCGGGTGTGGATGAGGTCCGTCCGGAGTTCCTTAAGGCTCTGGATGTTGTGGGGCTGTCTTGGTTGACACGTCTCTGTCGTCAACACGTCAACATCGCGTGGACATTGGGGGCAGTGCCTCTGGACTGGCAGACCGGGGTGGTGGTTCCCCTCTTCAAAAAGGGGGACCGGAGGGTGTGCTCCAACTATAGGGGGATCACACTCCTCAGCCTCCCCAGGAAGGTCTTTGCAGGGGTCCTGGAGAGAAGGGTCCGCAAGATTGTCGAACCTCGGATTCAGGAGGAGCAGTGTGGTTTTCGTCCTGGTTCGCCCTGTGGGGGGTGCTCCGGGGTTCTGGACCCACTAATACGGGCCGTCCGGTCCCTGTACTCCCGGTGCCAGAGCTTGGTCTGCATTGCCGGCAGTAATTCAGACCTGTTTCCAGTGAGAGTTGGACTACGCCAAGGCTGCCCTTTGTCACCGATTCTGTTCATAACCTTTATGGACAGAACCTTTATGGGCCTCCCTGCTGAAGCTGCTGCCCCTGCAACCCACCCTTGGATAAAGCGGAAGAAGACGGACGGATGGACGGAGAAACGATTCCAATATGTGCAGGTATTTGCACTGTACAGAAATGTTATACTATCCCAATACACATATATGTTTGAAGTAAAATTTGTGTTTTTTGATTCCTGTAGACAATGTTTGAGATGGATGCAATGGCTGACCCACACGAATACATCTTTATTGATGAAGCAGGGTTCAATCTCACAAAAAGGCGCAAAAGGGGCCGCAACATCATTGGACACCGTGCAGTCATCCAAGTTCCCGGTCAGAGGGGGGCAACATCACCATGTGTGCAGCCATTAGCAACCGTGGCATCCTCCACCGCCATGCTGTACTGGGTCCATACAACACTGCACTACTCCTTCAGTTTCTAGATCAGCTGCATAATAATATTCTCCAACAGGAAGGGGAGCCAGGGCAACCAGAGCAAGCCCAATATGTTGTCATTTGGGATAATGTGAGCTTCCATTGCGCTGCTCTGGTTCGCACCTGGTGCAATGACCACCCCAGGTTCAGGGTCCTTTTTCTGCCAGCATACTCCCCTTTTCTGAATCCAATAGAGGATTTTTTTCTCAGCATGGCGGTGGAGAGTCTATGACTGCAACCCATACACACAGCACAATCTCCTGGAGACAATGCTGAATGCATGTGAGGATATTCCTCTGGAATCTATCCAGGGTTGGATCAGACACACAAGGGGATATTTCCCACGCTGCCTGGCAAGAGAAGACATAATGTGTGATGTTGATGAAATACTATGGCCTGACCCTGACCTGAGACAAGATCATGCTGATATTGATGCCGATGCTGATGAACCTGTATATGTACTCAATCTGGAAGTGCTTTGAATAAACCCTATTATTGACATTTTGGTGGCAGTGTGTTGAATTAATCCCTCCTGTGTGTAACAAACACTAATGTAGTCTGTGTTTTGACAGCTTGTGTGTATTGTCTGAGGGTAAAGACTGATTGGAACCCAGAAGTTAGATGTTTGGACTGTTGGGAGTGAGTTTTTAAAATTGTGTGTGAAGATTTGAAAAAAATGGTTAGTTGTTCCAGGAATTGTGTCTTAGCAATCGAGAAAAACTGTAAGCAATTGGACAAAAACTGTAAAAGGTATGCTGTAGTGTTTGAGGGATTTCAGACAGCCACTTTTCTCCTCTAATTTATAATAAGATAATTAACATCCATGGATATCAGCCCACACAGTAAACATTATGCCTGGTTTTAAATATATCGCTTTTGTCTGCCTGTTGTGTTTGTCAATCGATGTGCACTGCAAGCTTCATTGTATTTAATTTCATGCTCAATTCTATGAATACATATGGAATAAATTTAACAAAAAACACAAATGGAAATATATTTGGTATATATTGCTAAATGAAACTGATGTAATAATCCACTCAAAAGGATGCATACATTACAGCTCAAAAGAGACAGGCAGACAGACTGACCTGGGAACAGTGCTCGGCTGATCATGCCTGGCATGACAATGAAGAACATGGGCAGCAGTTTGAGGTAGCCTGCCAACACACTTCCTGCTTTGGCATGAGACAAAGACTTGGCTGACAGAGACCTCTGGACTATAACCTGTATGTACGTGCACACACACACACACACACACACACACAAACAATTTATGTTTAAGTGTTTTTATCACATCTGTGACTGTACTCCAGTATATGACGCAACATAACAAAAAGTAATTTTTGAGGTGGTTTCAGGTATTCTTCACCATAGTTTGTCATTTCCTGTTAAAAGATGAAAAGTTACTGATGACTCATCCTGCACTCGAGAGTGTATACTAATTTTTCATCCAATGAAACCCTCTTATGACACCACTGGAGCGAGTGCTACAGTCTGTGAGTGATTCTGAGGGCTAACTTGATTCAGTGATATTTGATGAAAGTGGAACCAATTTTATACATAATACATGTCCTGCTTTTCCCTCTGATGTCCTCCGGCTGCTGAGCATCAACTATCTGTGATTTACAGTTTCCTGATCGACAGATAGCTAGCTTAGCCTAACCACTTGCTAAAGTAGCTGACACAAAATTAATTGCTGATAATTGAATCTGCTCTTAGCAGGTGTCAAGTAAATTGAGATCCCTAACCTGCTAGCATGACTAAGGAGCTAATGTTAATAAACTGGAAAATGGACAATAGTGAATTTCTCACAGTCCGATCTTGCAAATGGGGAAGTGAAACCTCCCTGGTAGGAGGCCTGAGAATTGGGAGCCAAGGGACTTTCCATCATAGCCAGCAACAGCATAAACCTTTGGACATTAAGGGACTCTCCTTCTGAGTATATGGTTAACGCAAAAGATAAAAATAAGCTAAGCTAAAGATATGATTGATGATGATTCTGTATTAAACCATGTAAAAATGAAATGTTGAAATGAATGTAACCATGAGAAAAGAATGTGATTTTAACTAAAGATTCTGACTACTGAAATTGTGTAATCATTGCAATAAGTTGGTAGCTAAGGTGAAATAATAATAAACAGATCAGGCTAAGAGGAACTTGAGTAACCAAAACCGGAGGAGAGAGGGTGAGAAAGGAAGGGATGTATGAAGCAAAAAGGATACATCTGGATGAACAGGGAGGATGATGGATTACCCAACATATGACTCATTGCCGCCTGATATGGTTAAAATCCGGCAAACAAGTAGTATAAGAGACACTGCACAGCAGAGATCATGGTTATCCTTGTTCACCACGGCCGACGCTCGGGTTCAAGACGTGCTAAAGATCGACCACATCGGAGCAGCGAATCTTTGGACTTAGACTTAACTTTGGAGACGGAACAGACGAACAGCCTAACATCGCAAGGAGAGAGAATCCAACTATCTGCAGCCAACAGCAGAGAGCCGGCCCAGGGGAGGATTAACCATCCCTGATCAGCTGTGGGTCTCCAACCAGGCCATCAAGGATTCCTTTCTTGTTCATCCCGCTTACAAAGACTGTGGACTTT
The DNA here is from genome assembly GCA_028641955.1 of Protonibea diacanthus. Classification (NCBI taxonomy): domain Eukaryota; kingdom Metazoa; phylum Chordata; class Actinopteri; family Sciaenidae; genus Protonibea; species Protonibea diacanthus. The sequence goes on along the minus strand of CM053979.1, from coordinate 27,858,714 downwards.
GGGGACTTTTCTGGGCTTTGGACAAAGCCAGGAGTTTTCAACAGCCTCCGACAGTTTTGCAGTTGTGAAAGAATTGGATCGACTGATCATCGCTTCACCCCTTTCCTTCCTCTTACCAAATTGGACACTCTCTTCAACTCAGCAACAGCCTTTGTATCAGGTTTTAGAAATTTATTAGAATTAAGATAGATATTTTTTAGTAATAAGATTAATCAGACTTGAATGAATTCAGCTGTTTGCTTGCCCTTGCCAGTTCTTGCAATAAATCTATCTACTGTAAAGATTAAGTTGTGGACATTGAGTTTATAGCATCTTCTTAAGTTGTAATTATCAGGTATAGCGTGTTCAGCACCTTTTAAGGTTCTGAAAGGTTACTCTAGCCTAAGAAATTATCGACCCCTTGGGGCTTATTATCCAAGCCACTAAAACTCTCCTAGCAATCACACCAAGAGCCCAGATCAGTGAGAGGGGAGCTGCCGTGAACGTACGCGGCTAGTATAGTACTTGATTCTGGGGGCTATTCAGTTAGGTGCTATACTAGAGTAAGCAGGGTAGATGTGCGGATGAAGGCAGTTAGAGGCTAGGCGCATCTCCTCGCTACCAGCTTAAACAGTCCTCTAGACTCCCCAATTAGGGTAAGACCTACAGGCTTGAGGATCGGACCCGTTAGACGGAGAGCTGGTCCAGTACCACCTGTGCAGGGGTGACTCAGGATCTGACACAGGCAACAGAACTGGGCTGAGCCAGACCGTTTTGACAATGACCATGAACATTCTTCTAACTATTGTCTGAACTACCTGTGACAGAAGGAATCTGCTGAAACATTGAAAATGATGGACTGGCAAAGTCAATTCAACTGGATAGATGTATTGTACATTCAAAGGAACGCCTTTGACCTGAGTTGCAGAAGGCATGGGATAACATTAATGTTGACGTTCTCAGGAAATATATTGACACAATGCCAGAGAGATGCTGCAGGTGGACATACTAAATATTAAAGTTAAAAGTGGATCAAATCAGTAGGACTCACGTCATCTGATATTTGTTGTGCTCAGAGTAACGATCTGAACATTATGAAATGAAATCATGTTTTGGAGGCAAAGAAGGGTCAATATTTTCAGATCTGCCAGTTCTAATCATTTTGGCCACCACTGTGTAATGATTATATACAATATATAAGAGCATAAAATTCGTTCAGTTTCTGAGCTAGGAAAGAGATGTATGTACGTATATGTATTATTGTAGGTAAGTCACCTGATCTGTGCACCAGCACCATGTAGCTAGTACAGTAAGCCCAAACACCAGACCTGGCCATGGTAAGTCCCCTGACACCGGGTCTCTGAACAAGCGAAAGGCATCACTACGAGGTAGGTGGCAGGTAGTGTTGGCGACTGTCACTGAGGGAACAGCTGACATGTAATGGTCCACAAGGCCTTCATACCAACCAACTCTGGAGAATGCTGGAAAATGTACGACATGCACACACACAAAATTACCATTGGATCGTGGCTGCTGCTGTAACGTCCACAACATATAGTATTATTTATTTAATTATATTATTATTGCTACCATATCTCCATTAAAATTTATAGTTAGTTGCCCCTTTCTATCTTTAACTCAACCGGTTGTGGCGGATGACCATTCACCAATGAGCTTGGGTCTGCCTGAGGTTTCTGCCTGTTAAAAGGAAGTTTTTCCCTCGCCACCGTCATCATGTGCTTGCTCATGGTGGGTGCTTGCTCTTGCTCGCTGTAAATATTATAAACGGTCTAGACCTGCTCTGTATGAAAAGTGTCATAAGATAACTTTTATGATGTGGTGCTATATAAATAAAATTGAATTGAACTTACAGGAGATTCATTTTATACTGGGTTTGCATATTTGACACAATTACTGGTACAAAATTCAGGGCATCACAAAATACTAGTATTGTGAATTACGGTGAAAAAATGAAATAATGATATCATGTTAATCATACAATATATAATAATAATAATAATAATGTGTAAATAATGTAGTAGTTTGTGGTTCAGACAGGGTAATTGTTACTGCAATAATAAAATTTTTGTGAATACTTTTGAGCAGCGATAATTGGGTAGTGAAAATATGTTATCGTGACACCCCTAAATACACCATTAAACAAAATACTACGCTATTATGTGAATCTTTCTAAAACATAATGTTTCAAACAGCAACATTATCAGTCATCATAGGCTAATTTGTAGTTTTAGTCTTTCGACTTCACACAAGGAGGAGTGTAGAAAATCCCCACCTCCTTCCACCTCACCTCAATGGAGGGTGGAGCCCTGGAGTCTATTTAGGCAGCCAGCTCACCTGTGTGAGCCCTTTTTGCCTGACTGAGAACAAAGGAGCTGGCTGGCCTCATCCTTATTTTTCTTTATCCTAAATGATTGAGCTGCGTATTTGATGTGAATTTTTCCCTTTTTTTTTGTTCCACACACTCGTAGTAGTCAGTAGTAAAATCAGTAATATAAATGCTAATATCTCTGTTTCCTTAAGATTGAGTTGATTGATATGTTGAGACTATATTTTTGTTGAGTTGTGAATTGACCTTTAAGTTTGAGTTGTGTGGATTAATGTTTCCATTCTTTTATTTCCTCCTTTCCATCAGAAAAGAACCAGCTAAAATAAATCTGAATTAATCGGATCCTCTGTGTTTGTGCCTTGTTCTGATCAACAATCCATTGCGTTGCTTCACCAATAAACAAGAACCAGTCTATTCACCACATCAAGGAAATATTTTACAAGGAGACAACTGAAAATGGTTCAGAATTGTGTTCTTGCCATGTTTATTGACCACGTGTGTGTGCTCCCTACCTATGAACATCAGTGAAAAGGCTCCACCAACCATGATCAAAGTCTGCAGTGCATCGGTGTAGATCACTGCTGTCAAACCACCTACACACACAGAGAACACATAAGTATATGTACAGATACCACTGCCAGAAGCATCTCAGTGGGACTCCTTTACTTGGCTACTTGTCTCTAGCCAGGTCTTTAAATTACAACACTACAAACCAGACAACATCTCTACTTTTACACCCTGTAGTTGTCCACTGAGGGTTTGGTGGTTTGATCCCTGCACTCCTGTCTACGCCTCGAAAAGCAAGGCACTAAATCCCAAATTTACATTCACATCCAATACCAGGCACCAGTGGCAACTAAGACAATTTGAGGGGCTGGGGTTAAAAACTAAAAAGTGCACCAGCAATGTGACAGGGCACCAGTGTGCAGAAAGTCATGAAACACCTAAGATAATATTAAAACAATTTCATTATACAACTAGAACTACAGTACCACTAATAAATCACATGGGAACTATTAACTATTTATTTCACACATGACATCAGTGAGAATGAGGTGTACATAAGCAGCTGTCAGGGCACATTAATAGAGGCCATTTTCAGCATTATCACATGATTAATTGCCAAACAAAATTTTAAGAAATGTGGCCAAAATACAGGTGTTAATGAATGTGGTGTGTGTGTTTGTGTGTGTGTTTACCTGCCACTGTGTATGCAGCAGTGACCAGCAGCAGTATGCCTGTGGACAGATAGAGATCCCATCCCAACGACACCTGAATGAACAGCGCCCCCGAAAAGATATCTGTCTGGGTAGTACACACACATCCATTTGTACACACACTATGTTGCTTTGAAGAAAAAAGTCTGCCAGATGAATAAATGTGAATGTGTGTGTGTCTTACAGATATTTTGGTGAAAATGTAGAGGATGAGTGACAGAACAGACATGTATATGCGTATCCTCTGGCCTCCAAAGCGTTTGGCCAGATATTCAGGCATGGTCACAACTCCAGCTGAGATGTAGACAGGGATAAAGATCCAACCAAGAGCCACCAGGACCCATGCTGCCTACACAAACACACACACATATGTTCAAATTACAACAACACATTGTCAATATTGTCTGCCATTGTACAGTTTTTTTCATTGTCATTATAGTAAAGCAGTGATTGTCACTGCCTCTCTGCCTCTCACTCAACCATACGATCCTCAGGCCCCTGCATTTCTATGAAGTTTTGCACTGACTCATACCAACTGTCTAATTTTCTGATGAATCCAATCTAATTTTCTGCATAATCCTAACATCATGATAACGATGCCATCCCCAGCATGAAGCATGGTGGTGGAATCATGCAGTAGGGACACTTCTCTGCAGCAGATGTTGGAAGGGTTGTTAGGGTAGAGGGTAAAATGAATGCAGCAACATACAAGAAAAACCTGAGGAACAAATTGGATGCAGTCTACAAGAAAACTACAACTTTGGAGAAGATTTATTTTATGGTAAGACAATAAGCCCAATAATAAATCTAAAGCTATACAGGACTGGCTTCAAAACAACATTGATATCCAGAAGGGAGAGTGGAGTCCACACTTCAATCTAACTGAGAATTTGAGCTCACCCATGACCACCAGTGATCCCAGGCCATCTTACTTACGTTCCATTCAAATCCCCCCACCGCGATGCCTCCAGCTGCTCCTGTGCCCGCTAGACCAATAAACAAACCACTGCCAACATTACTGGACATCAGGGAGGCTCCGATCTGTAAACGCAGATTCAGATAAGTTATAATAATAAGAAAAGCTTACATTAACTGAATTCAAGCTGAATTTATAGAACATGTGCTAATGCTTTACGTTACAGCCCATGTTATTATTTCATATGTCAAATACTTTGTGACTCAATACCAAGAATATAAATATGATGAATATGTAAGCACAAGGGAAGACGACAAAAGGTTAGGAAATAAAGGGATAAAAGGATAGTAATAGTGTTAATCCTGTAATGAAATTATGTATGGCATTTCTTTTCTATTCATTCTGTACAGGCAGTTGTCTTTGTGTTTATTATTCAGCGGCTTCAGGGATCCCTCTCCCAGGACGGACAGACGTGCAATGAATGTCACGTGTACAGAACAAATCAACACAAACATATTGTACAATTACAATGAATTACAATAAATGATAGTATGATTACAGTAGCAGTGGAACCTGTGATAGAGATAGAGGGACACAGACTAGTTGGTGATCAGTTCAGTTCAATGCCAACACGGACTTTCACGCGCCACTACTCGGCCAAACAAAACTTGCTCTTCACGCTTTTACCGATCGCTGGATCATTTTTAACCAAACTGTGTTTTCAAAGTTTTTATTTATTTACTTATTTATTTATTTTGTCACTTTTGAGTCTTACTTGGACAGTACCAGCTGTCATGGCTGTGTGTAGACTGTGTACAACGATGCACACCGGAACCTCTCCCGCCCGCCCGAAGGACCGTCCTTGTGAAAAGAGCGGCCTCTCTTCGGACCGAGAGCCGGACGCTCCGGTTCACAGCTCCACGCCGAATCGATCCAACACCTGGACCCAGCCTTCCTGGACTGAAGTGGTGCGACGTGGCCGCAGGACTGCCTCGGCTGGTCCCTATCCACAACCTCTGCTGGCTATCTCCAACCGCTTCACCATTCTGCCGGAGGATGCATCCGCCCCTCCCGACGCTATACCTGCAGCTTCCACCTCACCTGGCCCTGAAGTCACTTCGGCCGCGTCTGCAGCGAGCGAGGCTACTCGTCGCTCTACTGCAGTAAATGACCGCCGTAGGTTGCTAAAGAAAGCCGTAGTCAGACGGTCTTTCCTCCTACCACATTGGTCATTTGTGACTCCATAACCCGGGGCATTAGTTTCTTTAATGCAGCCACACACTGTTTTCCTGGAGCCACAGTTCCCCACATTCTGGATAAACTTCAGAAAATGATGCCCTCGCTCCTGACGTCGATTAAAAGGATAATTGTCCATGTGGGAACGAATGAGGAGTCTGAGCGCACTAAAAAATAATTTTAAACTCCTTTTTGACATCCTAAAGAATTGCGGAAAGTCTGTTTTTATTTCGGCTCCGCTCCGGAACAACAGCGTTCCCCGCCGTCCGCCAACTCACACATAATCCGTTTGTGACGCGCACTGGTGCGGATCCGCCGGCCACCGAACGTCGCGAGAACGCAGAGATCTCGAGAATTCACGCATAATCGCGTGAATATTGCCGGGTGTAGTCTCTTGGATAAAGAGGCATTCATTCATTCATTCATACAGTAGAAGATCAACTCTGTCCTGTGCTACAGCATTTTCTCTCTTCTCTCTCTCTCTCTTTCTCTCTCTTTTTTTGAGATTGTTCAACAATGGATAAGTGAAATCTTTATATTTATGTCTGAAACTGATAACAAACTAATTATTTATTTATATTTATTTTTTTATTTAAACATTAGGCCTATTTGGTTTGTTTTAATTGTTGATGCACTTGGAAACTACAAGGCCACAGAGTTAACTATTGTTCATGCTGTTGGAAATTGAAAAAACAAAAAAAAAACAAAAAACAAAATAGCTGTACTTCACAGTGCACTTCTGAGTGACACCACATTTAATATAGGATTAATAATAGTAGCAATATAGTGATTAACTCATTTTTTTCTGTGCATTTCAGTGCCTCCTCGAGAGAGCCCACGACATCCTCATGAGGAACAAGAACTACAAATCCAAGCCAGTTCTTCCGAAGCATTTACTGAATGTCAAGTTAGTGAAGCAGCTGCTTTACTACTTCTGTTTGCAAGACAGAGGAGGAGGGGTAGAAGCAGAACAAGGCGGCACTGGGTCCACCCAAAAAACCAGCAAAGGCCTCAACAAGGAGATTTTTATCATCTTGTGGCTGAGCTGCGCCTGGACAGTCAACGGCATCATCAGTACTTTCGTATGAGTGCAGACCACCAGACTGACAGAAGCTGATCCATTGAATCAGAAATCCCAGAATCCCAGAATCCCAGGATCCCAGAAATCACCATGCTGAACACCACCTACAGAGCAGCAATAGAACCAAAGCAGAGACTGGCTGTTGCACTGAGGTGAGCTTGACATTATGTACACACTGAATCATTGATCACACTAGGTTTGACCTTTTATTTTTAAAATCAAAGACACGCAAATAAATAAAAGTGAACGGGAAGAAATATAAAAGTAATATAAAAGTATAAAAACAAATATAAATAAGATAACAAATAAATAAATAGAAAATCACAGCAAAACAACTATTTACAAATTAGCAACCATTACTAATTATACATCTCTGTATGGGGTGCTGGCCCCCCCACTCTGCGTCATCCTCTGAGGCCAGCATCTGTGTAAAAGGCCCAACTGGCCGGGGATGGGGAAATGGCCTGAAAGTACCTGGCCTTGGCTGAAGTGCAAAAGAGGTGTGAAGTGTCGGAGGGGGTGGAGGTCGGAGGTATGGTTGCAGAGGTGTCTGCTGTGTGCTCCTACCCTCAATGTTCTGGAGCGGATTTAAAATTCCGTCTATCCGGTGAAGCTGAGGGATGATGCTCATTGCGAAGTGTAGCACTCATCCAGGTCACTGTCTGGCTTTGGAGTTGGCTCCTGCAGAATTGAGAGGAGCCGCTCTTCCACATCACTGGTCTGCTGTCTGCTGCTCCTCCTTGGGTCAGTGCGAGCCTGCATTGGACTCCGGGACCTGTAGGGCCTGCCTCTCTCCCCAGATGATGACGGCCCCGGTACAGACTGTGTCTGTGTTGTAAAGTGACTTGGGGTTGGAGAGCCAGACTGTTGCACTGATGACGTGGACGGTTTGGATCCACATACAGACAGTGGTGTAGATGACTGCCAAGACAGTGCCCAGGTTGCTTTTCGAACTAAAAAACAAACACATACATACAGACAAATTAGTTAATTAGTGTCAGAGACTTAAGAATAATCTATTACTTATCTTAAAGATTACATCACCATCTATAATGCTATATAATAATAATATCCTAATAATAATAACAACAAGAAGAAGAATTTCATACTGACCTTCTCGGATGGAGGTGGGGCAAAAGAAAAGACATTATGTCCTTGTATTTCCAGTTTTTCTGTGATCCCCCGCTGAGCCACTGGCAGACACCTTCTTCCGGCTCTTCACAAAGCTGTCCCTCAGTGTCAGCATTTTGCCTTGCAGAGATCAACTGGAAAAAGAGACACATGTTAAAAAATGATCACACATTGAACATATCTTTTTTTCTCTTTTCACTTTACAGGTACTTGGCTTCTGGGGACTCACTCATCAGCCTAGCGTTCAGTTACCACCTTGGCCACACAACAGTGATAAACTCTGTTCACATGGTGTGTGCCTCCATTGAAAAGCTGATAATGGAGAAGTTTTTACCACGGCCGACTACAGTGACATGGAGGGACATACCACAACGCTTCTGGAAAAAGTGGAACTTCCCAAATTGCCTGGGGGCACTTGATGGCAAACATGTTGTCATTCAAGCACCACCCAACTCTGGTAGTCAGTATTTCAACTACAAAAAGACTTTCTCAATCGTGCTTCTGGCACTTGTGGATGCTGACTACCGCTTCAGGTGCATTCAGGTGGGGGACTTCTGGAGGACATCTGATGGAGGGGTCTATGCACGCTTGGATTTCGGGAATGGCTACCTGATGAGACCCTACCCAGGACACAACCTAACCCATGAAAAGAGGACTTTCAATTACAGACTCTCCAGAGCAAGGATGGTGGTTGAAAATGCCTTCGGCATTTTGGCGTCACGTTGGAGGATTTTCCACCGGCAGATTAACCTACACCCCAAAAATGTGGACACATTTCACAATTTCCCCCTTGCCCCTAGTGACAATGTGCAGTTGCTACAAGAGGCACAGCAACTTGGGAGACACATATGGCACCGGTGCGAAACATGGGAGGAAACTGAGCATCAAGAGAAGCCTGTGCTATCAGGGAGAGCTTGGCTACTTTCTTCACCTCCCCCGAGGGCAGTGTGTCCTGGCAGGACAGAATGGTTTAAATGACTTCACTCAAGTCATTCAAGTGACTGAAAAGAAGTGTGTGTTTGTATTGTGTTTTCTTCCTTTTGTGAAGAGGTGTATTGTTCAGTCTTGTGAATTGTCAGTGATTTTGTATTGAAAATAAATTTGTCTGGCACCTTCTTGTCAGCCCCCCAATTTGAAGGTGTGAAAGTACTGTGGCCATTATGTCATCAGGACACCAGCAAGGCAGTCTCTACAGCCCATCCCCCCACAACAGAGTTACAACACTATAGTATAGTAGTATTTTGGCAAAGCAAAGATTAACCTTTTTTTTTAACTTGTCAAACAGAATAGGCCTAATAAATAAATAATACATTTCTATACTTATAAAACATAACTTGACTTTAACTGACTGTATTTCATGACTTTATATCAGATAATAAAAGTTAGAATACCATGGACAGTTATTTAAAAGTTTTTCACAGGTTTTACACATATGTAACTAGAAAGCGTCTATTTTAATGCACATAAACAAACTATTTGTTTTAAAACAACTTTATTGAACCAAATTGCAAACTTACCATCCACTCCAATTGCTCCTGAAATGGCACTCCACGCTGCATCTTTTTTAGTAGTGTCTTTGTAAAAAGGATGTGACGTGTCATAAATCACAGAATGATTTTCGAATTAACTTCTCTTCATCCATGGTGTCGACGGGGTGAGAAGACGCCTGAAAACCTCTGACCTGTTGACTTCAGGTCAGCCCCGCCCATTATGACGTGTTCTTGTAATGAAACTCGATCCATGGTGAACACAGTGAGTGTTTTATTTTGAAAATCAACCGGGTTTTAATCGTATTGGTTTGTTATGTAATCTATGTACAGATTATGTATGTATCTGTTTGTATTGTTTCATGACCTTGTTGTAAAGCACTTTGGGTACCGTTCGGCTATTGTAAAGGGCTATACAAATAAACTTGACTGATTGATTGATTGACAGATGCACAGCAGCAGTAAATCATACACTGACTAAAAACTGTAGTGGAGATATGGTAGTCCCTGCATCCGCTTGAGACACAATGCGTCTGATTTTGGCAAAGTTGCGTAAGTGGAAGAATGCAGTCCTCGAAATTTGTTTTATGTGGACATTAAAGGACAAATCCTGATCATAAACAACTCCAAGATTGTTTATGGTGGAGCTGGAGGCCAGGGTGATCCCGTCTATGGTAACCAAGTCTCCAGAAAGAGAGTTTTTGAGGTGTTTGGGTCCAATTACAAGAACTTCAGTTTTGTCTGAATTCAACATCAGAAAATTGTAGGTCATCCAACTTTTTATATCCTTAAGGCATGCTTGGAGTTTAGTTAACTGATTGGTTTCATCAGGCTTGATCGACAAATATAATTGGGTGTCGTCAGCATAACAATGAAAATTAATGGAGTGATTCCTAATAATGTTCCCTCCAGGAAGCATATATAAACTGAATAGAAGTGGTCCTAGTACAGAACCTTGTGGGACTACCTGACATACTTTGGTATGCATGGGGGATTCATCATTGACATGAACAAACTGAGATCGATCTAAGAAATATGACTTAAACCAGCTTAGGGCGGTTCCTTTGATGCCAATTTGATGTTCCAGTCTATGTAAAAGAATTTGATGGTCAAAGTGTCAAACGCAGCACTAAGATCTAACAGGACAAGTACAGAGATGAGTCCTTTGTCTGATGCCACTAGGACGTCATTTGTAACTCTGACTAATGCAGTCTCTGTGTTATGATGCACTCTAAATCCTGACTGAAAATCCTCAAATAAACTGTTCTTATGGAGAAAATCACACAGCTGATTGGCTACAGCTTTCTCAAGTATCTTAGAGAGAAAGGGAAGGTTTGAATTTGGCTAATTGGCTAAAGCCTCTGGATCTAGAGTGGGCTTTTTAAGAAGAGGTTTAATTACAGCTACTTTAAAGGACTGTGGTACATATCCTGATAATAAAGGCAGATTAAATATATCCAATAAAGAAGGACTAACTAGAGGTAAAACATCCTTGAGCAGCCTGGTTGGGATGGGGTCTAAGAGACAGGTTGGTGGATTAGATGAAGAAATTATTGAAGTTATTTGATGAAGGTCAATGGGAGAAAAACAGTCTAAATATATATCAGGTTTTACAGCTGTTTCCAAACTTGCTGTATCAGAATACAGATCAGTGCTTGTTGGAGGCAAGAGGTGATGAATTTTGCCTCTAATAGTTATAATTTTATAAGCTCATGAAGTCATTACTAGTTAGACCTAAAGGAATAGATGGGTCAATAGAGCTGTGGTTCTCTATTAGCCTGGCTACAGTGCTGAAGAGAAACCTGGGGTTGTTCTTATTTTCCTCTATTAATGAAGAGTAATAGACAGTTCTGGCATTACGGAGAACCTTCCTGTAAGTTTTAAGATTATCTTGCCAGACTAAACGAGATTCTTCCAGTTTAGTGGCACACCATTTACGTTCAGAATTACGTGCCACTTGCTTTAATTTGTGAGTCTGCTGGCTATACCATGGTGCTAACCTCCTCTGTTTAATTATCTTCTTTTTCAGAGGTGCAATAGAGACTAGAGTTGTTTGTAATGAGCCTGTAGTACTATCATCAAGATGATCTATTTGTGAGGGGCTAAAGGAAGCCATGTCTCAATGTAGCAGAGGTCCTCTGCTACATTGAGACATGGCATTGAATTCAATACCGAAGGAATCACTTCCTTAAATTTGGCTACAGCACTGTCAGATAAACATCTGCTGTAGGAGTTTCTGCAAAAAGGCTTATAGTCCAGTAATATGAACTCAAAGGTTATTAAAAAATGGTCAGACAGAAGAGGATTCTGTGGAAAGACTATTAGATGATCAATTTCAATGCCATATGAGAGAACAAGATCAAGAGTGTGGTTCAGACAATGAGTCGGTTTATTTACACTCTGACAGAAGCCAGTTGAATCTAATAAAGAGATAAACGCAGTACTAAGACTATCATTGTGGTTGTCCACATGAATATTAAAATCACCTACAATAATTACTTTCTGTTTTAAGGATCAAGCCTGATGCAAATTCTGATAAAAATTCAGAGTAAGGGCTAGGAGCTCGATATACTGTCACAAATAGAATTGGTTATAATATTTTCCAAGTTGGGTGAGTGAGGCTAAGAAGAAGACTTTCAAATGAATTATAATTTAGTTTAGGTTTAGGATTTATTAATAGACTTGAGTTGAATATGGCTCTCCACCACCTTGACTGGTACTTCGAGGAATATGAGTATTACAGTGACTGGGAGGAGTGGATTCATTTAAGCTAACATATTCATCCTCCTGCAGCCATGTTTCAGTGAGACAAAATAAATCAGTATCATAATCAGATATTAATTCATTGACTAAAACAGCTTTAGAGGACAAGGACCTGATATTCAAGAGTCCACATTTAATTCTCTTATTTTGGACTGTTGGAGATGTTGATTTAATTTTTATTAAGTTTTTATGATGAACTCCTCTTCTGTTTGTTTTATCTTTAAATAATGTAGGTGGACGGGGGACAGACACGGTCTCTATACTAAGGGACTAGGTGGGCAGCTGCTCTAATGGAGGCACAGAGAAGCGTGTAAGACTGCAGCTCTGCTTCCTGGTCTCAACTCTGGGTTGTCACGGTTTTGGTCGACCAATAAATTTGGCCATATGTCTAGATATGAGAGCTGCTCCATCCAAAGTGGGATGGATGCCGTCTCTCCTAATCAGACCAGGTGTTCCCCAAAGGAAAGGTGTCCAATTATCTATGAAGCCCACATCGTTTGCTGGACACCACCTCGACAGCCCGTGAAATGACGACATGCGGCTATACATGTCATCACTGGTCACATTGGGCAAAGGTCCAGAGAAAACTACGGAGTCCGACATCGTTTTGGCGTATGCACACACTGATGAAACATCCATTTTAGTGACCTCCGATTGGTGTAACTGGGTGTCATTACCGCCGACGTGGATAACAATCTTACTGTATCTACGCTTAGCTTTAGCCAGCAGTTTCAAATTTGACTCGAGGTCGCCCGCACTGGCCCCCGGGATGCATTTGACTATGACCCCCAGTGTTGCTAATTTCACATTTCTCAAAATGGAGCTGCCAATGACCAGAGTTGGCTTCTCAGCGGGTGTGTTGCTGAGTGGGGAATATCTGTTTGAAACGTGGAGCGGTTGGTGGTGTACCGTGGGCTTCAGTTTGGGGCTATGCCTCGTTCGGACAGTCACCCAGCCTCCCGGCTGCTCGGGGATTGCCAGGGGACGGCTAGCTGAAGCTACCTTCGGTGGTACCGCACCGGCTACAGTGGACTTGCTAACTATAGCAGCTACTGACTGGTCGGTGGTGTGGTACCATGCCTCTAAATCACTGAGCCGCGCCTCCAAACTACAAATAAACTACATTTATTACAAGTACCGTTATCCCTAAGGGAGGACGAGGAGTAACTAAACATGAGGCACAACAGGCAGGAGAGAGCAGGAGAACAGAGAGAAGCCATTGCTATAGCTAGGCTAGTTAGTGTTACTAACAGAGACTGGTAAAACTCGGATTGTGGTTACTAAAGTTAAGAAACCTGTTCGTACACAAACAGAACAAGTCTAAGGGTAGTGTAGAGTTATGAAGATAATCACTGATGTGAAAAATATACGAAAATCTGTTTAGGTGAGCAGAGCAGAGCCGGAAGTGACAGAATACGCTTACATTTACATTTACTTTCAGCATACAAAATTTCCTGTCTGTCGAAAAGTTAAGATCAAATAAAAAATAAATCAATGCAATTATTCCTACACAGTACACAGACTGTCTTTCGTTGTTTTAGGGCGGTGGCTTAATTAAGCAATGTGGTGTAGGCTGGAATCAATCCCATGTCACAGCAAGGGCTCAGCCTCAGCACATAGGGCGCAAAATTTTTTACCATTTGTTGTGTGTGTTTCATCATTTAATCAAAGTTAGTATTGGGCAACAACAGTGGCAGCAATAGTATTATAACATACACTTACACAATATAATTACATAGTACAGTCTATCACTACAGAAAATACAAAAAAACAAAAATAGATTTGCCAACCTCCCTGTAAACGTTACAGTGCATTTGTTAACTTGAACATTTGTAAATTGAAAATCTTGACTGACAGGTTAGCAACATTTGTCTGTATATTTTGTCCAATCAATACAAAACAGGTCTAGAATTCAGACGATGGAAGAGTACTGTATGCTGATAAAGCAATATAGAACACAGTGTATACATTAAGATGGAATTGAGAAAAACAACACGCACACCGTTGAGGATTTTGATACTCACAGGCCACCAGGTCATTGAACGGCCAGCCAAGAAGTAACCCCCGACAGTAATGCGATTGGCTTGCACTGATGACTGAAAAAGAGATAGGGATGAAGCCATCAGTACAATGAAAACTATTCAATATGAATTCTTTTAGACCAGAAATTAAACCAGTGATGAGCGTCTTGTCATGTTCCTTAGTACCAGGGTTTAGTACATTTCCTCCTGTTTTAAGATACTTTAATAGTATTTGACTTTAGGTGTAAGCTCACAGGGGTTTAACACCCTAACACTTGTTTGTCTTAGACAGGTCTGAAGATATTATTTAAAATGATTATGATGTTGCTTATTATTATGATGTAAGTGTAAAATGAGTTGAGATACTTTCAGGTCTTACCCAGATTCCAACCACCATGACAAAGATAAAGTAGACAACAACCACAGCAATGTCAACAGCTTCCAATCTGAGACCTGTGCTGGGAGGTGCCACAGTAGTGAACCCAGAGGAGCTGCTGCCTGCATATGAAGTACACATGAGAACTTTACACTCACACTCAACTCACACACCATACCCAAACAAATCATATAGAAGTATAAACTGTCACTCAATAAGACTGCAGAGGATGCCAGCAGTGGAGTTTTCCAATGAATGTGTGGGTGACAAATTAATTCCATAACACATATAGTCTGGACTGAAGCCAGCAGAAGAGGTACTATTATGCTGCTCACATTCTGAGAATTAAAAAGGCCAGTAAAATGGTGCTTTAAAATTTCTCACTGTCTAAAAGAAGAGTCATTAGTGCTGAATTTTTGAACACAGTTGTAGGTTTTGAGTGGTACCATATACCTGATAATTGTTGTACATCAGACATTCATGATCATGGAGTTGCCAGTTGCCAGAGAAACAAAGGTGACAGTGCTCTCCCATTGTGAGATAGAGGTTAAGGAGAAGTAAACTGGAGTTTGATTTGCTGAGATAGTGGAAAAGATGTTGAAGTTGATGGAGGAGAGTGGTGAAGCTGATGAAGTGTGAAAATCACTGAAGTGCTGTTTCAGAAAATTATCTGTCTCTGTCCTGCTGTTTTTTGTTTTGTTTTGTTTTTTTACTTTATGAGGTATGAGTTGGAGGAGCCAGAGCGCTTACTAAACTGAGACAGTACGGATTTAGTCTGGCAAATGACTACTCTTTGGCCAACAAGATGGACAAACTGTTGCTCTTCAACAGAACAAAAACAGACTTTTGAAGATTGACCACTGTTTTTCACTGAATCCTGGCTTGGTAAGCACTTCCTATATCATTAACACAGTCCTACACCTGCCAGGATGAACTCAGAGTGGGCCACATAACAGATCTATCGGGGAAAACGAGGGGAAGCACAATGTTCTTTTACATACGCCAAGGTTTGTGTAAAGATGTCACAATTTTAAGGAAATCATAGTTGTCAACAGATCACTAGAGCTGTGTGACGTTCCCTCATGCTTCAGCTGAATTTTCTTCCCTTCTTAATGTGTTTGAGACCATCAGTTGTATTATTCATAGATAGCGTTGGCATACAGTAAATAGCGCTATTCAACTACTGTAGTAATTCATATTATTGCAAGAACCGCTCAAGTAAGTAAAGAGAACTAGAAGTCCATCATTACTTTAAGATATGAAAGTCAATCAGTCCAGAACCTTTCAACAACTTTAAATGTGTCTTCACATCACACACTGTGATGAAACTGGCTCTCATGAGGACCACCCAAGGAAAGAAGACCAAGAGTTAGCTCTGCTGCAGAGGAGAGTGCCAGGCTCAGAAATCAATTCACAGCACCTCAGATTAGAACCCACATAAATGCTTCACAGCATCTCAACATCAACTGTTGGAGTCTGTGTGAATTAAACCTTCATGCTAAAATTACTTCAGAAGAAAAACCACAACTGAGGGAGATCAACAAAAAGAACAGAACTGTTTGGGCCAAGAAACAAAGGGACTGGACATTAGACCAGTGAAAATCTGGACTTTGGTCTGATGAGTCTGGTCTGATGAGAAGGTGAACAGAGGGTATCTGCATTTGTAGTTCCCACTGTGAATAATGGAGAATTTGTGATGGTGTGGGGCTGCTTTGAGTTGGCCGAGAAGTATATGTCTTAGACAAACAAGAGCAAATAAGACAATAAAGGATTTTGGCTATTAATTGAACCTTTATAATGTTCTACCTAGAACCATCTTGTTAACCAAAAACAAACCCTAAGGGCTCTTTTATATGGAACCTCTTGAGCATGCCAAATAGGACCCCAAACTGATTGAAGGTTCTACATGGAACCACCCATTCATTGTGTGTATGATACTGTGGGGTTTATTCCATGGTACTATTTGCAGCTACAGAGCGGTGCACCAGTATTTGTAACATTTGAACTGTTTTACTTTGTCTGTGGATACTATACAAATAATCTTGTATAAGTGGCAATTCATCAAAATACCCTGATCAAGTTGTTTTTTGTGCCTAATCCTGGCACCAAACAATTCAAACTAGAATAGTAAAAGAAATAGAAAATGTAGTAAATAATAATGGTTATTATATTATGAGAGTTATGTGAGAAAGTAAATACAATTAAAGCCGCAAGTGACGTTGAACGGGCCCTTGTGCACGTCGGGCAAGTTTTAAGTCAATCAGATGAAGTCCCTGGGAGGAGTTTGTTAAAACAGAACATAAGAAACTACCACTTTTTTCTCATAGGGTCAAATTTGACAAAATAGCCACACCCACACCGTTTCATCAAAATTCATAGTTTTGATAACTTTTCATAGTCAAGGCCTTAAGAACACACACGCCAAGTTTCAATTAGATGGGATGAAATCCCTAGTAGGAGTTTGTTAAAATAGGCCACACAAATTTGCCAGAATTGGGTCAAAGGGTCAAATTTGATGGAGCACCACACCCACACCGTTTCATCAAAATTCAGAATTTTGATAACTTGTAATCTTCAGGTCTATATGAACACACCTACCAAGTTTGAAGTGACTTGGATAAAATCCCTAGGAGGAGTTCGTTCAAATTGACCACACACATTCGCCAGGATTGGGTCAAAGGGTCAAATTTGACACAGTGCCACGCCCACACCGTTTCATCAAAATTCATAATTTTGATCACTTTTACTCAGGAAGTCTATATGAACGCACCTACTAAGTTTGAAGTTGATTGGATAAAATCCCTAGGAGGAGTTCGCTAAAATAGACCACATTCAGAGGCAAATTTGGATCAAATGGTTGAATTTGACCGAGCGCCACGCCCACACAGTTTCATCAAAATTCATAAATTTGATAACTTTTACTCAGGAAGTCTATATAAATGCAACTACCAAGTTTGAAGTCAATTGGACAAAATCCCTAGGAGGAGACATGACCCCTTCTCAACCAGCCCGAAACACCAAAAAAGGTGATTTTCATTCTTAAATATCTCGCTTCCTGTTAATTTTAGCCCATTGCTCCAAGAGACTTTTTTGTAGGTCTTGCCATGTTCTACAATTCAGCTGAGGTTTCTTAACTCTATGTCCAAAATTGTGGCGGGGCTGCCTCAAAGAATAGTTCGGGGGCGCTATAGAGCGATTTGCCCCGCCCCCTGATTAATTATGCAGCCGAAATTTACATAACATTGGTCTTAATAACCAGTGAAAGTATATGAAAGCCCAACACTTTTGCCTGAAAATCAGCCAAAAAAGTCAATGGAGTTACAATTTTTTCACTTTGACGGGCCGCCGTGTCTACATAGTTTCTCAAAAACTCAACATTTTTGGAGGGTTTCTTCCCAAGTTTGTTTCTGATATGTTCTCTCAGGTTCAGCACTGTACGGTCAATATTGTCCGAGCTGGACATCATCTCGAAAAGGTGTTTTTTTCTATCGCCACTAGGAGGTGCTGTGAAAATCACCAAATGTTGACATGGAAATGTGTTCTAGGCCAGACTGCCATTATATATCAGAGGTTTGGGGAGTATTTTTCGCAGTTATAGCACGTCAAAATTTCATGAAAATACGCAGAATTTCGTGGCCCTGCCCCTCCCACACAGTAAATTCAAAACTCAGGATTTTGATAACTTTTCATTGTCAAGGCCTTAGGAACACACACACCAAGTTTCAAACAGAAAGAATGAAAGCCTTAGGAGGAGTTTGTTCAAATACGACCCCAAAAACATGAAAATGCCAACTTTGAAACAAAATGGGGGAGATACATGTGGCCATCGAAAGACATGAAATTTCAGCATACTTTCCTGCTTGAGGTCTTCATTTTGTGAGTTTTTGAGCGCGTTTAGCCCCTCAAAAATGCCTCCGAAGAGGCACCGAGGAAAAAAAAAAAAATTAAAGCTGCAAGCAGCATTGGACAGCCCTCGCACCTCCGCGCCCGTCGTGGGGGTGGCACGTCGGGGGACACAGGCCTGACACCGGGTGGAAAACACGCAAGCCGTATTTTTGAAAATTTCTAGGGGGCGCTACAGAGCCGTTTTACATCGGGCAGTCTAGCTCCAGGAGACTTTTTTGTAGCCCTTGTGATCGTACACATGTACGCCAAATTTCAGACACGTAGGTCAAACGCTGTGGCGGGCCTGCTTCATTACATGTATCTAGGTGGCACTATTGCTTGTCACAGAAATTCAAACGGCGATGTACACGTAAGTTAGAGCAACATTTACAGTCATGGCAAGACATTGATATTCGACGCGCCATCACGGCCACGCCCTCTGATGAAAAGTTGAAATTATTTCTCAGATGTCAACACCAAAGCCTTGACAACATCCACACCTAGTTTGAGGTGGATATACTCCAACACTTTGGAGAAGGCTATCATCAAGTAAAGTATGACACTTCCTGCCGCCAACAGGTGGCGCTGTATCCATAACTGAATATTGTTGTATAAATTTGTTCAGGCCTGCACTACAATGTGAAATTTGAGTCTGATTCAACAATGTATGTGTGAGTTACTCCCACTTCCTGTTTCATGGCGAAACATCAAACTTTGCCACGCCCCCACAGACACGCCGTTTGACCAAAACTAAAAAGCTTCGCAATTTAACGTCACTCGTGTCTTTAGATTCTACAGTTTAAATTTGAAGCCAATCTGACAAAATCTCTAGGAGGAGTTCGTTCAAATATGACCCCTTCTCAACCAGCCTGAAACACTAAAAATGGTGATATTTATTCCTAAATATCTCACTTCCTGTTTAATTTTAGCCGATTGTCCAAGAGACTTTTTTGTAGGTCTTACCATGTTCTACAATTCAGCTGAGGGTTCATAACTCTGTGTCCAAAACTGTGGCGGGGCTGCCTCAAAGAAAAGTTCAAGGGGGCGCTATAGAGTGTTTTTGTCCCGCCCCCTAATTAATTATGCAGCTGAAATTTGCATAACATTGGTCATAATAACCACAAGAAATTTCAGACAGCTCTGAGAAAGTATATGAAAGCCCAACAGTTTTGCCTGAAAATCAGCCAAAAAGTCAAAGGAGTCACAGATTTTAAAAAAAAAAATCGCCACTGTTGACTTTGACAGCCGCCACGGCCACGCCCTCTGATGGTGGCGCTATTGCTTGTCACAGAAATTCAAACGGCGATGTACACGTAAGTTAGAGCAACATTTACAGTCATGGCAGACATCGATATTCGACGCGCCATCACGGCCACGCCCCTCCCACACAGTAAAGCCAAAACTCACGATTTTGATAACTTTTCATTGTCGAGGCCTTAAGAACACACACACCAAGTTTCAAACAGAAAGGATAAAAGCCCTAGGAGGAGGAGTTCAAATACGGTCACCAAGAGACTTTTTTTGTGTGTCTCGGTATGTTACATACTCCCTCCAAATTTCGTACACGTGGCTGAAACCGTGTCGTGGGGCCCCTCGAAAATATAAATCCAGGTGGCGCTGTAGAGCCATTTTTGCACGCCCATGACCCCTAAAATACGTAATTTTACACCGGACTTTGGGGGTATAGGCAAATTTTCGTGAGTTTCTGAGTTTAGGCCGTCTAAAATGCGATTTACTTTGGGGAAGAAAAATAAAAAAAAAAATAAAATAAAAATAAACATTCGAAATTCAATAGGGCCTCGCACTGTGTGCTCGGGCCCTGAAAAGAAAAATCCTAAGGATACAATAGGGCTTTCACTGCCCGAACGTTGTTCGGTGCTCGGGCCCTAATTAATCCACGACTAAGTAAATAAAAACTGAAATGAGTAACAACAGAGTAAAATAAGTATTTTAAGGTGCAGCTGTTGTACTGAGAAGCCCACACAGACTGTAATATATTACCCAGTCCTGTTAGAGTTGCTGAATTAGCTATTTTAAAGCATATCATTTCCCCGTGTTCCTGTCTTACATGCCCTGGAAAGTGGTCTATAAAATCTTTGGACTGCCATAAAAGTAAGGCTTGTTGCAGTGAAAATCATCCAATAGAAGCATAAAAGTTAAACAAGGATCAGACCTGTAGTGAGACTGACAGACATGTTGATTAGAATCTTCCAGACTGTGTTGCCTTCTTATGGACTTCCAGTGTTTCTCCAGTGAATGACTTCTTCTGACTCTGCAAGTCTGTTGGTCAAACCTGAAAGAGGTATGCGAGTTAATCTGAAGTTTAATTATTAATCGGTTTGTTAGTGAGACAGTCAAAGTTCGCTGGTTATCTCTCGGCAAAGACTGACGTGCAGTACACCTTCTCATATGTCTTCATTTTATTTTCTACATAACATTGACGACAGAAAAACTAGAAAAGAACACACATGGAATTATGTGGAAAATGACACAAAAAAGGTAAACAATGTAAAATTATTTATTTATTATTTGTCTTTGATGACAGCTGTGCACACTCTTGACATTGTCTGAGTCAGTTTCATGAGCTCATCACCTGGAATGCTTTTCCAACATTCTTAAAGTTGTCATATATGCTGAGGAACTCATCCCAAACTCTCAACTGGATTTACGTCAGGTGATCGGAAGGTCAATTTTTTTTTATGTTAACATTCTTTGTCTATCACATACACAGTCAAAGACACAGGAATGCTTTCGATATCCAGTTTTCTCAAAACTGGGAAAAGATCTTGGCCAGGTTTCTAAAACCAGTATATATGACGTTTACATGCACAGCACAGTAATGATACTACTGTAAAATCATCACATTTACAATAAACTTTCCTAAATCATGTGAAAACGGAGTATAATTTTGAACAACAACAAGCAAATCAAGTGATCTGACTCAGAGTTTGTTTTTTCACAAGAACTTTATTACATTAACTCTTTTTACAGCATATAGTTCATCTCATCCATCTTCCTCTTCATAGTTTGGGAGGTCCAGCTAGCTTCCAACCCTCCATCTTGCCAACTTTTGTGAAGAAAGCCAGTGTACCCAGACCGAGACATGCTGACGTACCAGTCATAGCACTGTGGGCTGCACGCGCACGCACACGCGCACACACACACACACACACACACACACACACACACACACACACACACAGAGGACAATATGGCTTCAGTTAAGTCAAGATTAGCTTAATTGCCTCTTCCTTAAGTTAGAAAAATAATTAATTCAATTGTTTTCAATCAATCACTTCAAAATCACTTGTTAAAAGGAAAAAAACAGAGCCAAAGACACAGAAGGAAGGCATCTGCACTGCTGAGGGCACAACAGCCATCAATGACCCCTGCAATGTAACGTCACAATGTTATTCTATGTCTACACAGGAGTGGCTGTGGCTTGGAGGTAGAGTCCAAAGACTAGATAAGCACTATATAAGTACAGTCCATTTACCATTTACTTGTTATGCTGCTTGTACTTACCCGGCACTGATGCTTGAGTTGAGTGATCTCACCAGCTACAACACAAAATCACCTGTGTTATGCAGGTGTGTGCCAATTTCCCAGACACATTTCTTAGACTGGAGATAAATATTATTAATATATAAATATTTATCAACAGAATGCATTTTAATATATAATTCATGTAATATTTAAGTAAAGTAAATTTTGAAAAAGGGAAGATGCATGTCTTAAAATAGCGGGTTTGTGTCAATTTGTTTGAGTTTGCCAACAGGAAAGCGAGAAAAGAGCCAGGTCACATTTGAAGTTCTTCCCTTTTGTTTTTTTATTGGCATTTGGCAAACTGTTTAGGTTACTGCCACCTTCTGGATTAGAGGCATTAAAGCTCACAACATGATGACACACATATGGCATGTACTGACACTCACGCCACGGCAAAACAGGATATTTGGTGTGAATAACCAAATACTTATAGATAAAAACTGAAATTCCCTACAAGAATGTGACAGATGTGAGGCTGATGAAGATATCCTTGCTCACTCCTGCATCATGAATTATGCATGAACACTTACCTGTCCAATAATGTTTAAAATTAAATGAGAAACAGATCAAGAGAAACCACCTAGTGCCTTATGACTGCCACTGCAACACTGCTTATAGATCTGTGTTAGCATTGATCACACATCAGAATGTGAAAACACCAACATGTTGTGTTTATTAAATTAAAAAACAGAACAGATGTGATAAATGTGATAGATGTGATAAATGTTCTAAATCAAATCTACAGTGAGCCTAACGTCCTTATAGGCTAAGACTGACAGAGGAAAATCATAAAAGCCACCAGAATAGAGTCCAGAATAACACCAGTGCTGACTCCTCCAGTGCAGTCAGGAGGAATGAAACTAGCTGAATGGATGGAAATTGTAAATGGTCTGTACTTATACAACACCTTTCTAGTCTTCTGACCACTCAAAGCTCTTTTACACTACATATCTCATTCACAGATTCATACACTGATGGCATTAGCTGCCATGCTAACAATGCCACCTGATCAGTTTTAGGAGCTAACCATTTATACAGTACATATTCACACACTGATGGCACGGGCTTCAGGAGCAAATACAGGTTCAGAATCTTGCTTGAAGACACTTCAATTAGTCTGATAAGTGGACGACACGCTCCACCTCCTGACCCACAGCCGCCCATTGCCTCCATTACCAGAACTGATACTTACTTCTGGCTCCCAGGAAGATCCCAGAGGCACAGCCTCCGATGAAGTAATTCAACGGGTCATCTGGAGCGTCACGAGCCTGAGCACTGAGACACGTCGCCATACCAAAGATGGCTCCCATCGTGGCTAGTGCAACACAGAGATACCATATATCAGTATTAGAAACTTTGATGCTTGATTTGTGGAAACCAAAGGTCTCAGTACTTCAACACATTTAGATCGAACTATGTGAGTCAGATGGCATGAATTTCAACAGTGACACATCACAGTACAGCAGCATTTTGAATTGAACATGAAACACTGAAGTTAAAGTTCCTGCTTTCACTTCATCACTGTGATTTTCAAATATGATACTGAGAACCAGGCAGTTGTGTATTTGTGGATTTTTAAATGATATTTACCCATGGTGACAGATGTGTTGGTAGCTCTCTGTACTGCTGCCAATGCAGAATCAGGCTGGAATGCCACTATGTGATAGGCTGAACCAACCAGGCCTGAAACGCACGCGCACACACACACACACACACACACACACACACACACATTTAATTCATGTGACGACATAAAATAACAATTTTCATCTCAGGATGATGACAGAATGAGCGCTCTTTCTCACAAAGGCAAACTGAACTGTGTCTGCAGTAGTGAGTAGTGACTATTTTGATTTATTTTTTGATCAAAGTATTCTTGGTAGTGTTGAGGCATTATCAAACAGTGCTGCATTTCAACTGCTGCAGTGCAACTTTAAGGGATAGTTCTGGCTTTTTGAAGTGAGCCTGTGTGTGGTACTTCTCCATAGTTGTATGTCTGTTACAGAGAGTAGACAGTGCTCAGTGTGCGACCAGTTTAAAGAAACAGAGAGAAGTCTGAGCACAGAGGTAGAGCAATCTCTGTTCTATACAGTGTC
Source organism: Protonibea diacanthus (assembly GCA_028641955.1). NCBI lineage: Eukaryota > Metazoa > Chordata > Actinopteri > Sciaenidae > Protonibea > Protonibea diacanthus. The sequence continues at coordinate 27,834,633 of CM053979.1, read as the reverse complement.
AGCAGAAAAACCTAAATTAGTGGGGTTCAGACAGGATCAGGCCCTGCGGCAAAAACGGAGGTCTTTCAATTCATTTCAGTGGGGGTTGTGCATTTCCGCACGAGCAGTACACAACGCAGGGGTTGCCACAAAAAAGAGAGAGTTGAGCCAGATTCAACTTTTGGGAAACCAGAGCCCCACGTCACGTTCCGCAAACCAATCAAAAAAGAGCAGTCACACCGGAAAACGCCCACCGGAAGACGTCCACTGGAAAACAGGAAGAAAAACCTTGTTTACCCTGGAGCGTAAACATTTTGCATTCGAGTAGCAATCATTGAGAGCTGTCTGTGATTCACAAGAGAAACTGCAAGAAGCTTCTTCACGCTGGGATCCATCTGTTTTGGTTCGCGGAGAGGAAACGAAGAAATCAAAGTTCTTATGGTTGTCTTCTTCTCTGTTCTTGGCGGGAACAGAGTCGGGTTCACTACTGCCACCTTCTGGTTTGGGGCGGTAATGCCACCAAAATGACGACACGCGCCGAGCCAAATAGCGACACTCCGGCCCTGCCGCACTCCCCCAGTCAACAGTTGTTTGAGTGTACATTACAATGAGCATATTTTCACTGCTTTTCACTGCTACTGTGTTAATAAGATCTGAGCAATCCCGCTTCCTTCTCATTCTCGTTGTGTGTTGCCCTTGCGGGGGTCTGTTTATTACGGTCATCATCTACAACTGTTTCTTTCCGATTACCGTAAACATCAGAGAAAATGCGCACTAAAAACACGAGACGGCTGAATTGACCACAGTGTGTTAACAGGATAAACAAATACCAACTAGTCACCGCATGGAGATAACAGTCTTAATTTGGTTTCAAAGAATGTTGGAATTTTGGTATCATACCAAACAGTTAAACTCCAGTTCCCAAACTGCCCAACAAACCTATACAAGATACGCTGTTAGCAACCACTGTGGTTGAGGAAGTCACCTTGGCTGACTGTGGCAGAAAACAGAAAACAAAACAGTGGTTGCAACATCTCAATGCACAAATAAAGCACAACATTCGTTTAGCTTAGCATTATGTTGTGACCTGAAGGCAGCCTGCCGGGGCTAACATGCTAGCTCAAAAGCGAAGATAGCATCAGCGGAAATCTTAGCGCTAGTTAGTTTTGACAGTACAACAGCCTGCGCCTCTATGCTTTATAATATTTACCCAACGCTGTGCCTAGTTTGGTAGTAATCCATGTTTTTTCCACGCAGTCTGTGCCCTCTGGTACGTCCCAGTACCCCATTGCGGATTAGCAAGGACACACTCTGAGAAATTGAATTCTCGCGAGAAACGTACTCATCGTGTGATTGTGGTGACTGGCAACCTGGTTCATGGTGCATTGGCGCCACCTGGTGGTACGGAGAGTGACGCACTGCACGTCCTCGATGTTTAGGATATCTGTGAATATGAATGTGTACAGAGAATCTGTCTGCAATGAATTCATATTCACAGGAGGAGTTCACCACAAAGCTTTCTATACTGAAGTAAAATAAATATTATAAATAATATTATAAAGAGTACTGTCTAGACCTGCTCTGTACAGGAAGTGTCATGAGATAACTTTTGTTATGATATGGTGCTATATAAGGACTTTCAGTCAGGATTTAGACCACACTAGTCAAAGTTACAAATGACCTCCTAATGGCATCAGACAAAGGACTCATCTCTGTACTTGTCCTGTTAGATCTTAGTGCTGCATTTGACACCACTGACCATCAAATTCTTTTACAGAGACTGGAACATAAAATTGGCATCAAAGACTTCTCTGCGTCTGATTCTGCAAAAATCACACGCATTGTTTTTCAAGTGAGAAACTAGTCCATGCATTTGTTACTTCTAGGCTGGACTATTGTAACTCTTTATCAGGCTGCTCCAATAAGTCTCTTAGGTCTTTGCAGCTAATTCAGAATGCTGCTGCACGTGTTCTGACAGGAACCAAGATCAGAGATCACATCTCTCCCATTTTGGCTTCCTTGCACTGGCTACCTGTTAAGTCTAGAATAGAATTTAAAATTCTTCTCCTTACATACAAAGCTCTTCATGGCCAGGCACCATCGTATCTAAAAGAACTCATAGTACCTTACTACCCCTCTAGACCACTGCGCTCTCAGAATGCTGGGTTCCTTATGGCTGCTGTGTATCTGTGTCCCTCTATCTCTCTCTGTTTATCTACCCCCTGATGCTTGCTGCAGTGACAAAATGCTGCCTCTATCTTCTTTAATGGCCCATTTATCAACAAACAAGTTTGTGTTTTTTGAAAATTCATTACATGGATAAACAGTACAGTTTCCAGCAACACTGACACTCAACTTAGTTATTAACAGTTGAAGGAAAGCAGCACAGCTCTTGCTGCTACACAATGTGTTCAGACAGTCATCCTGCTAAAAACATGCCATTAGTCTGCTTTCACTGTCCCACTGTCTTTTGGAGGAATTACCACTTTCATGAAAACAATCCACTTTAAATATACTGTGTACAAACAGAAAGTTAAGAGTAAGTATGAGTCTGCTGACTCGTCTGCTTCACATTCACATATAAAGACATCATTTCTTCTTCCAGAATTTGCTGTATTCATCAACTTTGAAATCATCTTCATAGTGAACTGCTGTCCGTTTTATCATCTTCTTCACTTCTCTCTTTTTCTGTCGAGCTCGACGCTCTTCTTCAGACAGGGTGGACAGATTGATCGGCATCTTTTAAAACACAAAAAACACAAATTAACTTACAAAACACGAAATATGAATGAACATATTGTTGGACTCATATGGTGGATAAGTGTACCTAATTATCTTGACCAAGCAAGTTCTGATTTTGGTCCTGTGTGTCTATTAGATGTCAGTATTAACAGGGTTGAATTTGGGTTGTGATAGACATGTGTAAAAAATCAGTTTATTCATCATAGGGAGTACCAGTGAGCAGCTTATGGCTCTGACACAGCCATGCCAATAATATATTTCTTCTCTGCACTGCAAAAAGCACTATGTAAAAACTTAGCGTAGCTCGTAGCACAGCATTATACTGGAGATAACCTGTGTGCGCAAAAGTCAACAGGAGTCAAACTGTGTGTACACACCCCTAGCCAATGAAGTGATTCTGATTCTACTGATTGTGGCTTGGATATTTATACAGCTAACCGGCGAGGATGGTTAATGTAACAACAATGTGACACATGTGAAGGCTTTTGACAGATTAACACTGTAACAGTAACTATTTCACAGTAGTAGACCACCCTGGCTTAGTTGGTGGTGAAGTGCATATTGAGTAGTTCCTGTCTAGTTGTCTTGTCATCATGACCTTGTTGACTAGCTAGCTTTAGCATCACGTTGGTACACATCACAATTATAGCTACATAGACGAGCTACCGCTGAATGTCACAGCAGCTGAGTGTCTGGAGTTTCTTTCCAAAGTAAAATAATTGTAGTGTGGTTAATAAACAAATGAGAAATGATGGATTGATGAGGATGAAGGAAGAAAAACAAGCAAGATATACTGAAAATGTTTATCAGTTCATCTTGTAATGCCCCAATAAAGCCATGATCTAGAAGCTTTGTAAGGCTACATGTTAGTTTTGTATATTTCATCTTTTTGAAAATAGACTAGATGTGTCATTTTCAAGAAAAATTCAAATGATGGGTAATAATGATGAGATTTTTCGGAATCCTGATGGTGAACTGACCATGAGGATCCGTCTGGGTTCTTTGTATCTGATGTTGACTGTAGATCCATCAGAGCGGACCAGCATCACAGGGTACAGTCTCTCATACTTCTGCCGACCACAGCGCACCACTGCCGTCCTGTTGGAGTTCAGCTGAGGAGTCTGAGTGTGGAGCCCTGCGGTGTGTGCGCGGAGCGGCAACAGTGACAGGTGACCTGTTCGGGTGAACGCAGGACAAACATACCTGTCCGGACACACACACGACCACCATTTTTACACACACAAAACACATTATAAATGTGTGTTAGAGCATTGTCAAAACAGAGTTAACAAACACAATAGGACATTCTTGATATAGGTCTCTCACCGTGTCAGCAGACTGTGAGCAGCACACAGCTGCTTCTTTAAAAACATGTTCGCGGTTAACACAGTGAATGAAAGCTGCAGCACTCATCCACCCTCAGAGGAAACAGGAAGCACTCCACTACAAAGTCAAACACTGGAGTGCACGGAGTAAATGTCGTACTGAAACGATGTGAACATTCGTTCCGAGCGGGCGGCTTTCTGTCTTTTTTGACATGAAAGATTCAGCGGCTGGCAGAAACTGTAGTGGTGTAGAAGAAAAATGTGTATGTAGCACTGAATCACTACGAAACACTGAGCTGAGAATATTTTCACTCTTTCAAAGCATTTGGCACTCGAATTGGAAACAGCGACATCTGCTGATCAAGCCTTGGTAATGCGTCTGTATGCACGTGGATTGATGAAGGCTTATTTTACTCAAAGATTACCTTTTTTTTCAATTGAGTCTCACTGGTCTGTTTCGAATTGTAGATTAACACTAAAGACATCAAGACTATGAAATATAGAGTTATGTGACAAAAGAGTAAACACATGTAAATATGTAAACAGAGCAAAATATGTTTTCTATGTCATTTCCATAGCCACCTTTAGCTTTGATGACAGTTTTGCCTAGCCCTTTATGAACTCCGTTTACTTCTCCTCGGCAGCAGAGGTCATTTTTGGTCTTCTTTCCCTGGGCAGTCTACATGAGAGCCCGTTTCATGAGAGTACTGGATGATTTTTGTGACTGAACTTGAAGATACATTCAAAGCTGTTGAAATGTTCTCTTGTTTCTCTTTACCTAGATTAGTGGTTCTTGCCATAATATAAATTACTAGTACTTGAAGCTGAATAGAGCTATTTACTGTATGCCAACAGTACCTATAAACAACACAACTGATGGTCTCAAACACATTACAAAGGGAAGAAATTTTCACCTGACTAAGAGAATGCAAAGAGTGTACAAAGCTGTCATCAAAGCAACATAATCTATAATATAAAACACATTTTTATTTGTTTAAACTTTTCTTTTTATTCACCCCATAATTCCATGTGTGTGTTTATGTGTCCTCGTGTTTATGTGTGCTTCAGCATAGACAATAATAAATACAGAGTAAAATATTGAATGAGAAGGTGTGTCTTTCCTGGCTAACACTAGGTGGACAGAGTCTTGATAGTAGCAGTGCCTCAGACATAGACAAGTTTATTTTGTGTGCTAATACACCTCAGAAATAATCAGATGAGGTGATGATATGAGGCACAGTTGTTGTGGAATTTCTAGAAAGTAGCATAACATCATATAATACAGAAGCAGTTTATGTTCCTCACCATGGCAATTATATTGTCGCATTAGCTAAGAGCAGATCCCAATTATCCCAGTGTAAAGATTAAGAGAGATAAAGTGCAGCCATTGTAGACAGGGTTGCCAAATTCTGTGAATTTCCATAGTTTGAAACTTTCCATGGGAATAAATGGGAATTAACTGGGAATTTACAAAACTGAAGATTGGCCTTTAACAGGGAACTTAGATATAGTTGGTAAATATATTTTAGCACAATCTTGACTAAAACAACCAGGTTTCATGCAGGTACACTTGAATATCTGCTATTCCTCAATCACATGCACATACACTGCCTCAATCACACACTGCTTACTGCAGGGCTGTTGAGGCCACGGCCCCTACCTGCACAGGTGATTTCTGTACCTGAACCACACTTTAGAGCCCAGAACACACAGAGACTATTGAAAGCCACACATTTGAGCCTGTGGCTACATAATATAGTTCAATAAAATAATTCATAATAATTGCTAAAGTTCTACTTACAAATAAATCTCTTGAAATGTTTTTTTTAAGTTGTTTTATTTTGCATGTCTGCTTATGACAACACAAAATGTTTAGACTTATGATACAGTTTGTTTAAATGACTCCCAATTTCTAGTTAATTCCCATCAATTCCCATACATTTCCAGAATTCCTTTGGAGTTTCCAATTTGGAATATTTCAACAATTCCCCATCTTAACTTCACATGGAACGTTTCTGGAAATTTAGTGGAAATTTTTCCACTCCTTTGCAACTCTTCCTGCACATGCTCAAGGACATTTTTCTGTACCGCTGCGGCTACTACTATTGGAATTCAGGACGAGGTCCAGGTCGATCTGCTGAAGGCCCCACTGTGCTGCTGTCTCTTTCCAGGTCTATCTCTTCAGTGGCACTGCATGCTGGGATGCTGTCACACATGGTGTACGTGTCTCCTCTGGTACATCACCTCAACCAGAGGTGCCAGGAGTTGTTTGGTGAGCCGACACGGAAGAATTCCTGAAAGATGATGTGGCCTACAACTCTGACAGTGATGAGGACAATCTAACTCCACTTAGAAAGAATCTGCTTCTCACTGACCAGGTTGTAGACTCTCTATGGACTGAGCTACTGCCGCACCTGGAACAAGCCTGACCTCCAGCAATTTCACAGTCTGTACAGCATGGGATCCCGCTAAATTGTTTTTGGTGCAAAAGCTGAACTTCAGCAAGTTAGAGCATTTTTCTACATGCAGTGTATACAGAAGTGGCACTGAACCTCAGGCAACAGTCAAACTGTACACCTTTGCACTGTGTGGCCAATCTGCTCAAGCAGCATGTTCACATGCAGCAAGAAATTCAAATTTCTGATGGACTCAGACTTTGTTCGGACTTTTCAAAGTGCTTGTAAACACCTTCGTCCGATCTACTTCTGACCTATTTCAGACCACATTGGACATCTCAAAATCGGATAAGAACACCTAGATAATTCATTCATAGTCTGATATTTAACGCCATGTATACTCAGCAATCGGATCTGAAGCGAATTTTGCATTCTGCGCATGCGTGACATTTTCCGCTGGGGCTTCACCTCACAGAAGCCAAAAGATCCGTTGTTCTATTTATATGCATTATAAGGACGAAAATAATACACGTAAAGTACGCAGCTGTAGCATCGTCCATCTCCTCGTACGCCATCTTTGTTTGAATGCCTTCAGATAGTTTGTTTTTGCTGATAAGTAGAGGTCAACCGAAAGTGGCTCTTTGTTGAGAGGACTACAGCGACACCTAGCGTAACGGAGTCAGCCATGCTCCGGCCATTTATCCGATTCTCTGAACAGCATGTATACTCAGAGAAGTGATCTGGTCTTATGCATGTCATTATCTGATATGATCAGAAATTTGAATTTCTTGCTGCATGTAAACGTACTGAAGGACACCTCCTGAGAACATGTTGGCCAAACTTTGAAACATTCACATTTGAGCTCTCGCTGCGATGGTCATTATTTTTGCAGTCGTATTGCTTGGACATCCGTTATGTGAAGGGGAGTGACAATGTGGTGGTAGACACATTGTCCTGAGCTCCTACATAGTGTTGACCTTGATTCTCCTCTCCTTGGTTGTCCTGTAGCTTGTTTCCTAGATCTTAATCTGCTTCCTTGGTGCACCCGTTGCTGATCCTTAAGAGATGTAGGACCACTGTGTTAGGTTGTTGGTTAACCCTAAAAGTATTTGGGATAAGAAACACCGTCAGAGTCTGGTAATGTATCTTATAGGTTTTGGGGTTAGCAACTGTGATGATTGTGATATTGTGTTACCAGGATTCCTTTCAGCACCATGTTCTATGGAGGGGTTGTGATGGTTCCCTGGTTTTTTTACTACTTGTGTTTTTTCACTGCAGCAGGTACCTGAGGTGCAGCTGTTGATATTAGTTATGGCCTGAGAGCGCATGTGTGCGTGTGTGTGTGTGGCCCAGGTGCCCTTCAGCTTTTCAATCAACACTACTATTACCTGTTCAGTGAGTTTGTGCTACTGTGTATGTATGGAGAGAGATTAAATAAAATAAAATTATATGATAACAGTAGACAAATTCATAAACTGTACAATAAAATAAATTGCAGGTGCTGCTCTGATGAAAAGTACATAAAATATTATCCAAAAATCATTTCGTTGGTCAATAGTAACATCATAAAGCAAATCTATATTAAGGAAACGTGAGAATGTTCAAATGGAATTGTGGTATAATCTAACTGTCAACATACACGTAGTACGGTGACACCAGACATCAAGATGAACGAAGTCACTGTGATACACAAAATGACATTTGTTCTCACAGTAAATAGTGCAGTATACACAAATGCATATAATAATAAGAGAAATCAGGAAGAGGATAATGTCTGTCTTTTGGATTCAAGGAAGAGGCCCTCCCCACACATTTTATGTTTGCTTGTGATTTTAGACTCAATAACACAGTACAGACACAGGAGGGAGACACTCTCCACACTTTTTGTCTACACTTCTACAAGGATATGGATTTGCACGTCTGCATGGGTGGTCCCAATGCCTTGCCCACTATCAGGCTTTGTGGGTGCCCCTGCTATTTGCTATTATTTACAAAAGATACCCTCTTTATATAATAATTTGACCAATTTAATAAAAGAGGGACAAAGGGCAAAGTTTTCCAGTTTTTGGAAAAGGTATGTCCACTCCATCCTGTTGAATGCAGCTTACTATATGAGACAAAGTAATCTGCAGAGATGTCCCATTTTTAATAAAGCCCACTCCTGTGTAGAAATCAAAGTTATTGTATCAGTTTGCATCATCATCAGTTTGGAGTGGCTGTGGCTTGGAGGCAGGGGCGCCATATAGGGGGGACAAATTAGGACAATTCCAAGGGCCCACGACTGACAGGGGCCCCAAAAAATAGGTAAACACCAATATAAAATTATTAAACCATCATGATTGAGTATATATATTTCAAATATAATAATGAAATTAATCTTTGTTTTTACCTTCAAATCTCTGACAAAACACACCTTTTTAAAATTGCTTTTAATGTTTAGCTCAGTCGATTGTGTTTTTAGCGTACTATCTCGTATTGTTTTGCTGATTCGATGTTCTTTTTATGTAAAGTGTCTTTGAGTACCTTGAAAAGCACTTCTAAATAAAATGTATTATTATTATTATTATTATTATTATTATTATTATTATTATTATTATTTATGTGTTTTGGACGGTAAAAGTTAACTAGAAAAATTGTATTTCCTCATGAAATACGATTGTGTGAATCTCCCTCTGCCGAAATGCCCGATGCATCTGTGGAAATTTCTATGAAAAGATAGAATTGTAGGATATTTTGAAATATTTTATGAATTTGTACAGTGTTCTAAGATGAGATTACCTGAAAAAAAGTTGAGTAATCTTTCTATATTTGCAATATTTGTCACTACACCTTTAACTGATAAAATTCAGCTGTACTGCTCTCATCAAATATGATGGCACAGATCACAACATGAACAGAATAAAAACACGTATGTAACTAAACAAACACACTAACAAAGTTAACAGTTTCGTGCTTAGTCGTGTTAAGCTATGTAAAGCTAAATGCCCAGTACAGTTACCACGTCCGTTTGGGTCCGCTCGTTGTCGCTCGTTACAATCAGCTGGCAAACTCTGTGTCCAGTCTTTATGTCTAGTGAGTACTAACAGTCTTTTGAGGATCTCAAGTGCCTTCTCAGTTGTAACCCTGTGTTGTCTGCTCCAAACTTTTCCTTGCCCTTTAAGCTAGAAGTTGATGCCAGTGTTGTTGGAGCTGGGGCTGTACTCCTACAGGAGGATCTCCAGAGCATCGACCATCCTGTAGCCTATTTTCCAAAGAAGTTTGACAAACATCAACTGGGGTACTCCACAATCGAAAAAGAAACTCTTGCATTGTTGTATGCTTTACAATGTTTTGAAGTCTATCTTGCCTCCAGTGTTCAACAGTAACCACCGCAGTAACCACCGCCTAATGCGTTGGTCTTTGATTGTTCAGAAGTACAACCTGGAGATTGTTCATAAAAAGGGGGGCGAAAATGTACTTGCCCATGCCTTGTCTCATGTGTTATAGGCAGGATTAGTTGATTGTCCAAACCTTTGGTTGGATTCGTATGGGTGGGGGTGTTATGTGTGTAGGTTTGTGTGTGTCTCTCTCTCTCCTTCCTCCCTTTGTCCTTCAGGTAAAAAGGGTTGCCACCTGTAGGCTCCAGAAGAGCTGGGGATTGGCTCACCCTCCAGCCAGTCAGCCAATCAGAGATGGAAGACACCTTTTTAAAAGCCTCTCTCTGATGTTGCTCTCTCTCTCTGCTCTATGAAGGTTTGTGGTGGGGGATAGAACTAGAACTGAGGTAAAACTGGGGTACCCTATACATTCGTGCACATAGTAAGTAACTGTTATCACATGGTTAGGTTATGGGTTGTTGCCTCTGGTGTATTTTTATTATTTTCAGCTTTATTATTTGAGCTAGGCCCTATTTTTTTGTACTTTGGTTGGTTTGTTTGGCACAACTCCCACAGGTGAACCAACAAACAAACATTATTCACACTTCAACCCTCGTAACTAAAAAATTAAGCAACTTAATGTGCACGCTGCTCTGAAGGGTTAAATGCTGCAGTTCAATGAGGCCTCATTGTTGCGCATGCTGGGGAAGTTTTAGTTTAATTTCCTAAATGTTTGAAAGTGAAACTGGAAAGCAAATTTAAACCTGGACATAATCAACAGTATGAACAGTCTGTAGTGGTTTTGTGTGATCATGGTTCTTCTATGGGAATTCTGGAAACACCTCCTGCGGTAATAAAATTGGATGTAGGTTTGCACACATGCTCTGTAATTTGTACAGTAGAGATATTTGCTCCACTATCTACCAACATTTCAACGGTACTTCCATTAACCTGAACCTGCATTACTGGAGCTTTGGTTGCTTTATTAGAAAGTTCATTCATTGTATCTTGAATATGAAATGGCTGCTCTGGTCCCACCCCTCCATGTCTTCCCTATGCTTGGTCATAATATGTGGGCTGTATGACAGCAGCTAGTGGAGGAGGGGCTGGAAGAGCAGGAAGAGACGTAGCTATTCGTTCCTTCCTCCGTTTTGGTCTATCTTTGTTTCTGTTATTGTGTTGACCACCTTCCTGTGGCGCATACTGCATCATCTGTTTCAGGCTGGAGTTAGGTTTATCGAAAATAAAAATCTCATTCCTGTGCAAAGCCATTGCTTTGTTCATAGTTGCCTTCCAGTCTTGGGTGTGTCAGTCAGAGACTGACAGTTTATAAGCAGCTGCCACATTTGGTTTTAGATTCTACAGAAACTCTCTATAGCAAAAATTCATGTTCATCTTGTTCTATTCCAACATTAATATCCCACTTTGTGTAAATCACGGTATGAATTCAGGCGTAGACTATTTTGCTTCCTGGATGCAGCAGACTACTTTTGAGAAGTCAGTACGTTCTGTACACATTTGGTTATTGCATTTTTACTTCAACACTTAACCAAAGTTCAAAGTTTTGGGTGAGGCCATTGCTCACCAACAGCTGCTCAGGGAAAACAAACTCATCTTAACACAAGATCCACTCAGTTCTGCAAGTGAACTGAATTAGGTGTTTTTCTGGTATTCCTCCATTTTTTGAAGATGTTTGTGACACTTGAGGCAGGGGCAAAGTTGTTTTCCTATGTGCCTCTGTGTTTCTGGTTCGCCTAATCGGAGTGTAACATCAATTTTAGGCATTTATGTAGTAGTGTAAACAAAGTGTGTTTTTAAGTAGTGCCAGTTTGATTTTTAACTTGACATATATGGTTATTACTATTATGATCTGAGCACAAACTGCACAATTATGCTATGGTTTAATATAATCACTTCGTAATGAGCACCATGATTGGAGCTGAAGTTTATTCTGAGTTGATTTAGAGTGTGTGAAACGTATTAATCAAGTTTGATGAAGAATGTACTGCACCAAAATAGTATGTGATGATTGTTACAATACTTATTTAAAACATGTTTTTCTTTGCAGTAGAAAGAACCTGTATGCTATGACAATGTAAGTAAAAAGGTTACTTTTTTTTTTAATGAAGTTGAACAGAGCTAACTTTAACAGTATAATCCTTGAAGAGGGAGAGCAGAGCTTTGTTTTGTTTTTGTCTTTACTATCTGCACTTCCTTGTCACTAAAGTCTGTAAGGCTCCTCCTCTCTGGGTCTGGCTCCTTCTCCTTCTAAATCTGACTCATTAGACTGTCTGCCTTCTCCTGTCTGTGCATATCTTGACTTTCCTTTCTAATTCACTACTGTAGCTGTTAGTAGGAGAAGTTCTTCATAATTTGTTGCTCGTGATGAGCTCACCTGGTTGGCTATGTTAGCTTTGCCAAAACGGATTTGTACTTCACAGCTGTGAACAGACAGAGAGCACTTTTCTACTTTTTTTTGTTCAAGCAGTGTTACATCAACTTTAGCTAAAATATTCAGTAGATTGTGGGGAGAGGGAATCTTAGCTTGGTGCTTGGCCCAGCCATACATCGTAGTTTTTTTTTGCACAATTCTCCAAATCAAATTAACACTGAGTTGATTTCAACACTTGTAAAGTGTCTGTATGAGTCCACGAGTGTTAATTTAAGTCTTTTTGCAATGTTGGTACTTTAACATTAATTTGGTGTCATTTTTAAAGCTCTACTTTGTAACTTAGCTTCTAGTTCCAGCATAACAGGCATTGACACATTTGGCACTTAGATCAATTACCTTTTTTAAATCACTGGATTCAAACTGGCAGCTTCTGTCACTCACTCTCACACCACATCTTTGTACAGGCCACAGTCAACCACACTTGCATTGGACAGATTGTTACCTATGCTCGCTTGCGCATGAAGACATTACACATACAGACAAACAGATTTCAATCCACAATACAGCAGTATCAAAGGTTTGTTCCACACCTTTCTAACTACAGCAGTGCTGGTCTGAGGTGAAAGGACGAAAAACTCAGTTCTTTTTCGCCCCCAGTGTATACACATTTAAAACCGTTTCCCACAGGACACAGAGCAGATGATCCCTGATCTTGATTTAAACAAAGAAGTACTTTTAAACTCCCCCGAAAACATCTTTTCTATAGTTTAAACCTCAGGTGGGTCTCTCTGTGCTGAGTACCAGCTGAGTACACTGAGTACACTACCAGCCACGTAGTGACCATGCAGGTCCAACCCGCCCCCCTTCAGATCCACACACTGTACACCGCTCTGTAATCAATCAAAAATTACAGCTCTTTTTATTTTTATTTTTTTTTATACCATTGTCAGCATGAATTTCTCACTTTAAATCAAAATGCCAATTGAATATCTAACTGGGTTGTTTGTATGACACATACGTTCCAAACAATGCCAGAGGTTTCAGCCAGGACATTGTCCCCAAGACACTGAAGCTCCTGACCCCCCTGGTGGGTCTTAGATGTTTTTATATTCCAGGCAAATTAAATAAGCACATAGTTTTTTATAATTTCGTCAAACGCAGGCATGGCAAGGCATAGTAATAAAACTTTGCACTTACCACGTCTTTGTTCCGTTGAAATCCTGTTGGTGACGCCAATTGTTGTGGAGAAATTGCTGAAGTCAAAGGTCAATGGTGAGGTCAGGAGGGAAGAAAGTGTTCAGGAGCCTCTGATGTCTTATGCTGTATTATTTATTGACACTTGGCCAAGGAGAATTAGAGACACTCTCAAGGTACATCAGAAGTGCCTGAGTCGGTCTCACATTCTGCTGAACTCATGCTGGTGGGTAGACTTTAAACCCCAAGATAACACCACAAATACTAAACGCCCAGAATTAGTTAAAGAGAATGCTTTTACCCATGCAGGTGTTATTGTCAACATATTCTAGTCTGGAGACACAGATGTCTGTTTATGCAGATTGGAATGTCAATGGCAAGCTATCTTTTATGTCTAAGCATGCAGCACTAGAGTTCTTCGACCCTGGCCACCACAGTGTTGAGATAGGATGGCACCTACTGTTCCCAATCAAAGCCAAACAATTATTACTGCTGAGGACCTCAAGGCCCATATGTCACTTTGTGTAACCTTGTGGAATGTGTCTGTATGTTTGTGCTTTTATTATATTCCATTTAAAAGTATATATGTGTCACTCAGAACAATACAAGAATAGAAAATTCCAACACAGCATGCAGATGCTTTGTATCTCAAGCGGTTGCAGAAAAACTAGTCCATGCATTTCTTACTTCTAGGCTGAACTAGAGCCAGTGCTCCACTAGAGTGGAGTTGGAGCCATATTTGACTCAAGTCTATTAATAAATCCTAAATCTAAACTAAATTATAATTCATTTGAAAGTCTTGTTCTTAGCCTCACTCACCCAACCTGGAAAACATTACAGCCAATTCTAGTATATCGAGCTTCTGGTCCTTACTCTGAATTTTTATCTGAATTTGCAGAATTTGCATCAGGCTTGATCCTTAAAACAGATAAAGTAATTATTGTAGGTGATTTTAATATTCATGTGGACAACCACCATGATAGTCTTAGTACTGCGTTTATCTCTTTATTAGATTCAATTGGCTTCTGTCAGAGTGTAAATAAACCGACTCATTGTCTGAACCACACTCTTAATCTTGTTCTCTCATATGGCATTGAAATTGATCATCTAATAGTCTTTCCACAGAATTCCACTCTCGACTCTATTGCACCTCTGAAAAAGAAGATAATTAAACAGAGGAGGTTAGCACCATGGTATAGCCAGCAGACTTGCAAATTAAAGCAAGTGGCACGTAATTCTGAACGTAAATGGCGTACCACTAAACTGGAAGAATCTCGCTTAGTCTGGCAGGATAATCTTAAAACTTACAGGAAGGCTCTCCGTAATGCCAGAACAGCCTATTACTCTTCATTAAAAGAGGAAAAGCTGTAGCCAATCAGCTGTGTGACTTTCTCCATAAGAACAGTTTATTCAAGGATTTTCAGTCAGGATTTAGAGTGCATCATAGCACAGAGACCGCACTAGTCAAAGTTACAAATGACCTCCTAATGGCATCAGACAAAGGACTCATCTCTGTACTTGTCCTGTTAGATCTTAGTGTCGCATTTGACACCATTGACCATCAAATTCTTTTACAGAGACTGGAAATTGGCATCAAAGGTACCGCCCTAAGCTGGTTTAAGTCATATTTCTTAGATCGATCTTAGTTTGTTCACGTCAATGATGAATCCTCCATGCACACCAAAGTTTGTCATGGAGTCCCACAAGGTTCTGTACTAGGACCACTTCTATTCAGTTTATATATGCTTCCTCTAGGGAACATTATTAGGAATCACTCCATTCATTTTCATTGTTATGCAGATGACACCCAATTCACACATTTTTTTCCCCCACCGTGTGTGCGTGTAATTAAAGACCAAATAAACAAACAGAAAAAAAAAACATACATCTATGTTTACATATGTGCCTCTGAGTATCTAAGGTACACATATTATACCATAGTTACATATCATAGTATTGTTCATTTGGTTATCACTCATTCAAAACCATTTGCAAATATACCTCAAAATAAATAATTATAGAAAATAAACATACATGTTCAGCCTTTGGCTTGTTTCTTCTATACCTCTGTACTTTTATTATTGTTTTTGTATTGTTGTATTAGTGTATTATTGTATTAGTGTTATACTGCTCTATTGGAACATCTACTCTCAATATTTGTTTTATTAGCCTAATTACCTTTTCCCAATAGGATTTTAATTTCTCACATGTATAGAAAATGTGTGTGTGGTCTGCATTACTGTTCCCACAGTGTACTGTGTGTTTTATTATTGATGGTGTTCCAAAATATCTTATATTGACCTTCCAAGCGAATTCCTGCCAGTATATGGATCTCAGGTTGCTATAGATTTCTTTAAAACTCTATTCCCATTCCTTCTCCAAAATAGATGTATTCAGTTCGTCCTCCCACTTCTCTTTGATACGATTTGTTACCTTTTCTTCATTCTGTTGCAATATGTGGTAAATTTGTCCAGTTACATTTGGAGTATTTTGGAGTTGTTTTTGATCAGGATTTGTCCTTTAATGTCCACATAAAACAAATTTCGAGGACTGCATTCTTCCACTTACGCAACATCTTCCACCTTTTTTCCCTGTTAAAAGGGTTTTTTTGTGGGCAAGTTTTTCCTCACTTGAACCAAGGGTCTAAGGACAGAGGGTGTCACTCCCTGTACAGATTGTAAAGCCCTCTGAGGCAAAATGTGTTTTGTGACTTTGGACTATACAAATAAAATTTGATTTGATTCTTTTAGTGTAATTGGAGAGTCTAGTGGGTTCTGGTAGTCTTTTGTGGTTGATTCTAATCTTTCTAGTTTATCTTGTATGTGTTTTTGTTGTTCATTCTTCTGTATTGGGCCAAATAGATTGGTGAAGGTTTACCCATACATCTCCATTTTGAATGGGAAGGCCCTCATGTTTTTGTTTATTTAGAGTGTTCTAGTTTCCCCAGAATTTACTTATGGATTCTTCACTGGTGTGTAGCTGGTTTCTAACATGTTGGTTTCTTTTTTTTTTAAGGTAAAATGTATTTTGTGACTTTGGGCTATGCAAATAAAATTTGATTTGAAACGGTTCTGAGTGTTTATGTCCACCTCAGTTGGTCCATCTCATCAATAACAAGGCTATCTTCCATGTTTCCACAGAGCGCATTGGCCTAATCAAAGCTATTAAAATTAGCATAATCTGGGTTAATGTCCACCTGACACCGGCGTGCGTGCATCAGCTTGACTCGGTTCAGAGAGATCACATATTATAAACATTAAATCCAAAGCTCTCCTCCTATCATCCTACATACATGATGTAACAAAGTATATTTTCATTGGTCAATAAGACACAGTTCATATATATATATTCTAAAAAGTTAGGTTCCAATACAGGATGATGTCAAATGTTTACCCTTTTATTATGACTTAAATCAGATCAGCAGTTTGCCCTTTACCTCCACCTCTCTATCAAGATCTCATCCTCTCTCTCTGTCTTCATCATCGCTCTTTCTCTGTCTCTCTGTGAGCATCTCAGTCTTTCCATTCTTTCCTGTTCTATTAGTTAGCCTGATGGATGACAGCACTGGCTGGGAGTGGCAGTATATCAACTATCTTGCTGCTTCTCTGATACTGGTATGACTGTAAGGGTCCTTTGGCTCAGCAGAGGGAAGGCTGGGTCACATACTAACATGGCCTGGGTCAACAACAAAGGAAAAGATTAAGGAGCTGAAAGTAAAACCAGGTGCAGCATCAGATTGTACTTGTTTCTTACATGTGCATCATCTGTCAAATTCTAGAAGTTTTGTAAGTAATCTAAAACTTACAAGTAAGTAAGTAATCTAAAACATGTATTCATTGCTGCAATTAAAATCACTCATCCTCTCAGACTAGGGTTGGGATATTCAATAGAATCTATAGCTTCTTACTGATTCCTGGATTCATTTTGTGGCATATTATTTGACAGAAGAAATAAACCAAAATACTTAATTTGGAAGCAAACAAACAAACAAAACAAATATTTCAAGTCAAAGCTGGCATCCTTTCAGAGACCCTGTGATTGGCAAGCTGTTTACCACAAAAAATGTCAATTCTCAGGTACTGTTGATGGATTGTTAGGTGTCGTCTTGGTGTCATGATGTCAAAATGTGAACAGCATGATGAAGAGGACTGTTTAAATACTATTTAAACTGTTATTGAAGCAGAACATTTAGTGGTCCATTCATGGATCACACACTTGATAGAGAACACCATGTTATGCATGTACATGTATGAAGTATTGAAACACTGAACAGTTGGATATGTGCATTCAAAAGTTTAGAGATGGTCAAATGAAGTTCATCTGTAAAGGTTAGAGTGCATTTTAGGTGCATTGGTAAATTTCATCCGAAAGCTGAATATCCCAAACTTTGTATGTGTAGTGTACATCAAGGCCATCTCCCAGCATCCTCCATGAAGCATGAAACACAATCCACACACTACATACTTTAAACCCAACGCAACCTGGCAACCCACAGCCTGATTCAAGGGGTGTGGGCACTAGGGATGTAACGTTATGGGAAATTTGACATCTCAATTATAGTGACCAAATTATCACAGTTAACGATATTATCGCAATATTCTTAATTGCTGTACAAATGTCCAAAAAACATATACACTGAAATAATTTCACAGAATCTTGTAATTTTCTTACCACACTAAAACATTAGAAACCAAAATCTCAAAAGGAAACAACAAAAAGGTAATTTAGAATTCATAACCTTCATAAACTAACAGTAATATAGACATTAACATGCCATCTAATAGTCATAATTACACAGGAAAATTCACGCATAAGAAGTGTGCCTGTATGAGTGAGAGGAGTGCCTGTATGAGAAAATGAGTGTCTGTTGTGTGTGAATGTGTGTGTGTGTGTGTATCGAGCCAACACTGTGAGCAGTGAATTAAATCAACACAACAGCATTTTATTTTATTTTATTTCCTGGAGGTAAGGTTACAGACAGCATAACTCGCTGTCAATATTGACTCATGTTTTAAACTCGCTATTATAAAAATCAAAGTATGTTCTTCCTAGCATTAATGAACATGTTTACATTATTTTATGTCACCTTACATTGTGTGTCGGCTCCACTCAGTGGAGTAGACTGTAGACTGGGTGCCTTCGGCTCCGTTTCATGCACTTTCCCCCGTGCAGAAGAACCATTATGAAGCTCAGACTGTGGTGGCTGCTGCCATCTTGGCAGTCCTGCCTATATATATTTTTTTCTTTTTTTTTTTCTTTAACAAAAAGCACCATAACTGTTACACAGTCTGCAGATTTCCCTCTGGTCCCCCCCCCTTCCAACCTGATGAACAGAAATCAGTAGAAAGCTTTGGAACAGCATTTTGTCACCCAACATTTAAGTATTGTTATTCAAATGAGTCTGTCTTAAGTGTTGGAGCCTGCACTAAGAGAGACCCACTTACCCTGCACTCTGCCCAGCATGAGTGATTTGACACTGTTGAATTCCACATCGGATGTCAGGTTGAAGTCCTCTCTGGCATCCTGGTCAATCTGAATGTAAGATAATGTTATATCACACATGTAAAGGTAAAAGCTCTGCAGGTAGAAAACAACAATAGGAAACTGTTCTTGACAGTGTATTACAATAAGTGCTTCACTGGGAAGAAACTTGGACAAATGGCAGCAAAGAATCAATTAAACATGAAAAAGTAACTGGAGCTTCAACCTCTGGTTGGTGGTTGGTTTGTGAACCCCTGGT
The DNA here is from genome assembly GCA_028641955.1 of Protonibea diacanthus. Classification (NCBI taxonomy): domain Eukaryota; kingdom Metazoa; phylum Chordata; class Actinopteri; family Sciaenidae; genus Protonibea; species Protonibea diacanthus. The sequence continues at coordinate 27,815,509 of CM053979.1, read as the reverse complement.
GGTTCACAATAGCTGAGCAGAGAAGCACAATAGCTGAGCTTGCAAACAGAGATTTGAGCTTTAGTGAATCATTTGTCAATAAGACATTGCCTTGTTGATCAACCTGAAACTAAAGTGGAGCCACAGAAAAACAGAAAAATAAAAAGTAGATTGAAAACAGAGAGGAAACTGAGCTGAAATTGCTGAAATGAACTGCTTCTGGACATTTTGGCACCCCTGAGAGGAGATAGATAATCAATAAGACATCAAGGAAAGATTTTTGTTGTGATCATTTTGAACAATTTAACATCTATTCTACTCTATATATTCGATCTATTCCGATGCTTGCTGTTGTATCATTAAAATGCGATTGCTAGCTACTGTGTTTTTGTAGCTCTGTGGGTCACACACAGCAGTCAGTGTATTAACAGAGCACAAAGGGATTTATAGCTGATATCTATTAATCAAAACGCCAAGATTGGTCACGATTTTGTCCCTGTGGATGGGCTCAGGACAGAGTATAGATCATAGGGGGGCGGCAGCAGCTCAATCCATAGAGACTTGGCTTGGGAACCAGAGGGTGGCAGTTCAAGTCCAGTCCAGCATGGACCAAAATATGGAAGGTGGACTGGTAGCTGGAGAGGTGCCAGTTCACCTCCTGGGCACTGCTGAGGTGCCCTTGAGCAAGGCACTGAACCTGCTACTACTGAAACTGCTCACTGGGCGCTCCTCAGGGGAGCTGCCCATCACTCCACCATCTCTCTCCACATGTGTGCATGTCTATGAGCCCTTGTATGTGTTCGGGGTTAAAATGCATGTAAAATAAACTGAATAAACTGACCGTTGTGGGATTAATAAAGTATCGCTTCTTCTTCTTATACTTTACCATTTTATCTTTTATAGTTGACTCGACTTTGGGATGTGCATAAAGTTTCCTGTTTCATCCCAGTTTGAATCACGATTTGTTTGCAGTTGGAAAATTAAATGTGGGGTCACAAAATAAGTATCGGCCAGCAGTTTTCCTGGCATTATCAGGTATTTTTGGCGCAGTGTGAGCTTTATTTAACAATGTAATGCAATCTGGATGTCGGTGTGGCAGACTTTTAAAGGGAAATTGAACAGAGACAGTGTCTGCCAGTCTCCTGATGGTAACTGTGTGCAGGCGTCCATCAGCCAAGTGTGCGACTCTGCTCCATAGCACCTCCACGTCTCTGCTGCTGTGCAACTTGTACCTCAATTCAAAACACTTTGTGAGTATGTCAATCATTATTAATTTCTTTATTTTTGATATAAATAAGACTTGTCTATGTGGGACATGTTTTGTCCAGACTCTCAAGAATCAGCGACAAATGATGGCAAATCCTGTTATACTATGCAGGAATGCTGGAATTACATCCTGCCAAGGTACATGAGGCTCTACAGTGAATCGAGTAATGAAAATTTGAACACAATAAATAATCACAATGGCAAGAACAAGTGAAGGAAGACCCCCACCTAAAAAAAAGATCATTTAATAGTAACAGCGCCAAATATTTTCTCTGAACCTGATACTGTGTATGACAATTAGCCTGTCTGCAGAGAGAAGAAGGCAGTAGACAATGGCAGAATGAATCCAAAGAGGACAGGAGAGGAGAAAATAAAGGGTTGCAGAATGAAATGAAATGTTTAGTGTCCTCACCATGTTCATTGATGAGGACCACCAGGTCCTCCCTGTAGAAAGAGTTGACATAGAGCAGCAATGCAGGACAATGACTAGTCCTGAAGCTCAGAGAGATGTTTTCTCCTCTCATTGTCATATCGGAGTAGATGGACGAAGGCAGGGCACTGCTGTTCCTGCTCAGTTCATAGGGCTCCATGAGGACGTAGGAGATGGACGCGGTTGACTTAAAGCTGGCTGAAACCTCTGAAAGAAAGTTACAATATACAATAGGATGTGTCAGTGATAAACCTGACTTGTGACCTTATGTCTGGCTTTCACTCTGACTTGTTCTCCTTGCTCCATGTCCCTCTGTATGTCATCTATCAAATCAGTACGTAAGTACTTAAGTACGTAAGTACTTTTCCGGTTTATTTTATACGTTGAATGTTCTGGAAATAAAATAAAATGTTAGCAGCTCTGTTCTGTTGGATTTGGATTTAGACTTCAGCAGCCTCTCACTGGTTAGAAAATGAGAGGTCTGTGTATTATATTTCAATATGTCTCATTTCTTTAGACTTCAATCATCCAATCCGTCAAACAACACCAAACAAGAGTGAACTTAAACACTCTGTGTGCTAGGACCTTCATATACCATTGCAGTGGTTGTTGTGTTCCTGGTGTGTTATTAATCTGTGAATCTAACTAATGAATCACTGCCTGGAACTGCCAAACAAATCTCTTCCTTTTTATTTATTTAGAACCTCGAGAGCAGGACACTTCAAATGAAACAGTCATGACTAACATAGCATCACATAACATAATATTGATGTCATATGACAGAAATATTATAAACTTACTGCTGACTCACTGTAAAATAAAACTGTAGGTGCAATACAACATAATGAGGATGAAATGAAGATAGTAGGGTCTGAATTCAATATTGAGAGAGTTACAATGTTTCACAAAATGTTACAAAAAATACACATATTGCTGTTGTTACTATCATAGTCACAGTCAGGTTCTGCCTTGGCCTAATATTATAGGAATATTATTCACATCACATGTCAAAACATATTTTAGTTACTGTTTAGCTGTAATACAAGAAAATTTGTGATGAGAGTCATAGAAAACTGATGGGCAGATGGGTGGGTGAGTGTTCTTTTCCTGCACAATTCCAGCTTTATTCATTATTGATAATTTATAAAAAAAAAAATAAAAAAAAGAGTTAGTCCAAATATGGTCACTTGTGGCTCCAAAAAACAGCATGTGGTTGATGATGGATGTGGTTGTCCCACTTTGTTTTAGTGTAAATGTTATTTTTAAAACATACAATATGTGTCGATGGACTGGCTGCACAGCAGAGATTTGAATTTCTCATAGCAGGAAACACACAGGTAGATTTAATAACAGTAATCATGGCTCAGTTCCATTAAGTGTCCCGGTACACGCAGAAATCATTAGTGCACCTGTGAGTTTTCTTCTCTTACATGTCAAAATGTTTTTAGCCCATGAATGATGAATGGTTTTATAGTATCTGCCTTCTTTGATGCAAACCCATAATGAACTCTTACTCATAATGAATTCTGCTCAATTATATACACAGAAATCAAATTGTCAATACAATTATAGGGATGAAACACTAAATGAGCCCATTTGAAGTTGGAGGAGAAACTTTTTTTTTTCTTTTTAAGATTTAATTTCTGAAGTTTTGTCATCCAGTGTGTGAATCTGTCTGGAGAGTGTTTACAACAACTTTACAGATATGAACTAAAAAGTAGCAAAACTGTCCTTGACATTAAAATGTGTTTATTATTACTTTAAGGCACAGCACATATATGACATTAACATGACATTAAGGCTTTTTGGATCTGTGTATTTCCTTGCGGGAAGTCTCCAGTGTGTCTTTGAATGCATGTACCTTTATGACAAAAGGATCCAGTGTAGGCTGACTGACCACAGTCACAGGAGAAACCACTGGCTTTCTCCACACAGCGACCCTGGTTCTGGCAAAGTGAGCCATAGCTGCTGCAGTGGCCTGGGCATCCGGGTCGAACCCCTGGGGTGATGTTCGCCCTCTCCTCCGGGTCCAGAGTGACGCCGTTCAGCTGCAGAGAGCGGATGCAGCCCAGAAAGCCTTTCTGTCTGGACGCAGTGCCTCCTGCCAACAAAAGCAAATACTGTACATGTGTTGCACAAGTAGAAGCTTTCTTTTTCTCAACTGAATTGTCTCAGATTTGACTAACACCAAGAATCAGAGCCTAAATCTGCTCATTCAGCATGTGTTCAAGAGACTCCCTGTAACGTTCCCCTTGTCTAACTGAAGGCTACAACAATAAAAATGTGTCTTTTAGAGAATTAAATGTACAAAGTATTCACTTGTATTAACAGATTTTAACAAGATTTTACTAGGCTTTTATGAGGCTTGTAGGGATGGCTGTGGCTTGGAGGTAGAGCATTGGTTCAGCATAACTTTTCATTAGATGGAAAAGCCCAAAGTCTCATAAGCCGGGCAAAATAAATATTTTTACCTGCCCAATAAAATAAAACCTACCCAATCTGGAAACAATGGTCATACTTTCGTTCTGTCTCTGTATGACCATAAATCAATAATTTATTTGTCTTCCCTGTAGTAAATTATGATTGACATCCATGTGTTGCTACTGCAGCACAACAAGGCCACATCTGCTCTGCAGGGCACTGAGATGCTGACATTTCTCCAGTGTGCTGGCTGTTGATTGGTTAACTGCATGGCTGATGAGCCATCTGGTGTCTGATATTCATCATTCATTATCATTATTCATTACATTCATTATTCTTTCCACTAACAGGCAAGAGGAAGAATCTTGTCCTCCTTTCACCTGACAATTAGTATTCTAATATACTGCAGTGACCTCACACTTCAAAGAGTTCAGACTTGGCAAAATTACATTTTTCCATAAGCTGGCAATGTCTTATTTTATATGCACACATGACAGTTATTGTTCTTGCTAACTGGAATTGGCAGGGTGTTACTCTTACAGTCTGAGTCTGGGAAAGATTTAAATGTTCAGCCAGAGTAGCCTCTTACACCACCATATCACAGACCTCTGGGAGGCTCTACGTTCCTTCTGCGGCTTGAGTTATAACACACAAACACTTTAAGAGCACAGTGTAGAGAGTGAGAAATTAAATTAGGCATCATATAAGAACAACCCCATGAGGAAAAGTTTGAAAGCCTTGCTATATTTGATTGAATATAGCGAGGCTTGTCATCCTTAGAGACAATTTCAACGCAGAGACATATTGTAATAAGATGAAATTCTCCAACCAGTGGCAATCCCATATCTTCACAGTCTGGGACCAAACTAAGATGACAATGCTCACCCCCACAGAGAGGGGTTTATCAAAGACTGCCGAGAGTGTTTGGGAGTGGAGAGGATGGAATGGCCTGCCAGCAGTCCTGACCTCAACCCCTGTTGAAGCCATTACACTGATCTGTGTTTTATCTATATCATAGTTATCATATTCATGTGAGTAACTTATAACCATGCTAATATATCAAATTATGCTGATCATAATGAAATACTGTTGATTATGTTGTCATTTCTGAAATGATTATGATGATGATGATGATGATTATGATGATGATGATGATGATGATGATGATGATGATGATGATGATGATGATGATGACGATGCAATGATGAGGTCAGGGGGTAGCAACTCTATATGTAAATGTCACCTGAGCACAGGTAAGGGGTGTGTTTGGTTAGAGAGAGCAGAAGGGCAAACAATTTTCAACCGCATTTCGAGACAAAGCAGGTTTTTCTGTTTGAGATGAGTTTTATTTATATTGCTGTTACTGTTAAGCAATAAAAGAACATATTATTGTGACACTATGAAAGAATGCGCGTTGATTTACTGACCGCTCCTACAACCCCAATGAACACTTGTGGAATCAGCTTGGGTGTGCTGTTCATGCCAGAGTGACCAACCCAATCATCCTGACATGCAACAAATGCTGGTTGAAGAATGGGATGCCATCCCACAGCAGTGTGTGGCCAGGCTGGTGACCAGCATGAGGAGGAGAGCCAGGCTGTTGTGATAGTGTATGGTTCTTCCACATGCTACTGAGGCTCCTGTTTGTTAATGAATAAAATATTAAATTTCAATATGTCTCATTTCTTTAGACTTCAATCATCCAATCCGTCAAACAACACCAAACAAGAGTGAACAGCATTTAGGCTACATTCATGCAAATCAGTCCTGATGTTCAAATTGAGGCTTCCATTTCAGGTATAAGTTATGTTTTTCTTTGAATGTTAAAAAGAGACGTGTTGCTGCCACATGTTCACTTCACAGTATATTGTATTATACATATGCGCCCCTACTCAGGCATTGCATTTGATCGACATAGCTCACCATGCTTCCCTCAGATTAATCACTGACTGTAAAGCACTGACTCACCACTGTGAGCTTTACACTTGGTAAGGATGGTCAGTTTATCAACTCGCAGCAAGGTGCACCACTGGTATATTTTCATATACAAGGCAGTTCTTGGGTTGCTCCCATCCTATCTGTGTATGGTGTACTGTGTACTATTATTTCTCACAAGTGTGATGGACAGTATTCATTTAGTACGTTTACATGCAGCAATAAATTCAAATTTCTGATCGTATTGGACTTAGTTTGGACTTTTTAAAGTGCTTGTAAACACCTTAGTCCGATCTACTTTGGACCTATTTCGGACCACATCGGACATCTCAAAATCGGATAAGAACACCTAGATAACCGTACACCATCTTTGTTTGAATGCCGTCAGATAGTTTGTTGTTTCTGATAAGTAGAGGTCAACCAAAAGTGGCGCTTTGTTGAGAGGACTACAACACCACCTAGCGTAACGGAGTCAGCCATGAGTCACCCGTTTATACAATTCTCTGAACGGCATGTATACTCACACAAGTGATCCGGTCATATGCATGTCATTATCTGATACCATCAGAAATTCGAATTTCTTGCTGCATGTAAACATACTGATTGTGGTCAAGGGATTTATAAGGGAATAACTTTAATATTAATATGAGAATCATTTTAACGACAGAATGAGGTACAAGGATATGTGTAATCTAAGGCAATATTACAGCTTATTAATGAAAACTATGGAAAGTCCTGTTTTATTAAGTTAATTTCACAGAAGAGAGGCTGCTAACAATATGGATTACCCATAACAATTTCTGTATCGCATTGCCCTTCACTTTGCACCCACATGTATATTGTTTAGCTGTAAACGGAGTCTTTGTGAAACACAAATGCACTCTTGCAACAATCAGAACATTTTATAATCCCATCTCATTTTCATTCAAATATTCAATGTGGTAAACACAGTCGAGGATGGAGCCGCACAAATACAGTAAGGAGAACGACTCATGGTCACTTCTTTCAGGCTGTTCACAGAGGATTATTTGCTTATAACAGCCAGCCAATCAATGCCCACCTGCATCTCTCTACATCTCTCATCATAATTTGTCGGTTGATTTTTTTTCTTCCAAATGGTTTGTTTACAAATGAGCAAATGTCCATAATATTTGCAGAAAGATACCTCATCATATCACTAGATGGATTTTTCATCCTCTCAAAAACAGTTGGACAGATAAGAGCGAGAGGTTACCCAGATTTATGAAAGTCTGTGGAAGAGATGAAGAGATGAGTTTGAGATGAAGTTCAACTCAAAAATTCGCTTCCAGCCATTCAATCAAGTTTATCTTGACTGTAAAGACTTTTATGGCTGGTGACATTCAATATCTGTCTTATTGTCCACAAATGCATGAAGAAAACAGAAGTAGAACAACCAAACAAGTTGTGAAAGCCTAATATATCTCATTCCTTTGCACTCCATTGTTTTCCAGGAACACAGCCACACTGTTGCACTGAACATGTTTCTTTACCAGGTTATAATTCTTAAAGGAAAAACAATTTTTATACATTGATTCATGTCTTCAGTACAGATTTACTGTCAAGTTAGATAATCAAAATGCCATCAACTCCTTGTCAGAATTTAAAATACACATTGTCTCATTATAGATGCAAAACAGTTCTGCCACCAGTGAGTGTCTGATGCATCTTTCTCGTGCAACTTCGATCCCAGCAGATTTTTTCAATCAACAAATCAATATGGCCCTCCATTCTAGACATGATTATTGTTTAGAAAACATCAACTCAGCATCTAAGTTTTCCACCAAAGCACCAAATATTCTATGTAATATCAGCAAAACTTAATAATTAATACAACTCACAACTTTCTAAGCACCTCTGTCCAGTGGGCTTCTAACTCACTGAGGATGAGGTTTACTGTTAGAAAACATGCAACTGCCTGTTTTCTGAACTTCAACAGCTGATCATGTGGGAGCAAAAAATGTTCTCCCTTCATTGCAAAACTTTGGTTTAATATGAACTGAATGGCAAAATGGGCAGAAATTCCAGACATTTACTGTGTGAAATCCCACAGAACAATTAAATTTCAAATACGTTTCTCTGAACAGCTGCCTACTTGATAAAATGTTTCCATGTGTTGCTAGAGGCACAGTGTGAGATAAGAAAGGATAAGATGTAACAGCAATTATCACCAATACTTACTGAAGCTGCTAATGAAGAGTTCAAACACCATAAATCTGTCTACTCCATGTCTATCCTAATCTTTGCTATACCCTCAAACTAACCCTGACTCCGTTTTATCTAAAATCCAAATCCTAACACTACTAAGTCTTTTATTTCTCTTACTTTGAATTTTCCTCCATCTTTCACATACTGACGGCATTCACACTCTCACTTCTCACCTATGAATAACTGGCTGTTGAGCTGCAGATAAATGTGTCCATCAGCAGGAGCCTCCTGCACAGTGGTGGGAAACTCATTGACACGTAGCGATGCCTCCTTCACATTTCGCTCGGCTTGCACGCTATGCCACCGGTTGTCATTGAGTGGGACGCTGGTCTCCACTCGCACCTCCAGCGGCCCGTTTCCAGCATTGAAAGAGAAGACAACCTCTGAGGAAGCTGGAGACAAGGGTAATAGTCAGTACATTTGGCTCAGATGAGGTGAGAAAACACATAGAAAAGAGAGAGACAGTTGTAAATACAGACTGTGTGAGAAGCATTCCAATGACTAGGTGACTGTCACACCAGCAGAGTGAGTTTGACTCGGTCCCACCAAACTCTAACAGGATGATTAACAAACCTTCACTGACACTAATAATAACAGATAATAATGATAATAATAATTGTGTCCTCTGATGAATGATACATTGCAAATCTTTTATGTCACTTTCAAAGATGTTGCAAAATCGAAATACATTTTAGTCTGTGCTGTCTGTAATGATGTTGACATTACAGACAGCACAGTATAAGTAAGTTTTGTTAACATTTATGAACAAATGATAGAAATGAATTTGCTCACTGAACATGGCAAGAAAGTTTAAGATATAGGAGTAATTTTTCTGATGTTTGAAGCAAAATGTCAACTCAAGAAAAAAAAAAAAGAAAAAGTTCAAGAAATCTCATTTTGTTTCCTAACCATATTTTAGTTGGTAGTAAAATATAGCATAGTAGCAGACATGGATAAAAACTGCAGGTCTTTTTTTCTGTCATATTATTAATTGCAGAAGCATTTTCCTCAATTTGCCTCTAGACTGTGCCATCTTTTATTGAACCCATTAGTCAGTCCTGCTCTTCCATCATATGTTGGCAAAAGTGTGAAGTGACTTGGTCCCACCCGTCCACCTGTGGGCAGGATGGACAGACAGATGGATGCAGATCTGAGATGAATCAGAGATCAGCCCAAGGCAGGAAAAAGAGGCTGCAGCTACATATTCACATCTGTCAATTTCTTTGGGAGAGCGTGTGTGTTTGTAATCTGGCTATAATTTGCTTAATTATTTCATTTGGATGGATGAGTTTTAATGGGTTTTAATGTATTGGTCAACTGGATTACCGTTAAATATGACATTTAAAGTCTACTTTTAGAACTTTGGTCATCCAATAAGTATTTTTATACAACAGTTAGATCCAACCAAGTAATTTGATTGGACAAGGGTCGTTCCATGAGTGATGATATAGAAGTGCTCAGACTTTGAACTACATGTATCACTCCACAAAATATGACATTTGAACAATTCCTTACATGTCCATCACAAGTGAAACACGTGTTAAATCAAGAAACACGTGATAGAAACACGTGATAAAGTCATATTCACAGTCTTCTTATCGATTCAACAACTAAAGAACTCACCGTCACCGTTGTTATTTTAATAGGAGACAACCTTAGGTATGTACACAACGGAAGATTTCTCACTAAAATAAGAGCTTGTTGGTGGATCAGATATACAATGAACACTTAAAACATTGTTCATCCACTGTGTATTGTGTATGTTATCTTTGGCCATTACCAAAGTACCTGAAGAGAGCACACCTACCTTCTGATAATATTAAAGATATTTGATTTCATCAGAATGTCCAGGTGAGAAAGAGATTGATATTTCCACCAAAGCCACTGTCGACAGACTCTTATTTCACTGGTTTATACATGATATAACATGCAGACCTACTTAAAAGTAACTTGCAAGCTAGTGTTCAGGAAATGTGGATGTGTTGCTTGGCAACCGTGCAGTTGCAGTCCAGTTGGGCAAATATTTGTGTTGGTGCAGCCAAATAAATGATTAAATAAATAAAACAAATAAATCATAATCTGTTGTCGTTCCCTCTACTATGATATTCTTTTGATATCCATCCATCATCAAGTCAAATTTTTATTTTGTCCAATACTTGGACTATATACTTGGATTATCACCAAATATGTGCAACATTTCCATAAGCCAACTTTTAGCATGCTATCGCTTTAAACTGATGATGAATATGATTGTTAGCATGTTGGCACACTGATGCTAGCACTTAGCTCAAAGCACTGCTGTGTCTTAAGATCACCTTAGACTCTAACTTATAATTCTATCTCCACTTTGGCAAACCCTTATTTAGATATGCATTGTAAGTATCCAACTTCCAAACATGTAGACTAGCATGCTGCAGTCATTAATCTTTGCAGCATTTACACAGCTTGATAAGGTTAAAAACCTAACCTATAATAGAGAAGTACTGAAGGCCTCATAGAGTTCATTCATCCATTATAACACTGCATGCCTACGCTCCACATTTAGGGGTGAAGTTAGCAGAGCAGTGTATGAACACAACACCATCCCTCATGGATGATGCTGAAAATGGAGGGAAAGCTGTGGGATTGTTGAACCTTTTGATAGAAAAACCCAGAGGCATAACTTAATTGAGAAGCTGCTCTCTGGCTCAGCTCCAGTCATGTTAACGGCAGTAATAATGATACACAGGAATCTCAACTCCAGCTGTCATAATAACAGCAGTAATAGTGCTGCAGTGAGATAAGAGATGCTCTGCTGCAACAATGTTGAGGTTTCCCCAGGGAGGAACAGTGCCATTTGTTCTGTGTGTGTGTTTTGTGTGTCTTTGTGCGTAAGTCTGAGGAAGAGAAGAAAGAAAGAAAGAAAGAAAGAAAGAAAGAAAGAAAGAAAGAAATCATGTGGCCTTTACTGTAACATTTGTTCCTTAGACTTACAAACTAATATCAACATCAGCAGACCTCTCCAAGTTCTTTGCACAGAACAACAGAAATAAGTATGTTTTGATCTGGTGCCAACTATAGTTAAGCTTTGGTTAAGTTTAGGAAAAGACTGTGGGTTTTGCTTAATATGAGTTTTTTTTTTTATTAGGGATACTGAAACATTGTGGATTGTGTTAAAATATCTGCTTAATTAAGGAAGTCAACTTGGCAGTCAGTAGAAAACAGGAAGCAAACAGCGCTCTCCTGTGTCATTACACAGCTCGATAAGGTTAAAAACTTAACCTATAATAGAGAGGTACTGAAGGCCTCATAGAGTTCATTCATCCATTATAAATGATTGATAACAGCCTCTTGAACCTACCAGTAGATTTAGTAGACCCCTAATAGCCCATGACTGATGACTGATGTGTGCTGATAACGTCTATTGAATAGACTGATAACAGTCAAATTGGGTGCATTGTCAATATTCTATTGACCATGAGTGCTGGAGGGTATTGTCACTTGAATATTAAAGATCTCCCTCCAGGCTCACATGTCTGATAATGTTTCTGATAATGTTTTTTTCATTTCCTCAAATTACATCTAGTTTTTCTCTCTCATTGGCGAATCATTAATCTATGAATATGTTTTTTATTTAAAAAGTTTTACTGCTGGACACAAGTTGTCATGCTTCACTAAAAGTCAATTTTCAGTGTTTGTGCTCTGGAGATTTCAAGTCTCCACAACGCCATTCAAGTTTCCATAACCAGCTCTTCAGAATCAAACCAGTAAACAGTTCTATAATAATGAGGCAGAATATTGTTATTACTTACAGTGCAGTTCAATCCGGATGAAGTCTTTTATACCCAGATTTTCCAGGAAGACCCCAGAGGAGGATGGCGTTTTAAACAAGAAGGAGATGTCTGCATTCAGCTCTCCATGGAAGGTGGGAAAGTGAAGCTAAGATGTGTCCTTGTCAAAAAAGGCAGCGTTCCAGAAGTTTTCTGGAAGATAAAGAAAGTTCTCACTTCCTAAATGCTTCATAAGCTCCTTTATTTTCCTGCTTTCTAATATGAACGGATGTAATTTTTTTTTCAAAAGGTGGCTATATTGCTCTGGAACAATGCTTATTAAAAGAAATCTCATTATGACAGCTACATAATGAAAATCTTGTAGTAAACAAATGAACTAACTGTTCAACTAATTAGCCAAGAACAAAAGCATAACTCCAGCTATGCTATCTCATTTAGGTTGATGTGTTTATTTATTCTCTCATTAAACTGAAGGCTGAATTAGATGCAATTTAACTAGCTAAAATATATCATTTAGGTTAGCTATTGTATAGATTTTCATTAGAAGTTGTTATTGTTATTACTATACTGGTCTGCTAATTAGCTATATGTAATTAGCCATCAAATTAAATGGCAGGTGGGAAGATTGTATTCAAGGTTTAGTTGAATGTGAAAGAAGAAAATATGTAGAATGTAGTATGTAGAATATCAAAATATCTAATGAGGAAAATAATGTCAACATGACTCTCTAAAGCAATAACCAAAAGCACTTACTGTCTCCATGACAACGGAGCAGTCCCACCCTGTAGGCAGCTTCTGAACCAGGCTGCTGGATGTCACCCAGCACCAAAGACCTGACAGGGAGGGTCTCCTTATGGGTGAGTATTCCTGAGTCATTAGTCCTGCAGGAAAAGAAGAAAAGGAGAAGGGTGAGAGGGAAGTGATATGGAGAGGGATGAGGGCAAGAAGAATGAAGCTCAGAAGAGGAGACAAAGAAGAGGAAGCAGGAAGGGGAAGAAGAGGGAGGATGGGAAGAGTGTAAGAGGAGAAAAAGACAAAAGAAAGGGGATGGATAGAAGGACAAAAACAATTGGAAGATGGGGGAAAAGAAGAAGAAAGAGGGAACAGAGGAGAAGAAAAAGTATAGAAGGAAAGACAAGAGGAAGGAGGAGCAGGAGGGAAAACAAAAGGAAGAGGAAGGAAAAAGGAAGGAAAGAGGATGATGAAAAAAGGACATTAAGATAAGGGGAAAGAAAAGTGATAAAAGCAAGGAGAGGGGGGAGAAGAAGCAGAAAGAGAAAAAATGAGAAGAGAAGGTGAAATGAGGAGGAGAAGAGGAAAGAGAGAAAAAAGTGGAAGGAGTAGGAGAAAGAAGTACAGACAAAGAAGTAGAAGAGAGATGGAAGTCTATATGAATGCACCTACCAAGGTTGAAGTTGATTGGATAAAATCCTTACGAGGAGTTCGTTAAAATAGTCCACATGCAGGTGGCAAATTTGGATCAAAGGGTCAAATTTGATGGAGCGCCACGCCCACACAGTTTCCACAAAATTCATAATTTTGATAACTTTTACTCAGGAAGTCTATATGAACACACCTACCAAGGTTGAAGTTGATTGGATAAAATCCCTAGGAGGAGTTTGTTCAAATATGACCCATCTCAACCAGCCCGAAACACCAAAAATGGTGATTTTCATTCTTAAATATCTCACTTCCTGTTCATTTTAGCCCATTGCTCCAAGAGACTTTTTTGTAGGTCTTGCCATGTTCTACAATTCGGCTGAGGTTTAATAACTCTGTGTCCAAAACTGTGGCGGGACTGCCTCAAAGAAAAGTTCAAGGGGGCACTATAGAGTGATTTAGTACAAGGTGTAGAAATGTCCAAAATCGTGCCAAAATATGATTTCTGATTCAAATTGGCGGGCTTTCTGTTGGAGTTAGACCATGGATCCAAGAGGCTTTTTTGTGTGTCTCGGTATGTTACATACTCCCTCCAAATTTCGTACACGTGGATGAAACCGTGTCAAGGGGCCCCTCCGAAAACATAAATCTAGGTGACGCTGTAGAGCCATTTTTGTATGCCCATGTCCGAGACCCCTAAAATAAGTAATTTTACACCCAACTTTGGGGGGATAGGCAAATTTTCGTGAGTTTTCGAGTACATATAGGCCGTCTAAAATGCGATTTACTTTGAGGAAGAAAAAGAAAGAAAAAAATAATAATATAAAAATGAAAATAAATAAATAAATAAATAAACATTTGAAATTCAATAGGCCTCGGACCGCCAGTGCTCGGGCCCTAATAATAATAATAATCCTAAGGATACAACAGGGCTTTCGTTGCCCGAACATTGTTTGAGCTCGGGCCCTAATTACCATTCATCATAGTCGGCATCACAGTTGCAGTAGTGATTTGAATCCAGACAGTTGCCGGCTGCCCGGAAGAGCTCCACTCCAGTGTGTCTGAACCTGACCTGGCCCGGGACCTCCAACCCACCAGCTGAATGGAGCACCCTCTGAAACACACACAAATAGTTATACTGCATGAATTCATCAGTAACTGACAGTCGAAAGGAAAATGATTAGATGAATCTTCACTCATCACTGTTTTCATCACAGCACAACAGATCAGTTTAAGTCAGCACTTGACATATTTATTTCTGTCTTTTCTCTTCTTCTCTCCTATTCATCTTTTTCCATCTGCCTGTCTAACATCACACATATCTTCAGGATTTTAACACCAACAGCTCTTGATTAAACTCTTATAACCTTGACCATGTATCTCTGCTCTCTGCTGAAATTGGGGAGATAATGGGCAGACACTATATCAACACATCTCTCTCACACAAGCATTCTGATAGTAGGCTTTGTAGTGTACACAGTGGTGCCACACAGATCAAAACAAGATGGGCTGTTTTTGTCACTCAAGAACTTTATTTTCCCCTTTATATGAGTAAACCTGAGACAGCAAGAAGACAAGCATGAATGTGATAAAAATGCAGCTTGTATACAATTACACATACAATTTCTTGTGTATTCAATTTAGACAATAAAAAAGACCTGGCAAACTGAATGAGCTCATGATTTACTTGAGAAATCAAGGGGTGGTGCAGATAAACATTTAGCTGCGGCAGTGGAGTGAGGAGGACAAAACTACACAACAGCAATGTAATTGATGTTTTAATTAGTTACTAAATTTACCAAATCAGCAATTCACAGCACTCCTCTTTTGCTCCAGATATAGATCCCTCAGATGTAGAAAAGCTTGCTTTTGTCACACCGGTATGTCAAGTTGAGTTTTTCTTGTCCCGTCTCCATGTTTGTCTTGTCATTTTCTGTTTTATTTTGAAAAGTAACTCTCCTCTCATTCCAGGTCACTTGTGTATCCTCCTGTGCCTCAGTCTGATTGTCTTCCCTGATTCCCGATTGTGTCCACCTGTTTCCCCTTTCCCCCATGTGTGCTTATAGTCTGCGTCTCCCTTTGTCCTGTGCCAGTGTGTCTTGTCTTTTGTCCAGTCGTTATCTTGTCTCAGTCTGAGTAATACCCTTCCACAGTCCACACGTATTTGCCAGAATTGGGTCAAAGGGTCAAATCTGACGAAGCTTAGGTCCTAAAAAGAAAAATCCTAAGGATACAATAGGGCTTTCGCTGCTCGAACACTGTTCGGGGCTCGGGCCCCAATGAAAGTCAGTAACTTGGACATAACAGAAAACATCATTGAGCATACAGTAGGTCTTACCTGGTGTGTTGAGGAGACGGGACTTCCTGCAGTGGTAGGACAGTTCCTGCTCGCAGTGCTCTGATTGACCGATGATGGTTGCTAACTGCTCCTCTTCAGAGGCGTAGTCAAAATGGGTTAAATGTTGGCTATTTTCAGGGGACAGATGCACTGTTGTAAGTTCTGTGTTATTGTGCTGGATCACCATCCAGGCCTTGTCCTCTGTGGAAGCGACAAAGAGAGAGAGAGAGAGAGAGAGAGAGAGAGAGAGAGAGAGATTATAATACATAAATTATCTATTATCATCCAGACTAAAATATCTGATCATCAATCTGTACGAAATAAAACTACATGCATTTATAATTTAAAGGCTGTAGATGTGTGTTACCTGTCATGTTACAGTAGATGAGCAGTGGTTTGATTGTTCCACTGCCATCCACGTCTATGTAATAATGTCCTGATGTATTGCCTTTGTGTTTGTATGCTTCACATGACTGTTCGTATGTTGCTGTGAAGGAGAAAGCAATAAAGGGATAACATGAGGAACAAATAACAACATCTTAAATAACCATAGGACAGTACACTGAAAATCATGCAAGTGAGCAGCATTAGCATATAGAATGGAGGGTAACTTAATAATAAACAGTTTTTCTGTTTGTCAAACATCATAAAATGATAGAAACTGAATTTGAAATAAGTAATAATCAAGGATTCATGAGGAAACATTGCCCTTAGCAGCTCATTAAAGGAAAGTATACTACTTTCTCCATTTAAGTTAGAGGCACTTATGAGAAAGATAGTGTTGGAGCCATATTGAATCTTAAGATATAACTACAAAATACGTAGACTTGTTTTCAGTAAATTATGGTATTTTTATTTATAAAAGAAATTATTATTAAGGAAATCATCTATATCTGGAGCCATCCTAGTTTAAAACGTATAAAGGTCCTTAAAGACACTTATTTTATTTCAATTTGATGGTGATGTATGTAATGTACTTCTCACGGACAGGTGGCTAATTCATTTTTGTGAATGAACGTTTTGGAGTGGTTAGGTGGTGGAGTGTTAAAGTTTTCTGACCATACACTCACACACAAATGTTTTGGAACTTGCGTGTTAAGTTACATGTTTATTTTGTTTTATAATTATGGAAAATCAACTAGAGATTTATGTTCAATAAACATCAAACTTGGATGAGCATCGTCTCTGCGTGTGCTTATTAAAAAGTGTGTTGGTAACTGTCCACCTTAACATCAGCTGGCTAAAAGGAGATACACAAAGGATTAGCCACTTCAGATAGTGATAATTTATTGCAGATGGTTATACAGAAAGTCACAGAAACAAACAAACGAAAAAGATGTCATGTTCATTTACTTATTTTAATCTTGGCAACTTTTGCTTGTTTTGTTGTTTTTTAATTTTTGTTGCAATTTTTGACTTTTGTTTTCATTGTAAACTTTTACTGTCTATTTTTGAATCTGTCGAGTCATTTCATTTCCCTGATTTTTGTATTTGGCCTGTTTAGTCTTGTCTTATTTCAGTGATAATGTGTGATTTTATTTTAAGTGTTATATATATATATATACCAATGACAGTAAAAAATGCTTCATAAATTGTAGTGTAGTCACTCTCACCAATAACACCAAACAACAAAGTGTTTCAGGCCACAATCCTAAAAACTCTCATAAAAACATTCAATGGAGAAGTTCAGGATTCTTTTCCCAAAATGAAAAAACTTTTTGCAGCAAAAAGGTTCAGTAACTGATTTGGGCAGAAAATAGTCTTTTATGTTTAAATGCTTATTATATTATTATTCACTTATTGTGAAGATCAGCTAGACTTGTCATTACTGTAGTTTACCAATACAGTACAAACATATTTTTTGTGTCAGTTTTGCTTCTATTTATAATAAACACTTACTAAACTAAGTCATCTCATATCTCTAAAGATCTAAATATAAAGCATGTAGAAGTTCTCACCACTTGCGCTGACACTGTGGTTGATGTGTGCGATTTGAAGTTAAGTGGATGAAAATTGTAGATTTTGTCTACAGCAGGATGCTTTCTCTCAGTGGATAAAGTAACTTTTTATTTCTGCATTATGTATTACCAACCAAGCTATTTTGGTTAAGTAGCAGCATATTGAGTTTGGTACAAACTCATCTATAAGTCTCTACAGGTGTACAAGTAATGTATAATTTTGAACATTTGAAGATCATAGACTTGAGTGAAAAGCAGCTTATTGCATCATTTTACAGACACACACACATACAGAGCATAGCACACAAGTATGAACAAACATAGTTAACGAACAAATAAAATAAGAGGAACAGAGATAGTGGGCCATCTGCAGGCGTCAGAAAGCCAAAAATAAGACTCTTTAAGAGTTTAAAATGAAATGGAAGTGTAATTTATTCAGAATAATAAAGTACTGGCAATCTGTTTAGTCTATTCCCAATTGAACATGGCTAATTAAAGTTCTGAAACAATGGAGTGGGAAAAAATAACTAAAATGAAGTGTTTGGGGAGATCAGGTCTCACTGTTATCAAAGCCGCTGCAATAAGGTCAGGTTTAAAAAACATGTCTAGAATACAGTATCAATCAGAGGCTTCATGTTTCTCCAACATTTCATATCCAGCTGAGGGTTATAAAAGAGACAAGCTGGAGAAAGGAGACAACTTTAGTTGTGTTTGCATGATTGTATTTGAATGATTATTAAGCATAATTAGCAAAACAGAAATTTCAATGTCATTTTTTTTTTTCAAATTATGTACAGTGAAGTTTTTTCCAGTGTAATCACAATTCTACTGTCTTGTTAGAGATACTTAGAGTTAGAGTTTTACTTTTAGTTTAAAAATTTGATGTTTTTCATCTTTGAAAATGATAATGAAAATAATTCAAAATAAAAGAAAAAAGAAGAATTCAACTTCAATTTACTTCAACTTCATTTTCAAAAATTGAGAAGCAATTTATTCACTTTGTTTCATTTTCATGTTTTAGCAGCTCTTTGAAGCTTCAACATTTTCACAGAATCTGCAGTTCCTCCAACTCTACAGAGCATTTTAGCTTCTTCCAGCACATTGTTTTGCCTTTGATGCCAACAACTTCACAGTTTTAGGGGCGGCTGTGGCTCGGAGGTAGAGCGGGTCGTCCACTAATCAGAAGATCGGTGGTTCGATCCCCAGTTCGATCCCCTCCAGTCTGCATGTCGAAGTGTCCTTGGGCAAGATACTGAACCCCAAATTGCTCCCAAAGGCTGCGCCATCGGTGTGTGAATGTGTATGAATGGTTAGCTCCTCAAACTGATGAGCAGTTGGCACCTTGCATGGCAGCCAATGCCATCAGTGTATGAATGTGTGTGAATGGGTGAGTGAGATATGTACTGTAAAAGTGCTTTGAGTGGTCGGAAGACTAGAAAGGCGCTATATAAGTACAGTCCATTTACCATTTACCATTTTAACTTCTTTCAGCACTGTTTCAGGCCACCAAACAGAAAGAAGAGTGCCAGATATTTCCATTCACATTCGGTAGAGACAAAAAAACGAGCTAAAATTGATTGAATATTGGACTTACATTCAAAAGTTTTTAGGTCAGCTAAATATGTAGATAGGCAACTGTTTACTAACACATTCACAAATTTTGGTTCCAATATATTGTCTGTATCGTCCTTACAGCATGTTGTATTGACCCCAAGTGGCCAAAGAAAAAGTCAAAGCAATTCATGCAGCTTCAAGTTAATCAACTAAGTGTGTATTCATCATTATATTTTAGGCTTTGAGCATTTTAAAGACCTGCAGACGGCCGGTTGCTGGTTGCTTACAGCTGTGGCAAGTGGCTCCTCTGTAGCCGTTGTTGGAGCAGTTACAGTGGAAAGTGCTGACTGAGTGCATTGAGCTCCATGTTCACAGTGACTGGGGGAGCATCTGAGAGACAGACAGGAACACAGATTGAGAGAGAAAGTGACAGCTTCTATTCAAACAAAACATAAAGGGAGATTTTAATTACATTTTCTGTACACGGTTTTCATTTTCCTTGTCTGTGGATGTCACTGATCATGCTGACTAGGTACTTCTATACTAATTGTATACCAATGGGAAAGCACTGGTCCATGCCAATAAGAATCAGAATCAGGTCCATTGCAGAACAAAGTCAGAGAAAAGAAAAAGAAAAAACAAGTACTGCAATAATACAGAATAATAAATAAAAAATAGAAAACATTTAGAATCAAGATACATTAGATAAATATTACATTAATTATGAAAATGATATAAAAAATATGCAAAACATCTGTTTTTAAAATAGAAAGAGATGCACAGTGTTTAAAATGGAGGATGGCTTTAATGTGCAAAGCAAAGAAATGTTCACAGTATTATGTGTAAAAAAAAATATGTTAAAACATCTGCCCATCTAATCTCCATAGATCATAATTATCATAAAAACATGTTTTCCTTTTATATTATAGCTGTCTATATTAGCAAACAATATATAGTGTGTGCTTTATGCAGGAAATACATTTGGTAAATTTGGAATATTTATGTGTAAAAATAATGCTATTTGATAACAGCATTCTTAAAACAGCATGTTATGCTGTTCCCACACCACACACATAGTGCATATGTTTGTTCTTGTACTCTTGTTTATACCTGACATAATGTATTCCCTTGCCTTAACCCTAAAATTTAGCATCATATCAACATTCCTATCTGCAACTATTACACTATCCTTCACCAAAATGTCCTCACTTTCAAGGTCTAAACCTCACAATGGTCCTCACAAAGATAGTAGATAATTTACATTAATATGATGTAAAACTCTGAACCAAACTCAACTGTTAAGTTGACAGCAAGAATATGTTAACAAAAGAGAATTTACAAATTACTGTAGTTTAAACATAGATAAACTATAAACAAAAAAATCGTTAATTGACCTCTAGTAAAAGGGAATTTACTGTGACTTGTACCCTTTACTTTTAATTTCTCTTTCCTGATGTGACTTAATTAACACTCACTCTGTGTTCTACTGTTATGTGCCAATGTCTGCAATTTCGCAGTGAATTTGTATACTTTGTAATTTCAATAAAGACTGAAAACAAAGAGGCTCGACATTCCAAGTTTTGAAATAACTCTAGATGAAAGCCTGACCAGATCTCCATATGCGTGCTTGGGATTCTGGGGCTGTTTTACATTCCTGCAAAATAAACAACTGTGTTTGAATTTCAAACTAGATGCGCTCATTGCTCATCCACTCATTGAGCAGTGGAGTTTGTTTCAGTTCTTTACGCTGCTGAAGGCGATTCTGGCACACACCGTGCAGATCCAATATTCTCAGCAGTCTCCTGAACGTCTCTTGAGTCACCATGTAGCCAGCCTGAATGCATTTCAAATGCATCATCTTGTACTGTATCCATGGAGCATGCCAGATATGTCCAACTAATCCTGGAGAAACATTGCTATGTCTAAGAGATCTGAATGGGCTTTCCTTCTGAACAACTGCAAAGTCTTCAGGTGCCTGCGTAAAGTCGACAAACTAATAGTAATACCATCTATATGACTTAAAGACAGGATTATCTCCCAGTGTCTTAAATCCAGATCAAAGTAAAACTTGATTAAACTAAACAAGCTGGCCATGATTGCCTCCATTCGAAGTATCTCAATAATTCAGAAAAAAAAATTACCCCAAACAACACGGGGGAAAAACTTGCCATGAAAAACAGAAAAATAATTACTCAGAAAAACAGGAAAAAATTAGTCAGAAAAACAGGAAGATAAAATTACTCAAAAAACTATAATAATTACCCTGAAAAACAAACCAAAAAATAAATTACTCAGAAAAAACAATTTTTTTTCAAGCGAAAGCAATACACTTCCGTAGATTTATTATCTATTGTATTTATTGTATATATTATTCTGATTTTATTTGATTTTGTGTGTGTGTGTGTTGTATTTTATACTGTGTTTTATTATTTTATTTTACTGTGTTTACTTTATTTTTAGATAACATTCCCCTGTGCTGCTGTGAATTGAAATTACCCTACAGGGATCAATAAATTTACATCTTATCTAGCCATTTCACGTGTCTCTTACTTGTAGCTTTACTGGCTCAAATATTTATCACTTTTAGTCATTTCAACTGCTGGCAATGTGGCTTGAGGTCTACAACTGACTCAGGTGTGTAGTGTGTACTGTGCTGTCAGCTGGTAGCTTATTGATTGCTGTGACAATACATTTGTGTCTACGTGCCCCTGGCAATTGTAGAAGTACCCCAAGGAGTAAGGATGGAGTAAGTAATCCCATCTGAGAATAATTTCTTTCCTAGAGGACATGAGAACCAAACTGAGCTTGATGGTAAATGCAGTGATTCTTGTTTTGGGTGCAAGGGGTTCTGGGTTAAAATCCTGGTTGACCACTTTCATGTTGATGCTTTTAGTGCTAATAAAAAAAGCATGCTGAAAATGGAAGCAGAGACTTTTCTCTCATCACAGTGAGAACCTGGAGTCCACATGGAGGGTGTTCACGGTCACTACTCTGTGTGCCTAATTATCCAGTGAATTCCACCTCTTCTTCTGCCATCTTTTGTTAATTTTTAAAATCTCCTTAGAGGACGTGATTGCAAATGAAGTGTAGAATTTGAATTGAAGCAGAAATTTATGGTGTGGATATAATGTAGAAAATATATCTGAAGCTATCCAAATGCTCAGTATTCTGCTCCACACTAAACTATTACAGCTCACTTTGAGATAAGAGACTAGCTGACTGCTTATAACTGCAAAGATACCACGCTCTTTTACAATGCAATGAGGTGCAATGAGGATTGTCGAGGAACTGACCCCCGACCAACTATAATTAGAATCAGACAAGGTAACAGGGTAATTACTTGGTTTCAAAGACAGAGGAGAAGTTGTCTGCAGACTGAAAAAGCTGACCTACAGTTCACCTACAATTAGGAGCATGGTAGAATAGACATATCCAAAAGAACATGTGAACAAATGTGTGCATTTATTGTTTGTACAAGCCGTGTTTTATATCATTTTCTTTATTAAACCACATAACAATGTTATGTATAATACATAAAAATCCTATATAAATATTTCAAGTTGCACAAGTTTTGTTCCAGATCTTCACCACTTAGAGACTTTAACTTCTTCAGTCCAAAATACAGTACTGAAGGCTGCTGATGACGTGATGCCGGTGATCCACCTGCCTCAGTTTTGCATTTTTGCTAAGGGTCAGTTGGTTTGATTCCACTCTTATACCGATATGCTAATGCTGATGCTAGCCCTCAGCGATTTAACTAAACTTAGCATGAATACAGAAGACAGGGGGAAGCAGCTACCCAGCGAGGTCAAAGGTTCAAATGAAACCAAGCAACACCTCTAGAGCTTGCTTAGGCCTGATTTCTACTTCTGTGTTGGAGCCACAGCATTGATTCAACACACAAGCCCTGTCCAAGTACTTACTGGCCAGTACAAGTACAATATTTTGACACACTCGTAGGGTTTGAAATATGCACTCGTAGTAAAGTAAGGCCAAAAATGTCTACTAATACTATTAGTAAGCTCAAACAGCCTTACTAGTATTTGTTAGCCTCAAAATACCTTTTGACTCTTTGCTAACAATGCACCAAAATATCATGCTAGTGCTGTCAAAATACGTACAGAGTTTGAATAAGGACATGGAATAAACGTTCAAATGGCTTTCCATAAGACAACATCTGATTGGGCTGCTTGGTGTGTGTTGGATATATTAAGGGAGAACAGAGGCGACTCGTGCAAAACCCAGATGAGTTTATAATGCTGCTTGAGTATCGTACTTCACACCCACACATATTTACAGACTTGTGTGTACACAAAGGCAAACAGGCACACACTGCCTTGCTGTTCTCATCTCTCCGCTCGTCTCCCCTCACCCCATTCAGCACAGTGGCACAGAAACTGCAGTGCCAACCTATGCTAAGGCCTTTTAACATTTAGTCATCCAATTTGTTTTCACTGATGGAAATGTAAATTTAAGATATCTGTAAAACCATTTTGACATATAACAATATATATTCTCACATCTCAGTCAAAATCTCCTGAGACCCAGCAGGTTTTTGCTAACATCTCTCATACAGTATTATACATGTCACTGTTAAGTCCTGTTGTTCCTTAAAGAGGATAACTGCAGCTTTCAAATCACACCACACCACATGGCTGCCATCCAAACAAGCACATTTTATGGAAAAAAACTAAAAGTATGCATGATATTCATAATTTTCATTTTAATTTATTTATTGTTATATTTCAATTATTTCAAGTCAGTAAACATCTCATGAATATTTGAGTGAGTTCTTAGAGCTGAGCTTTTTTATTTTCATATGAAAAACAGTAAATTTATGAATGTACTCTGTACTGGATGTAAGGACTTGGTACTTTTATGTGTTTCACATTTCACATTGAATAAGAAGTTTTTTGTAATTTAATTAGAGGTTCCTTACTTTTAATAATTGCTTTTTGATGAGCAAGAATAATGATCAGATATCAGACAGATATCTGAAACTGATTTTCTATGCGTTGAAAAGGGTTGTGTCTAGTGATAGTAGTAGTGTGGATTACCCTCCACATTTCATATAGCAATAATTTTTATAAACTCTGCAGCAGCAGGGTCCATTGATTTGAGCTGGTCAGGCTTAATGTACCAGTGCTATGAGCTGCTGCAGATTCTACCGTTGCGGTGCACGAGACGTAGACTTTGCAGTATCATAGTAGTAGTAGTAACGGAGTAAATTTGCTTAATACCAGTAATGAGGAAGATGCCAGCTTTATGAAGTTAAATATATCTGAATTAATGGCAAAGCTGCCTAGTAAGTCACATTACTGACTGCTAAACAGAGCTTGTTGGTCTAGAAGTATGATTCTTGCTTCAGGTGCCAGTGGTTGTGGGTTCAAGTCCTTGACAAACTTTATGTTTAATGGCATTTGCTCCTTCCATCACCAGGTGGAGTGATTAATGGTTGTTCTATATTCATCTATGAATCACAGATCACTAAGCTCCAAAGATGACCTCTAGCATGCATAATACAAGAGCTCTCTTCTTGGCTAAGCAGCTGGGAGTGACTTGCTCAGTCAGACACATTATAATGCTGTTTACTGATCATGGCCTGCTGGCAAAATGATTCTTTAGGAAGAAAAGATTGTAGCAGCTTCACTTCGGAATCAAACCCCACAAGTATCCTCACAGAATAGAAGGAGATCTAAATGAGAACACGACAAAATGTCTGCTACAAGTCTGCAGTTCCCCTCACCTCTGAGAGTTTGTGTAATTGGGGAACTCTCACAGCTCTTGGCGGTGTCTAAGAGCCACCCCACCCCAAGAGGCCAAAACTGTTTGCTAAATATACACAAGCCCAAGTTGAACGGCATTCACAAAACTTAATTAAAATTCACTCATCAAAAATGTCACAGAAAAAAAAAATCTTTATTAGAAAAGAGAATACACTATCTGAAGCTTCATTCATGGAAATCAGTAAAATGACAAAATGCTTTCTTTGTATTACTTCACCAGACTATGATTTCATCCTGACATGGAGACTCAACAAGATCATTTTGTCTTGATATTTGATACATGAACACAGTGACTACATGCTGCATTTTATTGGACTTCTATATGCAGGATAATGACAAAAAGAGAGAGATGACAGTGAAGAGTGTGACCTGTGTTAACATGTAGGATGATGGAAGGCTGGGGTGAGACGGGGACAGAAATCCAGCCACTGTGGACAAACAATCGGTGGCAGCTTGTTGTAGCATGGTTTGAGAAGGATTGTGGTCCAGGATTGAGGGTGGGGCTCTGTGGAGACCAAGCAGACTGCTGCGGTGGGGTTCAGTCTAAAAACTATTACGTCCCTCTGTGGGTCGATGCTGCTGAGCCAGCTTCCCATAGCCCCCTCTGGCTGGGTCGTAGTCCTGCCTGTACTCATCTCTCACCTACGAAGGAAACAAAAACACAGCCTGAAGGCATGAGTAAAACATCTTTCATTATTTTAGTGGAGACATCTCATTCTGCCATTACATACTCATAAAAACAAAGCCCATCCAATATTTATGTTTCCTTATTTACACTCATTGTGTATCTCCACCACAAAACTGAACATAATCACATATGTTGCACTTGTAAACATCATAATATGCACTTTAATTTTTCAAATGTCATGCTGCAGTAATGCATTCTCTTCAAAAGGCCATGGTTAATCATGCATAATTTATTATGCATCTTATCTTTCTCTTTCTAAATATCATTCTGATGGATTCAAATGTCATTATATACAATATTGATTTTTTTAAAGCCATTTTTGTACAAGTCATTTTTAAATGCCATTCTGTGCTGTGTTTTACAGTGTCCTACAGAAAAAACTACACTTTTTCACCACAACAAAACCAGTCACATCGTGTTAGGCTACACCACTGTCATGGTGAATGTTTTATTTTGTACAATGTGACTTGTCTGATTGTTTTGAATAGGAACTGTTTAACTGATGTGTGTTTTTGGTTTGAAGCTGCTCATCTAAAGTTTGTTAGATTAAATCACATTTTCATGCCAACAGCACTCAGTGTTTCTCACTGAACTGTATCTTTGACAGAGAGCCATGATTTCCCTCCTCACTCCACTGATACTGAGAAATAAATAAAATCATGTTCAGAAATGTTTGTGATATTGATCAACTGAGTCCAGATAATGCTGAACTGCTGAGGCTGTGTTCAGTCTGTAGAAGTTTCATTCTCTCAGGTTTGTTTTGAAATTATGGGAGCTAAAATACATTTTACAACAGAAAATCAACATCGGCACTGTCTTGTGGACAAACTGTGTAATGGTGATACTGTTTCCAAATGACCTCAAACCTAGTGGCATCTTAGATTTCTTATTCCTTGTTACTTGTCACTGACACTAATGATATGCATGAAGCAAATAACTGGTGATATATCGGCATGCATGAATTATTGACTGAGTTGGTAGCTTCCTGCCTTCTGAGCTCATCAAGCTTAAAACAAATGTGGTCTAGCTAACTGCATCAAGTCCATCCGTTGAGAGGCCGAGTGTGTGAAGCTGACAGCAGTGTGTCTGTTTTTACAGCCAATTTACACCGGGCACGGATGCGAGGCATTCCGTGTGTTGCAGCCACCGGAGCTAATCGCAGTTTGACAGAAATAACAAAATAAAACTCTTCAAGAATCACCAACTCTAGTTTGGGCGAAATAATGATGGTGATAGCTGGTATATTTATTTAATTGACCCCTGCACTAGGGGAAAAAGTGTCTTTGGTTTAAATATTTGGATATAAAAAGCTGTCTGCATCCACAGCGGGATACGTTCATAAAAGCACATAAGTATCAAATACGCATCTGAATCCTCACCTGTCCTCCAGATTTGCCACGGCCGTACTGCCTTCCCTCCTTGAAGCCAGCGTCCCAGTCTGTCCTGATGATCCGGTCATCCAGCCGTGTGCCATTAATGAAGCGCATGGCATTCTCTGCACCAGTACGTGTGTAGTATCTGGTACAGTCGGGGTTAAGATCTGTCACATGCTCCTGAACTTGCACACCATGCACATTTCATGCTATGGTGTTAAGACAATGCTCACAATGCATTTTATGTTGCTTAGTATCCAGACAGATTGAAAACAGATAGGTGTGTTTGCTGCACATATTTTCAAAACTAATTATTATCATATTTTCAAAGCCAGTCTCATACTTCAAAGGATACTCTACAAAGCAGAATCCACAGGCTGTCTTTTTGACTTTATCCAGACCAATGATGATGCGCTTGACGTCTCCACTTTTAGAAAACAGCTCGTGTACCTGTTGACCAGACATAAAAACAATTAAGTCAGAAGAATATATCTAGAATAATCTATCTAGGTGTAAGAAAAATACAGTTTTTCAATACAATCCACTAGAAACTGAGTGACTCAAATTAAAAAAAAAAAAAAAAGAAAAACAGCAGTGCTAGATTTTTCATCTTCTTCAGTCACAAAAGTATCTGATGATGGTGAACGTCTGTCTCTACCTGCTCCTCTGTGGTGTAGAAGGAGAGATTCCCGACGTACAGAGTGTGGCTCTGCTTCAGCAGCTTCTCCTGTTCATAGCGGTTACCCTGGAAACACATTGGACATCTGAGTGAACACGACCATGTGGAAGCTGGAGCTGCGTCAGTTCATCGGTTATCACTGTCTGTGCTGCTCAACTCATTATTATGATAGTAAACATTATTTTATGATCAGCAGGACATGAACACCTGAAAATGTTCACAGTAACAGGGAACTCACTTAGATAAGCTAGCTTTCATCCAGGATCAGAACACAGGCCAAAGCTGCTTTTAGAGTTCAACAGAACATGATACGTTTATTTAAAAGGTCAGAGGTCGCACAGAACTGACTGTTACACAGAAATCAACCGACACACACACACACACACACACACAGAGAGAGAGAGAGAGAGCACGAGCCCGCTCTGTTGTGCTGCTGACATGTAAACCGTTATATAATATTAAACGTGTCGTGTTTTCCTGGTCGCTCACCTTGAAGTGCTGGTCTCTGTACTGGCTGACGTCGATGTAGGAGTCGCTGTTCAGGGCGTTCAGCTTGGCGGACATGTTGAACAAAGACCAAAGCTAGGCTGCAGCTACTCAACTGTTAGCATTGTACAACAGCAATGACGTCGTTCCGCTTTATGTGTCCGTCCTTTGAAGAGCTCCGGGTGGAACATCTTGATATAAATTCACGTTCGGGAGTGTCGCTCCCTGCAGGTGCGTTCTGGCCACACAGCTTTTGTTTGCTATAGAAGAATTCAGAGGCGTCACTAGGTTTTAAGGACAGGGGGGGCTTAGCCCTAAGGAGATGCACAGGATGTGAGCAAACATAGCACACAAGCACAAAATTTAACAAACAGCTAGCAAAGATAATATATATATATATATATATATATATATATATATATATATATATAAGAGAGAGAGAGAGTGTCTTAGAAGTAAATACCATATACTAATCTTATATGGTGCACATTGTTTCAAATGTTTCATATTTCATATTCAAATTGAGTTCTATAAAATTTCAAGACTCTGTGTCTCAAGTGACTCTATTCTGTGAAATCCTTTAGACCAGGGGTGTCAAACTAATTTCACATCGCGGGCCACATACGGCCTAGGTAGATGTCAAGTGGGCCGGACCATTAAAATTATAGCATACTCAGCTATAAATAACCAAAATATCATGTCTTTCCTTTGTTTTGGTGTAAAGAAGTACAAGAACATTAGGAAAATCTTGAAATTTAATGAACAATCCTTTTACAAAACATTTCATGAAACACCTCATATTTCCTTAGACAAACGTGCAATTTACTTTTATCATTCATTTGATGCTAATGCTATTTCGCTAGCAATTGTTAGCTGGCACACAGCTGCTTCACTGACTTCTCGGCTCTGGGTGAAAGTTGACTGCTGTTTCCTCAGACCCGCCAGTAATTCATTGATCTTATCTTCTCAGTTGTCCTTGCAAGCTGTCATATTTTTAGCTGTGATGAGTCTGCGTAGTGGCGCCCGAATATTATATTCCTTAAATACCGAAACTTGTTCAAACACACCAAAGCACAAAGGAGTTTCCTGTGCGTCTCCGTAAATAAATAGGGCGTGGTCCATTTTCTTTAAATACACACTCTTTATCTACTTTTCTCTGTTTTGATAGACATTTTGGCTAATGAGGTGTAGCGGGAGGTAGAGAACAGGGTAGAAACAACGTCGTAACAAGCAGCAGATGGCGCATTGATACCGTCTGCTGTTTGGTCTGTCTCAGTGATGCGGCTTGGCTTCTACTCTGACCAAAACAGTGCGCCTCCTAGCGGATAATTCTTGAATTGCATTTAATTAATTAAAAATTAAATCCATGTCTTTTGTGCATTTTTCACTTTCTCATTATCTGTGGGCCTGATCGAACCTCCTTGGGCGGTTCGGCCAGCGGGCTCATGTTTGACACCTGCTTTAGACTCACCTTTCAGTAGAGGTCTCTCCCCACTCACTCACTGTGCTCCTCTGCCCTGACTCCTACAGGCCAATAGGGCCTAAGCAAGGTCGCAGGGAAAACCTGGACCGGACTTTCAGTAATGTGGTTCTGCATTCTGAACAAGTGGAATGGATTGATAACAACACCCCAGAGGGGCTCTCTGTACACTGCGAAGTGAAGGGAAACTGACAGATCACATTTAAATCCTTAATGACAGGTTATATGATTGTTATTTACAACTGACATGCTGGCCACTTTATATTGTTGGGATTTTTTTTACAAAAATTAAAAATTAAAAAATTAAAAATTACAAAAAATATTTATTTAAATACAATACAAATAAGCATATTCAAATGCAATTACAAAAGTTGTTGCTTTAAGAACTGAGCGTAGCATTTCTTACATTCAAGAAGAATAGAATATAAACAGCACAACAATATAAAGTAAAGCAGTGGAAAAGAAAAAAAATCTTATAAATCAAAATCAAATCAAATTTTATTTATATAGCCCAAAGTCACAAAACACAGTTTGCCTCAGAGGGCTTTACAATCTGTACAGGGAGTGACACCCATGTCCTTAGACCCTCCCGGTTCCAGTGAGGAAAATCAATTACAAGAACTTCAGTTTTGTCTGAATTCAGCATCAGAAAATTGTAGGTCATCCAACTTTTTATATCCTTGAGGCATGCTTGGAGTTTAGTTAATGGGTTGGTTTCATCAGGCTTGATCGACAAATATAATTGGGTGTCATGAGCATAACAATGAAAATTAATGGAGTGATTCCTAATAATGTTCCCTAGAGGAAGCATATATAAACTGGATGAAGTGGTCTAATTGCAGAACCTTGTGGAACACCAAGTGACAAACTTTAGTGTGCATGGAGGATTCATCATTGGCGTGAACAAACTGAGAGATCGATCTAAATATGACTTAAACCAGCTTAGGGCGGTTCCTTTGATACCAACTTGATGCTCAGTCTATGTAAGGAATTTGATGGTCAATGTGGTGTCAAATGCGGCACTAAGATCTAACAGGACAAGTACAGATATGAGTTCTTTGTCTGATGCCATTAGGAGGTCATTTGTGACTTTGACTAGTGCGATCTCCGTGCTATGATGCACTCTAAATCCTGACTGAAAATCCTCAAATAAACTGTTCTTATGGAGAAAGTCACACAGCTGGTGCTAGTGTTCTCAAGTATCTTAGAGAGAAATGGAAGGTTGATATTGGTCTGTAATTGGCTTAAGCCTCTGGATCTAAATTGGGCTTTTTAAGAAGGGGTTTAATTACAGCTACTTTTAAAGGACTGTGGTACATATCCTGATAATAAAGACAGATTAATCATATCCAATAAAGAAAAGGCTAACTAAATTAAAACATCCTTGAGCAGCCTGGTTGGGATGGGGTCTAAGAGACAGGTTGACGGCTTAGATGAAGAAATTATTGAAGTTATTATTATAGGGGATCAATCAAACGGTAAAAAGTTGATAAACTGTCATACAGCAATAAGGGATTTCTTTGATTTCTATAGTTTTAATGAATCAAAAATACAAAAGTGCAGTTCTTTCAAAAAAAAATGTTGGCGTGGGGTATTTTTGAAATTGATTTGTGTATGAAGTAATTGGCGAATATAGCCAAATAATTTATGTTATATTCAGTTTTTCTGTCCTCCATTATGAAATCAAATCTCATATTATTGTAAACCAGTGATATATCTATATTATAGGTTAACCAGTTTTGAAGTCTTTCCAAAACAAATCAGATAGATAGAACAT
Organism: Protonibea diacanthus; assembly: GCA_028641955.1. NCBI lineage: Eukaryota > Metazoa > Chordata > Actinopteri > Sciaenidae > Protonibea > Protonibea diacanthus. The sequence goes on along the minus strand of CM053979.1, from coordinate 27,783,983 downwards.
TAAATGTTTCAGAGTGTTTCTACTTCTGTTTTACAAAAACACATTCATTACAGTCCAAATTAAATATAAGTCTTAAATTCATAGTGTCATTTATTGTTTTGAAGTGTACCTCCTTTGCTTTATGAGACATAGGAAAACTAAGAAATTTACATCTAATTCTCTTGGTTTTCAACGTGGAGTATTCCTTTAACATATGTTTTCTTTTGAGAGAGAATGGAAAGAGAATTCTTTGGTGAATTTGTTGTTCTTAACTTTTCTCTAATAAATGTTGGTTATTTATGGACAGGGTGGAGTAGTTCAGGTGTTATTGGCATGTACATTAAAGTTCCTTTAATCATACAGATGAGCCTATGGAATTACTTTAATTTACAGCCCAGTGGTCTTTTCTGGAACATTCAATATTATATTTATGAACTAAAATCATCAAGGTGTTGGACAGACCAAATTCCATTTTCTTTTCTATTCTCTAACAAAGTGACTTCTTATTTATCAATATACACCGGTTATTCCAAAGTGGGATGTTATGTGGAGAAAAATTGTGTTTATAGATTAGTTTCCAATAATGGAAGACTTGCTGGTGAAATTTAGACAGCTAATTGGCAGTTTATGACAAAATCACATGTTAACAGAAATGCAATACCTCCAACATCCATAAATATTTTTGAGGGCAAGTGAAACCAAAAGTGTTCATATTGGGTTATAAAACTTTTCCAACCATTTTAGCTTCAAGGTTCCATTCATGTGGGGTCAAAGTCAATAACATTTAGCCCCAACTATTCTATTGACTTAACTACGTCATCCTTTCAAATATAATGCTGTCTATTCTTCCAAATGAAGTTATAAATAATTTGGTTGATGTTTTTTTCATATTAGTAGGGATAGCTAAGGAGTAAGCTGGATAAATAAAACGTGACAGAGTTTCCATTTTAGGTAATTAGAAATCCTCCCAAATATGAACAATCTCACTTTGCAACCATGAATTTAGAATTGCTTTGCTCTTCAACATAACATTGTCAATATTAGCTTTTCTCTATAATGTGTGAGTAATTCCAAGATATTTAACCCTCCTTCTTGATTGCAATACTTTGAATAGGCACCAGGGGTGATCATGGTGCCATTAATTCACACTTGCTCAGATTCAGATGGGAGCCCTGAAGTCTTAGAAAACAGTTATAACCTTTAGAGCTTGCTATCTGTGTTGCATTTTTTTAAAGAAGAAGTCGTAATGTCAGCCAGTTGGCTTATGATTAAGTCTTCCATAACATTTAACTGTTGTATATTTTCTGAATGTTTAATCGCAACCTTAAAACTTCTGCAACCAGAACAAAAAGTAAAGGTGAGGCTGGACAGCGACGGATTCCTTTTTCACTGTAAATCTTTTGCATGTTCCAGTTGGCAATATAACCTGCTTTATTTATATCTTTATAGAACATCTTAATTACTTCTCAGTAGTAGGTAGTAAGTATTTCCAAAAAACAAAATATTTATCAAAAAGCCATTTTCAACTGTATCAAAGCTTTAGAAGTCTAAAAACAGAATTAAAAAACATCATCTTCAATCTTATCTGCATAGTCTAATAAGTGTGCAATCTAATGTTGTGAATTGAATGTTCTCTAAGAAACCAGATTGGGATTCACCTTTGTAACATGAGGCAAACATTCTTTTAACCTGTTGGCAAAGATATGAGCAAATAGTTTATAATCAACATTAAGTAATGTAATTGGTCTTAGATTATCTATATGTTTTCTGTCCTTTCCAGGTTTAGGGATGAGTGTTATTAACCCTTGTTTCATTGCTTAGGCATCATGACCTTACTCATAAAAACATTCCTGAATGGCATAAAATAAGAAGTTCTTTGATATCTTGCCAGAAAAAATTGTAAGGAAATTTGTGGTTAGTCCATCTCCTGTCCTGGAGCATTTCCCATTGAAATGTTTAATACTTTTCCAGTTCCCACAATTTCAGACTCACATCTCAACAAAAATCAATATTAAGAGGGAGGAAGGTGGGTTTTTATGTTCTCAAAAGACCAGTGGAGCTTTCTCTGAATATGAAGAGCTATGGATATGAAGAATATGAGAAAGAGAATATGAAGAACTATATAAAACTGAATAAATAATGTACTTCTTCAGATATCATTTTATGATCTTGTACACTCCTGATTATTAATCATAGAGCATTTATAGTGTTCCTCTCTGAAGTAGGCTTTTTCTCCATTCTTCCTCTTCCATTGATGCGGGGGCCAGAGAACTCTTGCCATTCTGTCCTCTTTCATGAGATCCCTCCATAAACCTGATTCCTGCTTCGAAGTATAGACCTAGTTCCTTAGTCAGTTTCCAAAAGCGCATGTCTGTGTTGTGATCTTTGTAAACTGGATGATGATTTGTCGCATTTTGTTTTCCGTCTTCCTGCCAATCCGATGAGTTGTGTCCACAATGTCCTCCATATTTTTCTCCACTGAGGACTATCTTACATAGTGGATTACGATCCACATCTTTTCGGTGTCTTAGTTCATCTTTCTTTCATTCCTCTGATTCTCCAGGTTCCATCTTCGTTGTGTCTGTCTTGCTCACATGCTTTCCTTTATTTCAGCATTTACTGCCCTCAGGTGCTCCACTTCTTTTCCAGCATCAAGACTCTTGTCTTGCAATCTTTGACTTCCGTGGCATTGATAAGATACTCTGGTCAAGCCCCAGCTATCATTGCACAATTCTGTTTTAACTGCACGCTAAATTCTTCAGACCTTTGTTCTTGTGCGTCAAATCTCGCCACCAATGTGTTAATTGCTGCAAATATTGCGGAGTTTGAAACTTCATCTTCATTTGGTTTTGATATTTTCCAAGTATGAGCTCCTTTGGATGGGGTAGAAGGACAGGACTCACCGTCTTCTTCTAACAACCGTTTGTACCCGCTGTTGTCGGTGTCCATCAAGCCTGCAGAAACGCAATTGTGGTCCCTCATTTGGGAGGATGGTGAAGTTCTTTTAGCTCTTGCCAAGACATTTTATGATTGTTTTGCTGAAAAAACTGCTTACAGACTTCCGTGTATGTTCAGAGGGACATAATTCCCAATTACTTGAGTTTGGAGGATTTTGTGTGAGAACTTGCCTTGTAGCGTAAACATCCAGTCATCATCTTGCGGTCCTTCTCTCAAAAAATGCTGCCATATTTATCTGCTGGGAGCAGAGGAGTTATAGAAAGGAAGAAATTACGTCGAAGAGCAGAAATCAAGCGTTCCAAATTCGGCAGACAACTCTTGTGAGCCTCATGCGTTAAAAGTACCCAAAGTCCGTGACTGGGAATGTGGTGCTGAGTGATTGGCTGCTGTCAGTGGCTTCTAATGAACTTTGACTTCCTGCTTCTCATTCATATTCAAATTAATATCTTTTTAATAATACTTTGGGATTTTAATTTTTTTTTTTTTTTAATTTCAAGTAATACAAACTGTTACCTCAGTGTTTTTGCATAATAATGAACAGATATGAAGAAGCAAACAGAAATAGAAATATTGTAATTATGAATTTACCAATTTATTAGTAATATTTGCAGTCATTTTAATCACATTTTAGGTATTTTCACTGATTTTCATTTTCATTCACTGATTTTTGTTACTCTTTGTGAAGTACTCATTTGTTGACTCATTCATTTTTTGAAGTTTTATATTTTTCTAATATTTCCCAGATTCTTTGAGATATGGTTTGACTAGTGCTTCTAAAACACAGAGCATATGCTAGAAATGTGGCCTTATTTGGTCAAAAAAATATGCAAACTAGAGAGCGAGCAGAGGTCTGAAACTGACTGCGAACTTTGAAAAAGAAAGTGACACCAAATTGTAAAATGCGTTTTATTATAAGTCAACTAAAATTAAGAATTTCCAGTTAGGGCAACATTTTATTATCATAATTCCATATTCAAAGTAAACAAAAATATTTATCATGAGCTGTCCCTGCCTGATTTCACATAACAATGTACTCTAGAAAAGAGAATGTAAAGATATGAATGAACTTGCTTAGAAATGACAAAAATTTAAAAAACACATTCGAGTTGACCGGGGCATGGCTCTAATAGTCAAATATGGCCAAATACTGGTCCTAGCTGCTCGCTGTCAATTCTACCAATATTTAGTAAAGACAGAGTCAGTTCTTCTATCATATTATAACATCTTCAGCTAATCAGTATATAACAGCCAGTTTAAAAACCAGTAAAAAATAGGACAGCAGCTCTGCTGTGGTTTTGCTCCATGTGTCTTCATCAGAGGTCAGATATCTCCACATAATGCTGCAGCAGCTGCTGGAACCTAAAAGATAAAGTACATCAAACATTCATGTCATAAAAACACAGCAAGTGTAAGTGGTGCAAGAAGCATGTCTGCTGATTCTCCAGGAAGTGCTGCTGAACTCTGAGGGATCTGAACTCTGAGGATCTGAACTCTGAGGATCTGAACTCAGGGCAATGAATCATGTTTTTGGTTTAAAGATGCTGTTGCTGGGTATCTTCTGAAATCTGATACTGATACCAGAAACACAAAAACAGTCCTGCTTTCCACTTCATGTCATCTGCAGCTGTTCAGCTCATTGTGCCTCATCACTCACTCAACATATGCAAACTGACCCACTGTGAGAAAACTACAAAAATAACCTTGTTTTATTTTATTTTTATTTTTAGAACTAAATACAGAGTTGACTGCTCTGTACTAGGCAATTTGAATGATGATTGACCAGAAATGGCATCAATATTGGGGTTTCTTTCATGAAAATCTTAAGTGGAGTCCTGCTTCATTATCCAATCTTGGTATGTGTTTCATATTTAGTACACAGTGCATGGTTGTAAATTAAGTTATGTTTAATCATACTACCTCTCTGGAACCCTGAGGACGAGTTTTATTCGAGAAATAAAGAACAAAATACCCAGAAGGGAGGATTGGAGGAGGAGTAATGGGTCCCAGGCATCTTATTTTTGCCTCAGAGACCTCAGAAGGTTCCACTCACGTTTTGAAAACAGCCTTCGTTAACACTTCCTCTTCATCAAGGTCGGATCTCCTCTCGATGCTGGTAGTTCCACTTCGAAAATGAGCGTCGCTCCTCCTGGAATCTTCGGAGAGCTCCCGGTCTCCGTAGCCCAGCTCGGCCGGGATGACCAGCTTCCTCTCGCTCGCACATGCCCAGCAGGCCCTGGTCCAGCCTTTGATCTGCCTGACCGGTTGCCCAGGGTGAAGGTGAAGGACGTCGTCTGTCGCGGGAGATGCTGCTGTCGAACTCAGTGCCATCTTCCAGCTTGCCCGTGTAGTGCATGTTCAGCACGTCTCCTTTGCGGGACTTCATGGGGCAGTTGTCCACTCGCTTCTTGATCCCGATCTGCAGCTTCTTCTTCTCGGCTCCGCTCACTGCCGCCGGGCTCCAGGAACAGCACGATGCGGCGAACAAGAGAACCAGGCGCATGGCTGCATGCAGTCCACTCAGCTTCCAGCCGGTAAAAGGTCTGTTAAGACTGGCTCGACGGCCACAAAGCAAATCAGAGGATGAATCAGGAAATGAGCCGGAGAACTGCCCTCAGAAGCGGATACGCGCACTTTGAAGACCTGAGACGTATTTGACGTACCGGCTGGTGTTACCAACAAAAACGTCGACTGGCACAAAGCTGATTAGTTTAGAGTAATCGGAGTTGAGACAGAGACAGGTCTTTCCACAGTCAAATGTGTGTGAATTCTTCTACTTCTATCTCTCTCTCTCTCTCTCTCTCTCTCTCTCTCTCTCTCTCTCTATATATATATATATATATATATATATATATATATATATATATTTTTTATCTTCTATTTATTTTTTTATATAGAACAGTAAAAGTTGATTTGTTTTAGAGAGATGAACATCGCTTCATGTTAGGTAACAATGTTAAATGACACATATCCAGTTCTAACTTTGTATTTGTGTCATGAAATGGAAACGTACAGACAAGTTTGACCGACCAGTGTTAAATAAATAAATAAGTGTTATTACCCTTTAAGTTTCCCTTTAACTAGACGTCGCCATTCTGAAGTTAACTTCCGCCGCACGAACGTCGCTACTTACGTCATCACTGCTACCTCATGGTCACTACCTGCTGAAGTAAGTTACATTTTACGTATTGTTAATTGAGTTTTACATCACAGCCGTAGAATACATGACGGTGAAAGCTGCCGTAGCCTAAGTCCAGCTAACTCACTGTGACCTCTGCTGTCATTACACAGGAGTGACGGGACAGCTAGCTGGCTGAGCTAACGTGTCCGTGTGGGGAAACAGTACAGAATGCTCTCGGTTGTTATTTAACCTCATCAACAACCTCCATGTCGTCGAGAAGTTGGCAGAGTCTCGCCCAATCCGCAGGGCGGCTCAGATCACAGCATACGCCATCACCAAGGTTCAGATAGCCGGCCGGGACGCCTCGAGGCGGGTCATGCGATCCCAGACGCTGCGGCGGTCCGGGAGGAGGCCGGCAAGGTGCGACCTGGGAGATGACGTATCTGCGAAAGTCCGAGAAGACATTTGTGAATGAAGTGGAGGATGGAAGGAGGATCCAGACGGATCCAAAGGAAATAAACAGAATTATCACACTGGGTATCCACCTTTGTGCTTGGAAGTAATATCTCGTGTGTGTATGACTGTCAGACTGACTGTACTGAAGGAGAACTTTGTGGTGTGTAACTGCAACCATCACAGTGTTAATGTGAAGAGGTCCACGCTGACACATCACTTCAATTCTATGAGAATGAAACACATTCAGTGTTCTAGAAACATCTTTAAAAAATCAAAGTCAGATTTTGGACTAGTGTGGAAAGGTTAAGCCTGTTTCTCTAAATGAACAAACAGTCACTTGAAACTTTTCTGGGGATAACACTGTATTGATGGTCTTCATGTTAATCTTTGATAACAAATTTGAAAACAACAATTTTCCTCAATCCAGCTGCACTCAGGCATCTGCCAAAAAGCTTTTATAGATATATGAAGTGTAAATATATGTAGAGAGATGTGTATGTATAGGTAATGAATACACCTTTTTTATTTGTGACTGTATGAATAAAAGAAGATTATAATTTATAAGGCAGCACTTTGCTCAGCAATGTATTTGATCTGATCTCTCATTTCATTTATTATTGCCTGTGTGAATCTTAAAGAGTAAGTGAGACTTAATGGTTCAGGTGAAGGTAGCCCGTCAGCCAGTTGTGTTGTTTAAAGCAGAAAACCTAACTCCATATGATTGTGAAGGATGTGATGGCGATAAGAGGATGTGGGTGTGTGGTCACAGAGCCATAAATCCCAACATAACAGTCATGTACCTAGGCTGTGCAAATCTCCGCCTGTCATTTCAGGCTGGTACAACTACAGCAGATAGCAGGAATGATGAATAATGAAACAAGACAGATAACTTACTTTGGCTTTATGCACTTTACACAAACAATCATAGGAGGAGCAACAAACTATATTCAGAATATTCCAGTTATTAATCTGAAGATTAATCAGTAACTTCAATAAGTGTGTAGTACGATTTGGTGACACTACTCTGTATCATTGAAGTTATTGACTAATATTCCTAATAAAAGTTCCCAGAAATTATGAAAAGTCACTAATTCTCCCTGTGTTTCATTAAGTATGGCCTGAACTTCCAACCCACTTACTGCTGCGTTAATGATTATTAATGGAAGATTATCGACAGCCATTATTAATAACCATTAAGTCATTCATAAACATAAAAAGCGTAACATTTCAGGTTATTTGAAGCTGAAATGTTTGGATATGATACGTTTTTGTTATGTTTTAAATATTATGTTATACAACTGAATATACAACTCTATATATATATATATATATATATATCCCATCCCAACCAGACTGCTCAAGGATGAAAGTAGCTATAATTAAAATTAAAAAGCCCATGTTATCATCAATTGTTGGTCTCTGTAGATAATCTAGTCCTGCTCTACATGTAGAATGTCCTGAAATAAGTTTTGCTATGATTTAACACTATATAAATACAATTTTATTGAATTATGCTTACTGTAAATAGTGAGATCAAACGCCATGTGTGCCCATGTATCTGATTTCTGCCACAAAAAGCTTAAAATTCAAGTCAATACATCTACTATACTAGTGATAATAAACAAGAATAAGAATAGAAAGAATAGCTCCATACATTGTGTTTTTGCAGTAAATAGCTTTATTTCATTTGAAGCAGCAAAGAAAACAGCTCAAGTCAGCAGCTTCATGTAGCAATATATGACACTGGCCTGGCAACTAAATATCAGTTACATCATTTCACACAAATCTCTATCAGGAGGAAGAGAAAGCATTTGTTTCTGACAGCATGAGTCAGTACATATACTGATATGGCACCTGAACTTCATAAAAATAAATCTCTCAGCATAGGAAAATACACATCCAAATCAACATTTTAAAACAGGAAACAGCATCCGGCAGCAGGAAGTAGGCTACAGTGGATATGACAAGAACTGGTTATCTCTAGTTAGACAGTGTTTGTGTGAGAGGACACGAGACCTTTATGTGTTTTTTCCCTTTGACACTCTTGCATGACTGAAGACTGAAGTCAATGTTCTTACTGTAAGTCAAACAGAACACCTTACTGGTTTAACTTTAAAAGTTGGAATTACATTAACACATTAAAGGCTGTTATCTTTCTTCAGCAGCACAAGCTCTCGATATTCTTCATGTTCCCAAATCTAATGGAACATGATCAGTTCTCAATCCCAGATTCATAAACTAAGGTGTGAAGGGCTGCAGGTGGGAGGTTTCCAGCTCTCCCATCCAAAAGCATCAAATTAGTAACGTGTCACGTAGCAAAGAATAAAATGTGCAGCTGCAGCAGCCTTGCTGGTTAAATCAGATATATTTAAAGTATTTAGCCTCTTGATCTTTAGCTATTTCAAGAGAATCCATGAAACAGAGAGCCTCAGACAAACACTCAACATCCACACACCATCCTTAGCACAGCTCTGTGTGGAGAGCAACACTAGTGCATATTCACTGATATGGCATTAGCTTAATAGGGAAGGTTGTGCTTGTTAGCGTAGTACTCACAGGCAAGTGACAGCAGACAAGAACAGTAATCTGATTTCCTATCATTACATTGGAAGTCTGGTTACAGTCTTAAAGGTTCTGGAGGGAAATTATGAAAATACTGAATATTAATTGAGTTCATGTGAGGTTTGAAATCAGATTGTCTGTTCTTTTACAGTTAGCTTCAGAGAGACAGGGATGCACTATCCACTAAAGCAATGGGTGGCAGCATACACACTGATATGGCAGCTCTGTAGTAACAAATATCAGCCTTCTCTCAACAAGTTTGATTCACACAGACCCTCCTGAAGAGGAGTACTTTGGCAAATAATTCTCTTCTCTGCCACAAAACAAGACAATTGTGCTTCATTTGCTTCAACACACAGCACCATAAATCCAAAAGCAGTTCCAACATGCAGTGCTCTCATATGAACAACAGGCAGGTAGAAATGATGCATAAATTCAACAAATTTAATTGAAGAACGAAAAACTCTAGAGATGAAAAGTGACACAGAGAACACACACACTCCTGTGTCATGCAGTCTTACATACACACAGTGGCCAGCATGAAGCTGAATATAGCCATCAGCAGCATCCATACAGAGGACATCACTGTAAATGTGGAAGAAATAGGGGAGATATCAGAATCAGAATGTGAGAAAATATTAAAGAGGATGTACATAAAAAAGCTTAACTCTGACACACAGTCTGAGAAAGTGGCCCGGTTATGGAAAGAAATTCAGCTGCAGCTTCCCTTCATTCTGTCTAAGTGTCTTTATTCATGGAACTGTTTCTTTTCCTTTTTGTCCATCCATATATTTGAATGTGTCAGATACAATAACAATTTTGACATCTGCTCAGAGATAGTTCATCACCACTGCACTCCAGGAGTTTCAAGAGTATACTCGTAAGCCCATGGGGGTGCCACACTGTTCATTCATTATATTACTGTCTCACACACTGCTGGATTTTGATGAAACAACAATTATGTAACACCACTCTTATCTCAATAAATAGTTAGACCACACTCCAAAAAATGTTTTGGCAAAATTTGTATGTAATAGTAAAAAAAAAAAAAAAAAAAGAAAATAAACTCAATGTGCTTCCACTACATATTAATGTACTAGTAACCAGGTTTATGCATTCAGTATTAATAAAGACAATTTGTTTGTCCAAACCCAGCAGAGAAAATGAATGCAGCCATTTTCATTTAGTACTATTACACTTAAATCTTATTACTTGCATTACGTGTAATTCAAATGGATGGAAATTTCCTATGTCAATTAAAATTCATAGGCAGAAATGTTGTTTTGATTGCAGAAACAGTTAGCTAACAGCACAAGGAGAAATGGAAACAGTGGGAAAATAGCTAGCCTGGCTCAACATCTCGAAAGTTCACTAATTAACATGTAGTCTATTTCATTTAATCTGTACACCAGATAGAACCACTTTTTTCCCCCTTGTTTCAAGTCTTAATGCGAGCTAAACTAACTGGTTGTTGCTTCATATTCATGTTAATCAAGAATATATGCCACTTGCTGTAAGTTGGTGTATCTGTATTCATGTGTATTTTACTAATATGATTTTTAATTCAACTCTAAATAAAGTAAACATTCTATCACATCATTGAATTGTAATTTGTTTTTACCTGCACTTGAAGAGTTACACTCCATATCAACCAGTGAGTCCATGTAGCCCTGTCCCAGCCACTCCTGGTAGGTCTTTCTGTTAGCAACACCCACAAGGCGAACAGTGGAGTCCTTGAAGATGAGATCTGTGCCCGTGTAGTTCTGCGAGTCAAACATCTTGAAACCAGGACCTGTATCACTACCAAAATATGTCTACAAGACAAAAGAGATAAAGAGGAACTGAATAAACACCAGAACTATCTATGGTCCAGTGAGATGTTCATTTTATTTAAGTTTTGACTGTAAATGTCAATTTGAAAAGCATGAATCTACATGACAGTTATCCTTACAAAGTAATCCCTTTAGCTGTTCTAATGTTAATGAACATGAATATGTGTACTTTTACTTTAAGAAAGGGAGTCTTTCTCTATTAGCTCTTTGTCCACTATACAGCACAACACAGTTACACCCCCTCCTCATAGTTTCTATCTACTAAAATGTAAAAATATTTATCACACATACAAATAAAAGGCTATGTTTATGACCAACACAGCTCATCACTGTGATGTTATTTGACAGCCAACTATTAGGAATTCTCAGATGTCCAGAGCATGCTTGAATGCACCACCCCTAATCTCTAAAAAAAAAAAAAAAAAAGTCAGTAAATCTTTGTGGAGAATTAGGCACCATACCTTTATCTGTTTCCAGGTCATTGCTGGTGGCTCCTCGGCTGACTCACGGTTTGTACGAGAGCATCATTCAGTCTTACCTGTCTGCGATCCAGGAGTCCATAGATTATGGGTGGATATTGGTGGTGAGCGCTGCTGACAATCATGAGGACTCTGGCAAGGTGACAGTGTCTGTAATCTGCAATTTCCAGCTTTACTGCTCTGAACACAACAACTGGAGATCACAGAAGACCAAGGAATCCAGTGCCATGATTGCCAGGAGACACCTGGGGTTGTTAATGAGGTCCCATTAAATGATGAGGAACATCTTGTGTATGTGCTGTATGTTTACCATCAGTGTTTTGAAGACAGTAGGAGAATGCTTGATGAAGCCACATCCCCATCATTGCCCAGACACCTGAATGAACACATAGACAAACACATGTAGTGTGTTCAAATTAGCTGTTCTACTGGAAGTCATAAGTTGGAGAAGCCATTTTTGGAGCTGTGTTTGCCTGAAAGTAGGAACTTGTATGCTTGAATTGTATGAAACACTCTGATATCAGGACAAAAGCTGGACAACCAAAGTAAAAAACCAATGAGCACCAATATGCAGAAAAGCTTCCAGGGAGTTAACTACAACTCTGAGAAGGTCAAAAATCCCAAATCAAATTTTATTTATATAGCCCAAAGTCAAAGAAACACAGTTTGCCTCCAGAGGCTTTACAATCTGTACAGGGGTAATACCTCTGTCCTTGAACCCTCGGTTCCAGTGGCGCTTTGCCCCACCAAAAAACCCTTTAACAGGAAAAAAAGGTGGAAGAAACCTCAGGAAGAGCCACAGAGGAGGGATCCTCTCCCAGGACGGACAGGCGTTGTCAGGATAATCTGCGTGTACAGAACAAATCAAGACAAACATATTGTACAATTACAATGAAGCCTGACAAATGATGAATGATTACGGTAGCAATTGGAACCTGAAGTAGAGAGATGAAGACACAGATGCACAGCAGCAGTAAATCATGAATAACTAAGTGTAATGGAGATATATTAGCAATAATGACAGTAATAATATATAGTGGACGTCAGCAGCAGACCACAGCAGCAGCCACGATCATGAAGAACCTGCTGGACGAGAGAGCTGCGAAACTCCAGGGAAAGTTTGTTCGTAGCATGCATTAACAGCCATTAATGGAGACAGGTATGTTTACAGATGGTGGTGGTAATGGTCCTAAGAAAGGGAAAGATTTGGATGAATGCAAAAATTACCGTCCTATCTCATTAATGCAAATCGATGTTAAGATCATTTCGAAAATTTTAGCAAACCGATTAGACAGTGTAATTACGTCATGGTCGGAGGCCCAGATAATATTAGACACCTTATTGATGTCAGTTGTCAGACACCTTATTGATGTCAATTCCAAGAAGACTGTACCATGTCTTCTTGGAATTATAGACTTATTTTCAAAATTTTCCGGATACAGGGTAAACTAGTCCAAGTCTGAGGCACTCATTAACAGCTTATTGCCCCTCCTCTCCCTTCCACCCAGTTGCATTTCAGTGGCCTCAGCAAGGTATCATGTATCTGGCTATCCAATTTCCTAGACACCTGAAAGATGTGGTCAAAGTCAATTTTGACCCATTATTACAAAAAAATTCTTGTGATGTTGAAAGATGAGCAACTCTTAATTTGTCCATGATTGTAAAGTTAATGTTTTGAGAATGAACTGTGTTCCCAAACTTAATTATCTTATTCAGTCCCTCCCCTCAGAAATTCCCCACTATTATTTTAAAAGGTTTGACAGAATATCCAAGAAGAATATCCAAGAATATCCAAGACAAGCTGATAGAGGAGGCTTAGGGCTACCAAACATGTTATTTTACTATTATGCTTTTAATTTAAGGCACCTGGCCCACTGGCCTCTCCATCCTGAAAGAGCCCCCCCCGTGGTGGTGTCTGGAACATGCTGTAATGGCCCCTCTTTCATCCATGCAAGTCCTATCCACTAAATTAAGTAAAAAAGCAAAAACACATCCAATAATCGCTATCTGGTTAAATCCTAAATTGCGAATTGATAAATTTCCCATTTATTGGAAGATATGGCAGAAGGGAGTGGGCACTTTGGGGGATCTGTATTGTGATGGTTCTTTAAAATCTTTTGGGGAGTTGGTGCGGCGGTTCAGCATCCCTACATCCCATTTGAAGCAGCTGTCTATTATTCTATGTTGATTCAGACTCTTGGTAATGGGCCCAGTGCAGCTCTGCAAAAGACATGGGAAAGGGATCTGAATTTGACATTTAGTGAGGAGGATTGGAACAGAATTTGTAAAAAATATTAAAGGAGTTTCAATGGATGCAAGAGTACGACTTATTCAGTTTAAAATTATGCATTGTTTTTATTGGACTCCCTCCAGATTATTTAGGATTATTAGGATTATTACCCACATCAGATTGTTGGCGATGCAGGTCTGAAGAAGGTACTTTAATTCATGTGTTATGGTTATGTCACAAAGTCCAACACTTCTGGACCAATATTTAGGATAATCTATGTGAGATTACAGAGATGCAAATTCCATTTAGTCCTAGATTATTTGTTTTGAGTGATCATTCAGTTCTGACAGGACAGGATAAACATATTAAAAGCTATGTCCAAAGTATTATGATTGGCAGACAAAGGGGGTACCCTCTCTGCAAGAGTAGACTATGGAGATGGCACGAGTGGCAGCATTCGAAAAAATGTCATATAAACAACTGGGTAGACTGGATCTATATGAAGCAAAGTGGGGCAAATACTTACTTTTTTAAAAGAGGCCCCTGAAAGGGCGTGTATAGTGGAGAGACGTTGTTTTTGTTATTGCTGAATAAGGAAAATGAAAATAAAAACTGTTAATCACAAAAAAAAAATCTATTCTAGATTTAACAGGTAGCCAGTGCAAAGAAGCCAAAATGGGAGAGATGTGATCTCTGATCTTGGTTCCTGTCAGAACACGTGCAGCAGCATTCTGAATTAGCTGCAAAGACCTAAGACAATTATTGGAGCAGCCTGATAACAAAGACTTACAATAGTGCAGCCTAGAAGTAACAAATGCTTGGACTAGTTTTTCTGCATCTTGAGACACAATGTGTCTTATTTTGGCGATGTTACGTAAGTGGAAGAATGAAGTCCAAATTGTAGGTCATCCAACTTTTTATATCCTTAAGGCATGCTTGGAGTTTAGTTAACTGATAGTGGTCCTAGTACAGAACCTTGTGGGACTCCGTGACAAACTTTGGTGTGCATGGAGGATTCATCATTGACGTGAACAAACTGAGATCGATCTAAGAAATATGACTTAAACCAGCTTAGGGCGGTTCCTTTGATACCAATTTGATGTTCCAGTCTATGTAAAAGAATTTGATGGTCAATGGTGTCAAATGCGGCACTAAGATCTAACAGGACAAGTACAGATATGAGTCCTTTGTCTGATGCCATTAGGAGGTCATTTGTGACTTTGACTAGTGTAGTCTCTGTGCTATGATGCACTCTAAATCCTGACTGAAAATCCTCAGATAAACTGTTCTTATGGAGAAAGTCACACAACTGATTAGCTACAGCTTTCTCAAGTATCTTAGAGGGAAAGAGAAGGTTGATTTAGAGTGGGCTTTTTAAGAAGAGGTTTAATTACAGCTACTTTAAAGGACTGTGGTACATATCCTGATAATAAAGACAGATTAATCATATCCAGTAAAGAAAGGCTAACTAGAGGTAAAACATCCAGCCTGGTTCATTCATTGTAAGTGTACAATATGTTTGTGTTGATTTGTTCTGTACACGTGACATCCATTGCACGTTTGTCCGTCCTGGGAGAGGGATCCCTCCTCTGTGGCTCTTCCTGAGGTTTCTTCCACCTTTTTTCCCTTTTAAAAGGGTTTTTTTGTGGGCAAGTTTTTCCTCACTCGAACCGAGGGTCTAAGGACAGAGGGTGTCACTCCCTGTACAGATTGTAAAGCCCTCTGAGGCAAACTGTGTTTTGTGACTTTGGGCTATATAAATAAAATTTGATTTGATTTGATTTGATTTGGTTGGGATGGGGTCTAAGAGACAGGTTGGTGGATTAGATGAAGAAATTATTGAAGTTATTTGATGAACTTCAATGGGAGAAAAACAGTCTAAATATATATCAGGTTTTGCAGCTGTTTCCAAACTTGCTGTATCAGAATGCAGATCAGTGCCTGTTGAGGGCAAGAGGTGATGAATTTTGTCTCTAGTTATAATTTTATCATTAAAGAAGCTCATGAAGTCATTACTAGTTAGACCTAAAGGAATAGATAGCCCAGTAGAGCTGTGGCTCTCTGTTAGTCTGCTACAGTGCTGAAGAGAAACCTGGGGTTGTTCTTATTTTCCTCTATTAATGAAGAGTAATAGGCTGTTCTGGCATTACGGAGAGCCCTCCTGTAAGTTTTAAGATTATCTTGCCAGACTAAACGAGATTATGCATTGAAGTAAGAAATAATATAATCTGCAGTTTAAAGATCCAGTGTATAAGATTTAGGGGGATCTCTTACTAGAAATTGAACATTCATACATATGTTGTCATTAGTGAATAATCACCTGAAAATAAGAACTGCTGTGTTTGTTTGGATTGAGTTTTTTATATCGACAGAGAGAGTGGGTCTTCTTCCACTGGGTCCGCCATGTTGCATCACTATGTTTCTACAGTTGACCAGAAGGGACAAACCAAAAACTGGCCCTAGATAAGAGCTTTCACCTTATGCAGCTACCATAGTTTCTCCTACACTCTTGAAAGGGGAGTGTGAGGCAAACAGTACTTAGCCGGATGCAACCTGTAACCTCACCACTAGATGACACTAAATCCTACACAATGGACCTTTAAATCAATTTACTTTTGGATTTTGGGTTCAATTTGCAGGAATTTAGCAGCTATGGTGTTGTGTGTTTTTTGCCAAATTCAGGGACAAAATGCTAATTTGTGCCTGTGACTGGCTTCTCCTTGGCAGTAATGCCAAAGGTTTTCCCTTTGAGGGATCAATAGAGTATCTATGTATTGTATTGTATTGTATTGTATTGTATTGTACTGTATTGTATTGCATTGTACTGTATTGTATTCAGTAACACTGGGATATGGGAACAACACCTTGATGATGTACAGGTATGGGATGTTGTAGTTTTTACCTGAAGGCACCGTCGTATCCGTCATACAGGTCTTTTCCCTTCATGCACTTGTTCTTTCCTGTGCTGTCTCCTACACACAGACCACAAAGGTTGTCGGGGAAACCGGGCTGGTTGGCACCTGGTACACAGCTCTGCTTGAAGAACTCTCCCATCGCTAAGCATCATGGGACACAGGAACCAAATAGCAAAAGAAATAAACAAAAGAAAGAGAAGAAATGCTTAAAATGATCATTTCATATTCAAAGCCAATATTACTCAATCTCTGACAGCTGTTTTCTGTGTCTCTGGAGAAGCTTTGACAAATCTGACAAAATCATTTTGCAACTACAGAAAACCTGCATTACAAACCAACACATACCCAAACACATACCCACATTCCTGAGATATTGTTGTGATTATTATTTTACTATTGACTGATTACATACTTCACAAAGCTTAATGTGTTACTGTAAAATGTGGATTTATTATTTTATCTTCATTATCAATTCATCTGTAAATAGTTTTCTTGATTAATCTATTGGTTGTTTGGTCCATAATTTGTCAGAAAATGGTGAAGTGTTGATCTCCGTTTTCTAAAACCCAAAGTGACATCCTCAAATGTCCTGTTTTGTCTACAACCCAAATATAAAGCAGCAGCAGCATATTTGTTTCAAATGATTCATTCATCATGAAAATAGTTGGAGATTAGGTAACAACTAATCTCAATGTTTAATGTCCAACCCATATTGACTACGGGCTCTGAAGGCTCTGAGCCCTAATCACAGCTGCTGGATGAAGATGAATTGTAAACATGACCAGAATCTCACTGACCTTGGGGTATCTTGCACTGCTGAGGGCTGATCAGGCCTCTCTCCATCAGTGCTGCTACAGGGATGTTCCAGCCAGCCGTGCGACCGTATCCAGTGTGACAGGAGCGAAGGCCACGCAGGTCATCAAGGTAACGGATGTGATTGCTGCTCCTTTTCACCACCGCAACAGCATAATACATGGAACCGTCGCGGTTATCTGGACAGAAAAAAAAGCAGCAACCTGAGTCTGTCTTCTTCTGAAACAAGAATGTGTGATAGTTTGTGATAGTTTGAGTCTCTGTGTTTGTGTTTTCACCTGTGTAGCTCTCGCCAGCAGCAGGAACCAAGCCGTAGTCTTTGCCTGCTGTGTAGATGTAACCTCCATCCAGAGTGACAGCATCAGCCTCATTGTCCTATACAAATATGAAAAGGAAGAACAGAGATTGGGATGCAAGAACAGTTAGAAGACTGACTGATATTAGCTTATTACAGAAATAATGGTATCAGTCTATGCTAGATTAAAGGTAACAAAGGTAAAGGTAGCAGAGAAGGTTTCCCATCATGAAGTCTCAAGTCAAAGCAAAGACCAACAAATTCCAATTTAACCTCAGTCTAACCCTAACCCATCTAAACAAGCTATTCTATTCTGTGCTCAGTGTTCATTAGTGGGAGGGCACAGTGGTGCAGTTAGCAGTGTCATTTGGCTGGGGCCTTTTCAGTGTTTGTGTGAGTTCTCTCCGGGTGCTCAAGCTTCTCCCGCAGTCCAAAGACATGAACCTTAACAGGTTAACTGGTCACTCTAAATTGTCTGTAGGTGTGAATGTGAGTGTGAGTGGTTGTTTGTCTCTATGTGCCCTGTGATGAACTGGTAACTTGTCCGGGTGTACCCCGCCTCTCGCATTAAGTCGGCTGAGATAGGCTCCAGCCACCATGACCCTGATGAGGATAAGCAGGTATAGAATATGGGTGGATAATGGATGTTCATTATCAAAAAGCTCATTTAAGATAGTGAAACTGGAAAATATTATACATGTTGGCATTGGCTAACATTTCTCTATCTGTTCTGGTCTCTTCTAATAACTTCCAAATGAACTGCACAGCATTATAAAATCCAAATAGTCAGTTGTGTTTTAATGTGTTATTCCTGTGTGACTTCAAATTCCCTTTCCTTCAATAAGTCACTGCATTGAAGTGAATGGACACTGTGTCTATTCATGAGGAACCCACAGTAAGAAACATGTGTTACCTTGATTTTCTGCATGCAGTCAGTCACAGACTCCCCATAGACACACTGGATGGTTGGTGTCAGTGATTTTTTTTGGAATTCCACGGCCATATCAGCACACTTGTTCTGCTCAGCGTTGGACAACACACACCACCGCAGACCATCTGAGATATATAGAGATGGATGGGTGGTAAGGAAGTTAGCCATAGATAGATAGATAGATAGATAGATAGATAGATAGATAGATAGATAGATAGATAGATAGATAGATAGATAGATAGATAGATAGATGTTTCACCTTCACTTTTACAGTCCATGGCTCTCATTGCATTATAATAGAAGCTACCCATCCACGTCTTGGGGTCCTCTGACTCCACAGGCTGAAACATGGTGGATGACTCAGAGAAGAGTAAAGTTCCTTGTCCATACGGTGCAGACAGAAACATGTTGAAGCCAGACTTTTCCTACAGACAGCAAGTTACACTCAATTAAGCTCACATATAGAATCTCACAGTGTCTTACAATCTAAACAGTCGAAACTTTGCATATTGATGAGCGATACACCCATCCTCATGAGTTTATGGTTTATGTCGCTAGTTTGTAGTCTTCTTCCAAACAGCATGACATTCATTTAGTAAATAATTTAGTAGAGTCCCATTTAGAGTAATATAGAGAATAAAGCAGAGCATACCTTATGGTGTAGCTACCATTTGATTCTCGGTGAGTTCGCCCAGCTTAACACACCAGGCTTGGAAAACAGTTTTTTGAGTTTTTTTCAGAAACATATTTTAGTGTGTTGTTTAGCTGTAGTACGAACAGGTTTAGAACTAGGCCACCATTTTTGCTTGGAATCAGAGCTACGTGAACCTCTTGTTTTGTGGAGTCAAATCCAAGTACAGTCCTACTCAGATCGTTTGTTTTGGCTCCAAAAAAATGTGAATCTTCAATACAGTCGTCCAAAAACCAATGGGTGACAAAATGTCTAACTAGTGGATATACTTTTTTTTACAATAGGCCATTGAGCAAACAAGCCAGATAGCCGTGATTCTAAAGAGATCTTTTTTATAGTGTGCTAGCACTGAGTTGATCATGGCTAGTTATCTGTGTGACCAGTTTATATATTCTGTTTCTATCCAGACAACAAACAGCACAAATATAACCATAACATAACCCACACATGCTGATCATATGCTCTTTCATAACTGCTGAATGGACCATGTAGTGAGTTTTTATGTATTTTAAGGATTCAGGTCTGATTTTAGTAGTTATTGGGATAATATTTGGCATAAAGGTTAATTTGGCCTAGATAATAATACTATGGATGTATGCATGACTGTGACTGCAAAGTATAGAAATACTGAGGTGCTATTGATGCATGAGCAGTTGTTGGGTTTGTGGGTGTTACGACAGTGAGTTGTTTGGACATACCAAGCCCTGTGTCAGCATGTCAAACACCACAGATGGAGTGATGTGATCGCCGACCACAATCCCACGAAATGGGACACGGACCAGATGGCATCTTTTCCACTGAGATACAGGAGCTGTGGTACCGTCACGACACAAAAGCTTGTAATCCGATGACAGCAGTGGTTCTGTCCAGTTTGGGCCATGACCTGGTGAAAAATAACCGATTTAGTTAACAGACAGACTACTGACAAGCTAACTAACTAAAGTGGCTCAATGAGTCACTAATTACTGTTAGAAGAATCTGTTACAACTAACTAAGTCATCACCATGAGTGTTGTCCTCAACAGTTGTGTGTTTGACGAAGGCCACCTCTCCTGCATCTTCAACTAGACACCTACAAAGATCAGAACAAAAACATTGTTGAGAGGCGCAAGCTAGCTCAATTCAATTTTTTCATACATACAAGACTTATAGCATGTTGTTGCATGTGTCTTTAGCCATTCTAGCAGCATGGTTTTAGGGATAACAATATCAGTCGTCCATTGTGGCCAGCAGAGGACACTGCACTTGGCTGCAATAACCTTTTGAAAAAGTGACTTGGATTTTATCATATCAATCGCAAGCTTCAAGTAGTCAATAGTCAAGCCCAATTTGCAGTACACCATCCACCAGCTCCACCTTTGGTCCATTTCTGGATCCAGAAAACCAAGATGGAAACGTCCACAATGCCAAACCCCACAAATCAATGGGTGACATCACAGTAGGTTCATAGTTGAAGGTGAACATGGTTAATATTATACCCGTTGTCACTGATGTTGCCATGCATGGACGTAGTCTCCATATACAATATTTTTTCCCGTTCCTGTGCCCTCTGTCCCCCACACTTTAACATGTGGAAATGCATTTTTACAAACTGCCTCTAAACGCATCATGAGCAGGCAAACACACACAGCTGTCTGTGTGATCAGAGACGGTTTAGAAAATATTGTATTGAATATCTTTGGCATGATTCAGATCCAGGCAGTGCTTCTGGATAAACATGTTCAGCAAACCAGCCAAGAGGCAAAAGTCTTTTCCAAACAAGCCGTGTAAGTTGAGTAATGCTGTTGAATGTAGATAATGTTTAGCTAAAAGATGACATAAAGATGTCAATTTATTGACAATATTTTTGATTGATATTATTTTGTAATATAGTTAATCCGGAGAGCCTGTAGCTTTTGATTCCCTTAGTTCAAAAGGGAAATACTGACAAGGATGTTTAAAGATGTAGTTTATATGTAATTTCTTTTTGTTTATTTGTTTATTATTTCTTTATTTGCAGATATTATTTGACTGCTGTACTAGGCAGCAGGCATAGGTCATAACATCTGTGCTGTCATAGTTGATGATAAAATAGCTACATCTTAATGCTGATATGTTTCACTTCTTACCATTAAATTCAATTATGTGGCTTATTACCCTGTTGTGTCACTTCCATTCAATTTTGGTGCTGATAATTTTAAACAGGAATGGTGTTTTACAGAACTTTTGGTGTTCAGTGTTGTCATTTGACACTTAATTATCTGGCTACTCACCCTGTAGGTGCTCCAAGGTCATTCTATACCAACTCAACCACAGTTTGGCAGCTTTAGATTTTAGATTTTGATTTTAGATTTTGATAGTATATCATGTTAAAGAACTAAAGTCAGTTCCCTGGTGCTGTGCTGTTTGTGGTTATGTGGTTCTTTAGCTGCTAAGGAGAGGCACAAATGAATGCGAGAGGATGATAATTCACTCAATAGACCTCTGAACAATGTGTCCACCTCACTTCTAAAATGATGGCTACGGCCCTGTTGCCATGCTAGTGTTAGCGTTTAGCTCAAATGCTCAATATGTTTTATAGAAATTATGATAAATGTTTTTATGTCACCGCTACAATATCTTTATTGCAAAAATATCTTATCCGTATATAAATAATAAATACATAAATAAATAAATAGTACTGTAGTGTATCCTAAAACAACCCCAAGTTTTTTTGTGTGAACCTTACATTCTCTAAAACTTTTTATTCATTTATAGTTATGTTTAATGTCAGATGTAAAATGTACATATAGGAAGCAAGTGGCGCATTCATTTAGATTAAATTGCATTAATAAACTGGCATTTTTGCTTTGATAAATTAAAAAGAGAGTCACAGTTAGCTGTACTAAATCAGATAATGATAGAGGAGCAGAAGGTGCTGACCGGTAACATTTTTGTGTATGAGTCTAGAGAATGAGTGTGTCACCTGAAAGCTCCTTCATAGCTGAAGTATCTCTCTTGGCTGCTCATGGCACAGACGTTCTTTCCACTTTCATCTCCCCGGCACAGCTGACACAGAGACGCAGGGTCCCCTTCCTCATTTGCTCCGGGGATACAGCTCGCACTGAAGAAATTTGCCACACCTAACCACACAAACAAACACATCTCTCCAGCCTGCTGCATGTACAATCCATGTGCATCCATGTATATGTATGTTTCCTACCCTGTGGTATGTTGCAGCCCATCATAGACATGTAGCCCTGGTCTATGAAGTATCCTAAAGGCATATTCCAGCCAGCTGTTCGGCCTTTCCCTGTGTGGCAGCTCTTTTTTCCTGCCAGGTTGTTGATGTTGATGGCAGTATTTGCTTTCTTCACCACAGCAACTGCATAGTAGGAGGCACCAGTACCTGATGCAATGGAAGCACAGGTGTTAACACACATATAGCAATAAGTTCTGCAAGTACTTTGACACCAATGCACTGTATGATATCCTGACTGTGTGTTTTTATTATCAGAGAAGAGTTGGGAGATCAAAGTGCAGACTAACACACCTGTTATGAAATATCCCACATCTGCATGTGAGATACTTCATAACAGGTGAGCTAGTCTGCCTGTCTCTACAGAGACTATAATCAGGCCAACCAGTGTGATAATGCACAACATACCTGTATTAACTTACTCCATGTTATCCATGGTGAACAACCTCAGGCTTCAACAGTAAAGCCATGTCCATTACTTGTTATATTTTCTGATAAAAAGCATTCATGTCAGATGTGATGACGTTGGAAGGCCAAAGGTAAATTATGAATTGTGTTTTCAATATAAATATATTCTTCCAGAGTTGTATCACTGGGAATACAGTTTGTTTGGTCATGGTAGTGTTTTCCTCTGAAATATTAATTAAAGATATTAAAAGAATTTCGGGGAATGTGTCTCCAAGAAGAAATCATTGTAATGTCTGCACAATATGAAGCACAGAGACTGGAAACAGGGAAACAACTAGCTGGGCGTATCAAGAAATGAAATATAAAGTGTTAATTAGTTAGCTTTACAGAGTCTGTTAGTCTGTTTTGCTGGTGCTGATTCTTGTCCCCATGGTGCTTTGAAAAGATTTGAAAAGAATCTTACGATCACTCTTTGATTCACTGGCGGCCATCTTGAAGGAAGCAGTCTTCCCCAGCCTGTAGATGTCGGTGGCGAACATGGACAAGGCATCTACTTCTTTCTTCTGCAAGAGATACAGAAGTTATAATGAGTCCTCATGATGAACATTCTGAAATAAAACATTCTGAAATAAAACAACCATATTTTTTCTCTTAAAGTAAGAATTTTTTTAAAATCATATATGTCCTTCATATCATTTACATAGGGACATTTCTAGGCTTAATTTACACATTAAAACATGTAGCTTCACTGCTAGCTCAGCTTCTGGTCTCAGTTTAGAAATCTTTCATAGTTGTCATAAAGAATCAAGTGTGCTTTGTGCTCTCTGATAACTGTATAAATAATTAACAAGTTGACTGCAATTTTCCATAAAGTTTCTGCCTTGTTATCTGATGCCTGATTATGTGTTCTGCCTCTCTTTATTAACTTTTAACGGATACCAATTAATTAATAAATAACATATTGTGCAATGCAGGAGATTATTATTATAAAGTCCACATTGAGAAACTATGATAATCACAAGTTATCTTAATTGAGTTTAAGATAACTTTGACAATAACAATAACACTTGTGTTGAGTTAAATAAAGTTCATTTAATTAAGGTTCATGTTGTCAAAATCCAACCTGCAGTTTATGAATGCAGCTCTCGACTGTAAGTCCATTGACACAGCTGAGGGATGGACGGATGGAGACTTCAGTGAAAGACTGTGACATGGCCTGACATTTGTGCTGCTCTGCATCAGAGATGGTGCACCATCTGATGCTGCTCTGGCCAAACACTGACAGCAAGACAAAAAAGACAACTCACCATTCAACTATTATACCAAATGATTCATGAAAACATCCTGTGATCTCAGATATGAAATGAGTGTTGGGACCCTTCAGAGGGTCACAAGATTATATATAACTACACAAATGAAAGAAACTTAGAGTGGAACAACACATGTAATCTGATGAAAAAGAGGTGTGTGATGAATAGGATACATTCTTATCAATTTCTGCATGGGAAATATACATTTTCTACAAACCCTTGTATTACACATAGACTATCTTCACCTCTGGGGAAATACAAGCGGTGACTGAGAGAGAAAAGTACATTTTAATCAACCTATAACAGGATTTACCTGGCCACACAGGAATGGCAGCAGTGTACTTTACTACAGTGTACTTAGTTTTAGAAAATCAGCTCTTACCAGTATTAATTACCAATATTAGCAGTAGAGCTCCGGCTGTCCTCCACGTGGTCATGGCCTTGTTCTCTGTTCCTCTATGTTGAGTGAAATAGCCTCCACCCTCTCTCTCCTCTATTTATATGATGACTCTTGAGTCAAAGTCCAACTTCTATCTTCGAGACTCGGATTAAAGTCCTTGTGCAGAACTCAGGAGAAGCTGTATTTTTAGTGATTTACAACTCTGTCATGTATAACATGCTATTCAGTAATCACAAGACTCTCAGCTCGAGTATCTGGAGCTGTGGTGAGCTCTACCTGGTCTGACACGTCTCTGTTGCCGCTGTCTGGCTGCAGGCCAAAGCCCTGGACAGAGAGGTCTTTTACAGTCAGAAAACCCCACCTCTGCTTTCCTCTCACTCCTTTCCTCCACTCGTGTGGTGCTTTTCCACTGATGGGCAAAGGGAAAGAAGGGATTCAGGCCAACATAGTGAGGCCGTTGACTCACTGCTCTGGCTGCCACAACACAGACACAAGGAGTCTGTTTACCTGCTTTGGTTGCTAATGTGGCGGCACGAGCACGTGGGATCTTCCACAGCTTTAATAATGAATTGAATTGCCAGACAACGCCACCCTGGGAATTTCACCCAGAGATTTAGATAAAATGATTACAAAATAAAGCACTCAGGTTCGTTTCACAAGTGAGGACAGAGACCGTGGTTCGAGAGTACAAAATATTTATTACAGTTGAATTTCTTTTAAAACTCTGGCGCTAAAATCGCTCTCACTCTGGAGATAAAAGGAGCCAACCAGGGCTGAGACCTACTGTGACAAATGGGTCCAAAAGAACGGGGATCCCAGGGACACCACACGTGAAGCAACCAAGAAAAGTCAAATACAAAAAAAACAAAATGAGTGCAAGCAATATAAAAGGGGACACCGCCACCGGGACACCAATCCACCACCGTAGGCTCAGCACCTGTATGGAGAGGACCAGAGGGCAACAGATTAGAAACAAAAAGAATCAACAAATACACTTAAGGAAAGAAAAGAAATCAAAATTTGGAAGCTACCAAAATCTATGATAATGGAACACAACAAATTAACCGAAAACTATTCACAAAGAATCAAGGATAACCAAATAAACATAAACTAACAAGATACTTATGGAGTGCAACAAACCAAATGCTGCAAAGAAAACCGAAAGAAAAACAAACAAACAAACACAACTAAGCAAAATTAAGTTCCGCACTGTTCCCGCACACACGCACACACACTTTAAGAAGTGGCTGGGTCAGTCTCGCCCAGACCGCAGCGCTATCACTTTAGCCCGCCGACAACCATCAGGAGCCAAGCTCCAGTTATCGGCAAGGCAGCTCAAACAGTAATAGTGGGAGCAAGCAATCATTACAAAGGGGGGGCAAAGCAACACAATGCCCGGGAGACAGAACAACACAATCCCCGGGAGGCAAAACAGCACAATCCCCGTGAGGCAAAACAGCAGTAGGTTATTGGCTGGCGCTGTGCGCTGCTGCTATGTGGCGCTGCTACACGGCAGTCTTTTAGCCCTACAATAACAAACAGAGGGTGAGCAACTTACATATGGCTGGAGGAGGAAGCTGAGGCCATTGCACTACATACCGGTCAGGCAATCCCGGACAACACAGTGTGGAGCGGAGGACGCGTGGGAGCAACGCACCAGCGATGAACAGCGAGCGGTAACCAGCGCAGTGAGGGACGTGCAGCCAAGACACCCGAGCGGACCTCTACAAAACAAAAGAAACAATCTGTACTGGACAGGCCACATGCAGGAACTACAGCCGCTGTAAACAGCCTACCTACCACCCGGAAGGAGAAGCGACAGACACCAGGATGTGATGCACCCTAACCTCAGCCAAGCAAGAGGGAGACAGGTGTACTCAGCCCGCCTTTATGCGGCTCTCTCTCCCCGCGATTGGCTGAGACGGCAACACAGCTGAACATCCCCAGGACCAATGAGTCCATCCTGCTACACTAACATTGACCTTATCTCTGAGTTGAAAAGTTTGTCCTATATAGAACGTGGAGTTTGATAAAGTTATTCCCAGTTGCAAAGACAGTGAGGTGAGCCAATGACCAGGCTGGACCAGAAACAAATTCACTTTGATTGTGTGGTCGTTAAAGTAAAGTGAGGAAAGTGGGTGTTTTGCAGACACACATTCAGACAGACAGAGAGAGAGAGAGAGAGAGAGAGAGAGAGAGAGAGAGTGAGAGAGTGAGAGAGAGAGACTACAAGCACTGAACTTGGGAGCAAACTTGAGAAACTTTCAACTAAACTTGAGAGCAGTTCCGGCCCTAACCAATTTGGCACTCTAGGCAAAGATTTAAGTGTTGTAATACAGTAATTTGACAATGCAGGTCAAGACGGGAAATACTGCCACCTTGTGGTACACTGTATGTTTTCTCTTTCTAATAAAAACACACATAAAACTTCAATAGGTTATGGGCCCAGTCAGTCCCAGTAAATTAGCTTAAAACAGTGGTTTTACACGAAATTTGTGTGGTATACTCAGTATTGTGGGATTCACAATGGAGGACTGACTGTTCATTGACAAGCTAAGTGGACCAGATAACTGGGCTACGTGGAAATTCCAGATGGAGCATCTACTGAAAGCTTGAGGCATTTTCTATGTTGGTGCTTAATACAAGTACATCTCAACTGTACCTGATTACCAGCTGCCAGTTACCTAAAGAAGCGTGGGGCACGCTGAAGGGACATTTTGAGAGAGATACCCTAGCCAATAAGTTGTTTCTGAAGAAGAAGTACTTCAGATGTGAAATGGAGGAAGGAGAAACGATAACTGAGCATTTAAAATGCATGAAGGAGCTAACTGCTAGGTGCTATTGGTGCTGTAATTGAGGAGGAAGATCAGATTGTAATATTGCTGGGTACTCTGCTCCCCAGCTATGCAACAATTGTCACTGCCATAGAGACAAAGATGGACAACTTGACTCTTCAGTTTGTGCAGCAAGCATTGATAAATGAGGAACAAAAAAGAGTCCAAGCAAATGATAGTACCAGTGGTGCAACAGCAGGTGGTGCATCAGCAATGGCAACGCAAGTGCGTGGGGATCCGCAAGCAGAGGGAATGGACAGGTCCATATGGAAGTGTTTTAAGTGTGGGAAGGAGAGACATCTTAAATGCAACTGTCCAAAGTTAAAAAACAAAAATCAAACCCACAAGGCTTAACACATGACATGTGAGGATATTGAGAATTCGTTTGAGGGTGCATTTATTGCCAGAGAGACCAATCAGAATGAGAAGCAAGTCGAGTGGCTGATTGATTCACTAAGCCACAATCAGTGAAGCTGGGCAATGGCAGAGTAGTCGATGCCCAAGGACTCGGTAATGTCAAACTGAAAATGACTTTCAAAGTCAGTGATGTTAAAGATGTCAAAATGTATGATGTGCTGTATGTTCCCAAGCTGTCTGGGAATCTCTTCTCAGTGGGAGCTGCTGCGAAAAAAGGGAATACAGTGCAGCTCAAGAAGACCCGGTGCTACATACATGGAAAAGATGGAGATCTTTGAGGACTGGGAACACAACGATCTGATGCATTGTATCTCCTGGACGTGGAAGGGAGTTCGCCTGCCTCACATACAGCAGGAAGTGCATCAGTAGCAGCTAGTCTATGGCATCAAAGACTGGGTCACACCACCATGTTGAAGGAGCTTAAGCCTCTGGTGAGTGGAATGGACTTTTCTGCAGAAAAAGAGAACTCCTTCTGTGAAGCGTGTGTGGAGGGCAAGCTGTCTAGAAAGCCATTCAAGTCAGTGAGAGAAATCCGCTCAAAGCGCAAGCTGCAGCTGGTTCATAGTGACGTCTGTGGCCCCATGCAGACTGAATCCATAGGTGTATCAAAGTACTTTGTGACATTCATTGATGACTACTCACAATGCTGTAAGGTATACATAGAAATAATTTCAAGAATACTTGAAGGCTCAAGGCATCCACCACGAAATGTCTGTACCTTTCATCTTCAATGAAACAGACTTTGACTGGAAACAGGAAGTGGAAATTTCTTGTTCAGACAGTGATGCTGCCATGGGTACGGATGAGAGGGGAGTATCAGCTGATGAGACACCAGTCAATGAAGCTCTGAGAGAAAGTGGCAGTCAGAAACCCCCAAAGAGGTATGGATATGATGAGTTTGCAGACATAGTGACTGTTGAACACTTTGCCAATGTCTGTAGTGTAAAAGAACCAAGTACACTGAAGGAAGCAATGATGAGTCCTAATGCAAAGGAATGGAAGGAAGCAGCTGACTTGGAGTACGAGTCCCTGCTTGAAAATGAGACCTGGGACTTGGTGGATTTGCCAAAAGATCGAAAGCCAATAGGATCGAGATGGGTGTTCAAAGTCAAGCATCATAGTGATGGCGAAGTGGAGAGATACAAGTGCAGGCTTGTTGCGTAGGGCTACTTACAGAAGTATGGTGCTGACTACGATGAAACCTTCTCACCTGTAGTACCATTCAGCTCAATTCGTACTTTGCTGTCCTTTGCTGTTTAGAATAACCTGCATGTTCACCAGATGGATGTTGTTACTGCATTCCTAGATGGACATCTGGAGGAAGAAATCTACATGGAGCAACCAGACAGGTACGTCAACCAGGCCAGGAGCACTTAGTGTGTAAGCTGAAGAAGTCAATGACCTTAAGCAGTCCTCTCGCTGCTGGAGTAAGACTTTCACAGAGTTCATGAAGGATATTGGATTCAACCAAAGCACATCAGACCCCTGTGTGTTCGTGAGATCTCAACAGGAGCTAGAGATATTAGCTGTGTATGTTGATGATTTGCCATCACCAAGCCATCCAGGCTGTGTGTATTAGGCATCTGTCACTATGTGTGTGATTCTGTGTGTAGAAAATCTCCACCTCCTTCCACCTCACCTCAATGGAGGGTGGAGCCCTGGAGTCTATTTAGGCAGCCAGCTCACCTGTGTGAGCCCTTTTTTGCCTGACTGAGAACAAAGGAGCTGGCTGGCCTCATCCTTATCTTTCTTTATCCTCAACGATTGAGCTGCGTATTTGATGTGAATTTTTCCCTTTTTTGTTCCACACACTCATAGTAGTAGTCAGTAGTAAAATCAATAATATAAATGCTAATATCTCTGTTTCCTTAAGATTGAGTTGATTGATATGTTGAGACTATATTTTTGTTGAATTGTGAATTGACCTTGGGGCGGCTGTGGCTCGGAGGTAGAGCGGGTCGTCCACTAATCAGAAGATCGGTGGTTCGATACCCAGTTCGATCCCCTCCGGTCTGCAGTGTCCTTGGGCAAGATACTGAACCCCAAATTGCTCCCGAAGGCTGCGCCATCGGTGTGTGAATGTGTATGAATGGTTAGCTCCTCAAACTGATGAGCAGTTGGCACCTTGCATGGCAGCCAATGCCATCAGTGTATGAATGTGTGTGAATGGGTGAATGAGATATGTCCTGTAAAAGCGCTTTGAGTGGTCGGAAGACTAGAAAGGCGCCATATAAGTACAGTCCATTTACCTTTAAGTTCGAGTTGTGTGGATTAATGTTTCCATTCTTTTATTTCCTCCTTTCCATCAGAAAAGAACCAACTAAAAATAAATCTGAATTAATCGGATCGTCTGTGTTTGTGCCTTGTTCTGATCAACAATCCATTGCGTTGCTTCACCAATAAACAAGAACCAGTCTATTCACCACATCAAGGAAATATTTTACATGGTCCTTCGTGCCGGAGCTGAATCAATTCAATGGAAGCACAAACAAACAAGCGCCCAGCGTGCCTCCATAAACCACCTGCATATCTGGAAGATTATCAGACACAATTCTCAAGCTTGCCTTCAGTTAGACATCAGCCCTTACAGTCTCATCCTAGCCCTCAGCCTTCAAAGTCTCTTAGTGAATCTAGAAAGCCCAGCACCGCTCCAGCAGAGAGTTCAGCTACAAGCAGCAAAACTGTCCTCCCTTCCAAGCTCCCTAACACAGCTGAGGGAGAAGCTGCTAGTATGGACATGCAGGTTATGAGGAGAGAAATGAACTCAGAGGTCTCATTCTGCAGGTGGGACAGAGTGTGGAGGCCCTGAGAGACAAACTGGAGGCACAGCCACATAGTGGTGCATCCCTTTCTCCTTATCCGCCACGCTCATTAGAGGAGGATGACGACACTGATCGACCACCAGGACTTTGTGCCCCCCAGAATCCTCCTCCTATAGTAAAAGAATTGTGTGAGAAGTTATGTAAGCATAACATTCCCATCATCCATTGTGGCTTTTATCCTCCTTCGCCACCAGCACCTCCTTCATCTTTGCTCCCTTCCACCTCCCCCTAATTCTTTAATAACTACTCCACAGCGTTCAAAGTCTAAGTTGTCCCATGCAACCCAAACCAGTGAACATTATTGTGAGCAGCAGCCAGATTGTTATGTCCCCAGTGAACCCGTTGATTCATAGGAGCTATGTTCAGGACTTTCAGCAGCCGTACCTTATATTGCCTCTGTAGATTTGGCATCCAGGCAGCAGATATACTATGAGCCCTCGCCTAATGTCAAAGCAAAGAGTCGGCTCTCTCTACCCTTTCCTAGGGTCCTAAGATGTCAGACCAGCTCCTGCCTTTCAATCTCCTCAGCGGACTGTTTCCCCTCCTACAACTACAACTTTTTCCCCTTCAGCGGTAGTACAGGCTAATCCCTCCTATGTACAGGCTCCTTATGTGCACTCACAAGTTGCTGGAAATCCTCCTGGGCCTTCCTACCTGCAGCCCCGTGCCCCTTTGTACAGGCACCCACCTCCAGCTGCTTTCCCACATCCTCAGGCTGTGTCTGCCCATCATTACACTGCCCCCTCTTCCCTGAACGTGAACTGTGCTGCCACTACTTACCAAGCTCAGTTGGTGTCTCGATACCCACCACAGCAGCCACCTAGGCCCCACATAGCTCATCCAGTGGCAGCCCCCTCCTTTCCCTACTTTACCCATGAAGACCCCTGACAGTTTGTCCTGCTTAAGATGGCACTTACAAATCTCCTACCCGATGATGAAAGTGAGCAGTTTAAATACCATGTATTATTGGACCACTTGAAGTTGGACACAGCCTGTCACCTTGCCTTGGCCTATGCACATCATCCCCTTCCTTACACCAGGGCTATGCAAGCCATACAACAGAGATATGGACAGCCACAGCAGCTTGTCCTAAGGGAGATAACCATCTTGAACCTTCCCTCTGTATGTCCTGGTGATTCTAGAAGCTTCAGTGACTTTGCGATCCGAATCCAAGCTCTTGTTGGCATGCTGCAGTCGCTGGAGAATGGTGAAGGAGATGCAGAGTTGGCTTGTGCCTCACATGTGCAGCAACTTTTGGGTAAACTTCCTTCTGAGCATGTTGCTAATTATGCCAGATTCAGCCGTGCCACGAAGCCAGGAGTTCCTTATAACTTGGTTGACTTTTCTAACTGGCTTGAAGAAGAAGCTGAGTGTCAAGCTATGGCCACACAGACACGTGGTAGGAGGGGACCCCTAGAACAACGAAACCCTATGAAGTCCAGCTTCTCAAAGCCTAGTAATCCAGTGGCTACTATACTTCATGGCACCAGTCATCCACAAAGCCAAACTCAGCGACCTCCTCTTGAGTCTGCTACACATCGTAGTCAGACATGCCCTTACTGCAGTGTCTCCGGCCATCATCTAAGTGTCTGTCCAGACTTCCGTCAGCTGTCAATGGATGCAGTTAAGAGGTGGATTCAAGAGAAAGGGCGTTGCTGGAGATGTGCTCATGAGCACAGAGCACGGAACTGTGATTTAAAGAAATGCTGCCCAAAGTGCAATGGAAGGCACCTTGGAGTCCTTCATGAGGTGAATCGACCACAAAGTGAGTCAAGCACCTCCTGCCTCATCCGCTCCAGCTGCAGCACAAGAGTCCTTTTTGAAAGTGGTTTTTGAAAGTACTTCTAAGTTACAGGGGGACAAACCTTGAAACGTATGCAATATTAGATGATGGGTCTGAGCGAACCATGCTCCTATCAACTGCAGTTACCTCTCTTGGTCTTAAGGGGCTGGCTGAGTCTCTCATGCTGAAAACTGTCCGCCAGGGGACTGAAACTCTTATGGGCACTACCGTCACTTTCAACATTTCCTCAGCAGTAAATGCAGACAAGAAGTTTATCATAAAGGATGCTTTCACTGCTGAGAAACTGAGCCTTGCTCCACAATCCTATCCTGTCCATGTCCTCCAGAGATTCGAACATCTGCATGGCTTACCAGGACCAGGAAGCACTAGCTCAACTGGACAACCACACTATGAGAGTAAATATTAATGGAGTTGGTCATTATGCAACCCCATAATCTACAAATTGAATGCTCTCTAACCCCAAGCTCCAAAGAAATCCGTCCTGCCTGCCCTCAGACACACTGAACGGAAGCTGGTAAAGAATCCAGAGCAGGCAGTTATTTACAGTAATGGAATAAACAAGGAAGCAGGACATGTGAAGAAACTCAGCCCTCAAGACTTGGTCCAGAATAGGGAGCCATCATGGTACATACCACATCACCTTGTGGAGCACAATGGCAAACAGCGCCTAGTGTTCAACTGCTCACTCCAATACCAAGGGCAGTGCTTAAATGACTGTCTTCTTCCTGGTCCAGTTCTGGGCCCGTCCTTGATGGGTGTATTGCTGCGCTTCCATCAGCATTCTGTTGCCATCTCTGGTGATATAAAAGGCACGTTTCATCAGGTCAGATTGCTGGCTGAGGATAGACCAGTTCTCCATTTCCTATGGCGGGATATGCTGCGTGAGGAGCCGGCAGAGGTTTATGAGTGGCAAGTTCTGCCATTCAGGACCACATGTAGTCCTTGTTGTGCTCCTTTGCTCTTCAACAGCATGTGAAGGATGGGGGAGAGGAAGACATAAAATCATCAGTCCTGCAGTCCTTCTATGTGGACAACTGTCTGCAGAGTTTTCCTACTGAAGAGCAGGCCAAAAGCCTCCTTGACTGCCTCCGAACACGGCTTGCTTCTGGTGGTTTTGAAATCCGACAATGGATCAGTAACCTCCCTTCAGTAGTTCAGCACCTTCCCAAAGAGGCCCGATCAGAGAGCACTGAAATGTGGCTCATCCAAGACCGCACTGACCCATGGGAAGGAGCCTTGGGTCTAATATGGTACTGCTCTTCAGACACCCTGGGATACAAGCACAGACCAGTTAGCTATCGGCCTCTTACCCTCCGGAACGTGTACAGGATACTGGCCATGCAATATGATCTCCTGGGGTTCATCATCCCATTTACTACCAGAGCAAAGGTTCTTCTTCAGAAGCTGTGGTCTAAGGAGCAGGACTGGGATGACCCCTGCCTTCCTGATGCCTTTGTAAAGGCCTGGATGTTATGGGAGGAGGAGCTTCCACACTTGTCCAGGATCAAACTCCCAAGGTGTTATGGGCTTAACGCGGACCGAGATCCATCAATGACTAGAGAACTGCATGTGTTCTGTGATGCCTCTGAAGCAGCATATGGCTCTGTTGCATACTTACGAACAGTGGAATCAAATGGACAGGTTCATGTCTCTTTTGTTATGGCACGTTCAAGAGTGGCACCAAGACGGCAGATCACTATACCCCGTCTAGAGCTGTGTGCTGCTCTAACTGGAGCACAATTAGCAAGGATGCTGAGAACAGAGCTGACTCTCCCTCTCCACCGGCTAGTGATGTGGACAGACTCCACCACCGTTCTAACCTGGCTGCAATCAGAGTCCTGCCAGTATAAAATCTTTGTGGCTCATTGTATCACAGAGATCCTTGAGAATACTGCTGCTTCAGACTGGAGGTATACAGATTCAGCAAACAACCCTACAGATGATATTACCAGGGGAAATACCCTCACAGAACTGGCTGCACCCCATCAATGGAATCAGGGCCCTCCTTTCCTGTACTTACCTCCTTATCAGTGGCCTTTAAATCCCTCCTCACCTTCTACGGAAGCAGCCACAGAGTTGAGAAAGTCTGCCTTCTGCGGTACTACTCCTGTACTGCCACTGCCTGTCCCTCCAAACCTACTGCAGTTCCAGTGCTGGGAGGATTTGGTGGTTCGCACCTCTCAACACATCTCTTCATCCTTGGATGCAGACTCTCAGCCCCCTGAGAGATCCTATGTGGAAATGCTTCTCCTTTAGCATGGACAATAAGAGAGTTTCCCAGAGGAATACGCTCTGCTACAGGCTAACAAACCCATTCCAAAGCAAAGTCCCCTGAACAATTTGGCCCCTGAGTTTGATCACACCACAAACTTAATCAGAGTGGGAGGTCAGCTGCGCAAAAGCGAGGATCTGGACTATGGCAACATGCACCCTGTGGTCTTGGATCCAAAAAACTACATCACGCAGCTGCTGATCAAAGATCATGACAACCAATTACACCATCCTGGCCCAGAGAGAGTTTTTGCCAGCCTAAGGAGGAATTATTGGATTTTGCGAGGAAGACAAGCAATAACATCAACAATCAATGAAACATCAACATTCATGTATGGACTGTAAGAAGTGGAAAGCCAGACCCCTGATTCCTCGGATGGCTGACCTACCACCATCTCGCCTACGGCTTTTCAAGCCCCCCTTTAGGTCCACTGGGATGGATTGCTTTGGCCCCTTCCTCATCAAAGTTGGCCACCGGCGAGAAAAAAGATGGGGGATTCTCTTCAAATGTCTCACCACACGTTGTATTCACATCGAGCTTCTCTCAGGCCTGGACACTGACAATTTCCTCATGTCTTTCCGCCGCTTTGTGGCTCGGCGTGGAACCCCCTTTGAGGTGCATTCTGACCATGACCAACTTTGTAGGAGGAGAGAGAGAGTTACAAAGAGCCTTTGATCAACTGACCCCTACCCTCCAGGATCAACTGGCCAAATACAAAGTCCGTTTCCAGAGAAATCCACCACATGCTCCTCACTTCGGAGGAACCTGGGAGAGAGAGGTGAGAGCAATCAAATCTGCTCTGCGTGTGACCCTGGGTGAGCAAGTCGTTACTGAGGAAGAGTTGAGCACTGTGCTTATACGGGTGGAAGAAATCTTAAACTCAAAGCCCCTTGGATACCTGTCATCTGATGTGTCCAATCCTGATCCAGTCACTCCCAATCTTCTCCTCATGGGGCGGATTGAAGCACTTCCTAAACACAGTCCCACGGGGCGTATGGCTGACGCGTGTTGTCCAACACAAGAAAAAACGTGTCTTCCACGATGCTAGTTTTCACAGGTTTATTTGCCAAAAATACAAAAAATAAAAAGCATAAATTTTCCATGTGCACAGTGACTCACAAAACCTGTCCTCTTTCACTTCAAAAAACACGACTTCAACACGGTCAAAGAAAGACCGTCAGCCCCTCAGCTCTCCTCTCATCCACCCTGCTGCTAACTTCCTAAACACTGTCCCGCAGCTACTCTCTTAAAGACACAGGCACCCACCCAATCTGCTTCACCAAAACTAACAACAACATCAAAAAATTAGTCTTAAGAGTTTGTGCAAATAATAATCAAATTATTAAACCACTATGAAACACAAAATACACACTCCTCAATGAACTGAAACCACCATGAATTACTTCATCAGCCAAATGGCACCTACACTACCTTTTGTTTGATTAATAAATTACTGCAATGTATTTCAGGCAACTCCACACACAGCTTCAACAGATTCTGTTTCTGCAAACCATGAAGCACCAGACAAATGGAAGCCGAAGGATATGAGGATGACATGATTACAATAATAAACTAATTCTGAAGACATCGGAAGAAACACAGGAAGACAATCTAATCATAAAAAATTGTAATTGCTTTGATTGTTTGTCCTCTTCATACTCTGATGGCTCCGATCCGGAAAGATGGCAGCGCGCAGCAGTGCAGCGGATTCTTGTGCTCCCGGGGTTGACCCTCTTTTAGTACTTTTTCCGTTGGTCCCGAGGCCAACTTCACTCGTTTTGTTTGTGTGAATAGGCGTGCAGTGTACAGCCAAACAGAACTTTTCAAAATAAGGGATGGTTCGGCCAGAAACACAACAACACCAACACCACCAACAACAACAACAGCGGCCCTCGGACTCAGGGCCTTGCTGGGCAGACTACAGCTCCTGAGGACATCGGACTGGCGCAGTGGTGCCCACCGGACAAAGGGCAAACGGAAGCGGTATGCAAGGAAGCAGAAGAGGGGCAAACGGGGCGGACTGCTAGCCAGGCTAAAGGCTAACGCTGGGAGACCACCGATCCCGTCCTTGTTCCTCTCCAATGTCCGCTCCCTGGACAACAAGATGGACCTGCTTCGACTGAGGCTGAGGGCTTCTCGTGAGATGAGGAACTGTGCGGTGCTTTGTCTCACAGAAACCTGGCTGAACGACAACATGCCGGACTCAGCCTTCCAGATCGACGGCCGGCTTCTCTTCCGCGCGGACTGCAACCAGCAGTCGGGGAAAGCCCGCGGGGGCGGATTATGCGTTTACGTGAACAAAGGTTGGTGTACGAACTGTGTTTTGGTGAACAGCCACTGCTCCGAGGCAATGGAGTATATGACTGTAAAGTGCCGGCCGCACTATTTGCCTTGTGAGTTTACGGCGGTGTTTGTCATGGCTGTTTACATCCCGCCGGGTGCTAAGGCTAACGAAGTGCTTAAGGAGCTTCATGACAACATTGGCTCGCTCCAGCACAAGCACCCGGAGGCGTTTTACGTGGTTGCGGGGGATTTTAACCACGTAAACCTGACAGACACTCTGCCTAAGTTCCACCAGCATGTCACCATACCGACACGGGGAGATAATACGCTGGACCGTGTGTACACCAACAAAAAAGACGCATACAGAGCCGTCCCCCACCCCCACCTGGGCCTCTCCGACCACATCTCCATCATGTTGGTCCCCACCTACCGTACTCTGCTCAGACGCCACAGGCCAACCCAGAGGACTGTCACCGTGTGGCCCAGTGATGCTGTCCCAGCACTTCAGGACTGTTTCCAGCACACAGACTGGCAGATCTTCAGGGAGGCAGCTGCCTGTGAGGGAGAGGTTGACCTGGAGGAATATACATCGGCTGTCCTCGGCTACATCAGCAAGTGTGCAGAGGATGTCACCACCACCAGGACAATAACAGCCTACCCGAACCAGAAACCCTGGCTGAATGTGGAGGTCAGGTCTCTGCTGAAAGCTAGGGATGCTGCGTTCAGGTCAGGTGACAGACTGGCACTCAGAGCGGCTAGGAGACAGCTGACTGCAGGAGTCAAGAGGGCCAAGGCCGCATACGCCCAGAGGATCGAGGGACACTTCACATCCAACGATCCACGGAGTATGTGGAGGGGCATAAAGTGTATCACAGACTATAACACCAGAGATGCACAGTGCCCCAGGGACCCCTCTCTGCCCGATGCTCTCAACAGCTTCTACGCCCGCTTTGACGACCCAAACACCTCCTCCAGCACCAGACTCACCCCACCACCAGGAGAAGAGCCCCTCAGCGTGACCCCAGCAGAGATGAGGAGAACCCTCCAGAGGATAAACCCACGCAAAGCTGCTGGCCCAGATAACATCTCCGGACGGCTGCTGAGGAGCTGCGCACACCAGCTGACGGATGTCCTGACCGACATCTTTAACACCTCCCTCCAACAGGCCGCGGTCCCTACCTGCCTGAAGACTGCCACAATCATCCCCATCCCCAAAACCTCCACAGTGACAGGCCTGAATGACTATCGGCCGGTAGCCCTCACCCCGATAGTCATGAAGTGCTTCGAGAGACTGGTGATGGCCCACATCAAAGACTGCATCGACGTCACTGTGGACCCACACCAGTACGCATACAGGAAGAACCGATCCACAGAGGATGCCATTTCTTCTGTGGTCCACACAGCCCTCACCCACTTAGAGAACAAGGACTCTTATGTTCGCCTGCTCTTTGTGGACTTCACGTCTGCATTCAACACCATCAGACCGCAGACTCTGATTCAGAAACTGACCACACTTGGACTGAGCTCTACCCTCTGCAACTGGGTCCTGGACTTCTTAACAGATAGGCCGCAGTCTGTAAAGATCCATGACGTCTCCTCCTCCTCCATCACCCTCAGCACAGGCTCCCCCCAGGGCTGTGTGCTGAGCCCCCTTCTGTTCACTCTGCTCACACACGACTGCTCAGCGAGACATCCGAGCTGTTTGATCGTGAAGTTCGCGGATGACACAGCTGTGGTTGGACGCATCGCTAACAACAATGAGTCTGACTACAGGCAGGAGGTGGAACACCTGGAGGGTTGGTGCAGAGAAAAAAACCTCTGCATCAACGTGAAGAAGACCAAGGAGATGATCGTGGACTTCAGGAGGAGCAGACATCTCCCCCCTCCCCTGCACATTGGAGGGACAGCGGTGGAAGTGGTCTCCAGCTTCAGGTACCTGGGCGTACACATCTCTGACGACCTCACCTGGAGCACCAACACTTCCTGTCTGGTTAGGAAGGCACACCAGCGCCTCTACTTCCTCAGGAGGCTGTGGCGCGCTGGACTTGGGAGCTCAGTCCTGACCTCCTTCTACAGATGTGTGGTGGAAAGCGTCATGTGCTCCTGCATCACCGTGTGGCACGGCAACTGCTCTGAGGCAGAGAAGAAGGCTCTGCAGAGGGTAGTTAAAGCTGCACAGAGGACTGTGGGACGTAGCCTACCCACCACCACAGACATTTACACCTCCAGATGCAGGAAAAGGGCCTCCTGCATCATGAAGGACCCCACTCACCCTGCACACGCTCTGTTTGTCCCTCTCCCCTCAGGCAGGAGGCTGCGGAGCATCAGGAGCAGGACCACCAGACTGAGGAACAGCTTCTTCCCAGAAGCTGTGAGACTGTTGAACTCTGGAGGATCCCTGTAACCCCCCCTGCTGTTTTTGCACAACCCAAACACTACATATATGCACAAATGTCACTTTAACCGTTGGCACAGGATGTCTGTCTGTGTCATATCACTGTCATCCTTTTCAAGTCATTCTCATTTTCATTCAATACCTCAGTGTGGTGCTACATTGTTGTTGTTTTTTACTGTTCGTTTATCTTTATCTCTTGACTGTATTTATTTTATTGTATTATTGTATATACTTGTTTAAATTTAAATTTACCTTTTCTTTACTCTATTTTATATTTTATATTTTTTATTTTTTATATTGTATCGGGCTGCTCTGGGACCAGGGGAATCCAATTTCGTTTCATCCTATGTTTAACATGTGCTGAAATGACAATAAAAACTCCTTGAATCCTTGAATACCAATCATGGTGATAAGAATAACAAAGCTTTGAAAATGAAGAATGAATGACAAAGAACATTGTGGAAAACATGACACGGGGTGGAATATAGAGCAAGTTACAGTAACATTCACAAGACACATGACGTGATGATGTGAGGATGACAGCCAAACTGATGTGTCAGGATGCTGCTGTTTCCATTTACAGGAGCAGTCAGCACCTCACACCAGCTGACCTGAACACATGCTGTCACAGCTGACTTTCTAAACTTACACAACTTAAGTGCATTTTGCTATGATGCTGTTCGTGTTAAAACATCAGATCTTGCTACCCTTCACATGTTTCACAGTGAAAAAACTCACTGTGGGATCCTCCACTGTGTCACGTACAGGCTCAATGTGCATCCAAAGTACCTATAAAGATAAGATATTTTTATGACATGTTTACAGATCATTTGCGCAACAGGTATTTAGTTCTGTTCACATCCAAAGGTGGATTCTTGCAAAATCTGAATCACCCATAATTTCATAATGTAGTTTACTGCAGGATATTATGGGTACTTAAACCCAAGGACTGGATGAACTCAAGGAGAGTGATACTGTGAAATTGACAATAATAGTGTTATAGTGAGCCTCTGATGTCTTATGCTGTATTATTTATTGACATTTGGCCAAGGAGAATTAGAGACACTCTCAAGGTACATCAGAAGTGCCTGAGTCGGTCTCACATTCTGCCAAACTCATGCTGGTGGATAGACTTTAAACCCCAAGATAACACCACAAATACTAAACGCCCAGAATTAGTTAAAGAGAATGCTTTTACCCATGCAGGTGTTATTGTCAACATATTCTAGTCTGGAGACACAGATGTCTGTTTATGCAGATTGGAATGTCAATGGCAAGCTATCTTTTATGTCTAAGCATGCAGCACTAGAGTTCTTCGACCCTGGCCACCACAGTGTTGAGATAGGATGGCACCTACTGTTCCCAATCAAAGCCAAACAATTATTACTGCTGAGGACCTCAAGTGAGGACATGCAAAGTTACCACTGGGAGAGGAGAAAGATCAATGTATTATCTCACCTAACAGATACAACCCTAGCAATTAGAAGGGGTCTCATAAAACAATTGATTTTACATTCTAGAATAAATTTCCCGTTTTTCTTTTTTAAATCAATCACAACAATCATCGTTGCAATCAAGATGTAGTGGTATGAGGCATCCCTGCCACATTGAACATAGGTTTTGCTGCATCATGCCCTCTCTGGCTTATTTGCCAATCATTGCTTGAGCAGAGGGGTAGGTGCAGCGTGCTGTTTGTGTATGTTCGGGAGCGTTTAATTCAACTTAAATGTAAATCTTTAATAGAGCCGACGTCTCCGTCGCAGCCGGGCGATATACTGGGGTCGTTGACTGCTGTCAATCAGCGCATAGGTGAGTTACGGCAAACTTTGTTACTTAACATTGTTACTTGCTGTTAGCCAGGTGCTAAGCCCTGCTTCCGCCCCTCTCCCTTCTAACAGTCAGCTGATCGCATGCTGAGTGGTCGCTGTCTCCCCCCGCTACGCCGACCCTCTTCCTCTCCCTCTTTGGAAAGGACGCTAGTTAGCCGGACTGAACCGGACTTTCATTTGGACGCTGAAACTGAGTAAGACGAGCACTGATTAATTGGGGCTATATAGCCACGGCTATACTGCTACTGCTTCGCTGCTACTGCTTCGCTGCTACTGCTTTGCTGCCGCTCCTCCGCTGCCAGCCTGCTGCTGCCGCTCTGCTTCTACCGCTTCACCGGCTTGGTGTTGGGTTCTGTCGGCTGACCGACCAACTTGTTTCCGCTCGTGGGGAACGCTGCGAGCTTTCTCCAAAACTCTCAGCCACGCACTCGGACTGTGTATTGTTTGCGTGTATGTGCGTGAGTGTGCTACCAAGGTTTGGCCCAATTGTTCTTCTTCTTTGTTTATCTTTCGTTTGATTAATTGTTTAAGTTCCTTTTTGTTAATCTAATGGTTTTGGTTGTTTATCGTATTGCTGGGGAATCTACTGGGTTATTTGGGGAATTTATTGGTTTATTTTCAATTGTGATTGATTTGCCTTAACAGATGAATATTGGTTAATTGAGTTAATACCTCTGGCCAGAGACATTTTGGTTTATTATTTTTGTTTATTTGGTTTAGGCTAATATTAATTTAACCTCATACTTTTTGCCCATTGTTCATTTTGTCTGTTTTTCTTTACCTGAAGCCCTCTTAATTTTGTTTCTCCTTGTCTCCCTAGAGCTGATGGCCGACGGTGGTGGTGGTGGTCCTCCGGGGTGGTGGTGATCCCCTTGTGTGTGTGTGTGAGATCCCTGTTCAAGATTTTCTTTGTGTGCACATCACGTTTTTGCTGTGAGTGGGGTGCTCTTTTCTTGTGCACCTTATTCCCCTTTTGACCCCTCCTCCAATCGGTAAGCCTCAGCCGGTACTCCCCTTTTTCTGTTGTTGGGCCTCCTCGTTATTTTATTACGCCAAACATTTGTCAATTTTAGCCAATAAAATTTTGTATGTGATGACTTAACTCTGTTTCCTGCCCTCCCTTAACGAACCTGCGTGTCCTTTAAGTGCTAGTTTAATCTTAGTATGGGTCCTTGGGCCCTAACCCAAGGTGGTGTTGTCGGTATTAAATATATAACAAGGTAATAACCCCCTGTGCCACCACAAAGATATTGCAAAATCTTCAACCCATGTACATTATGTACAGTAGAGGGTCACCACCATGGAGAGGTTACTAGCACATACGATGCATGGTGGAGTGGAATCCATCTTTGTAGAATAATCCCATGAACAGTTGATATCCATCAGTTGCATATCATCATAACATAATTGTAACATTTCAATTTAATCATAATACCATGTTACTGTGAAAACTATCTTTGGCGTAGATTTTAAACTGATTCATAAAATGGCAATCTCTAAATTATCAAAGGTCACACATTTTTATTCAACAATAATCATATACACAAGCAAAGCTAGAGACATCACAATTAAAGCTAAACTCAAATTGATAGCAGAAGGTTGGTATTTGTTGGTATTTGTGTCTGAAAATATTAAAGTATGTTTCTTCAACTTTATTTTGCACAAACATTTCAGTCAGCTCTGGAGAATGGAATCAGGTTGGTCATTGAAGAGTGTATAGAAGAAGACATATTTTGGCAGTTTTAACAGTTACTGTGATTACCATCACTTGCATAATCAGTCATTAGACTGAGGGCTAAATTTGTTTTTTCTTTTTCACTACAGGTTACAAGAAACACTACCTGTAACTCTATTAGGCACCTTTGGTTTAGCTTTGGCTACATTGAGTGAATTTATGGAAGAAAATTGACCAATATATAGAAAACTATCGTCCTTAACAGTTTCACCATAGTACGGATCTTACCACTCTGCACCTCCCCTGGAACACCTGTTCTCATTCCCAACACGTAAAATACCAACGATTTGTCATGCCCCTAGACGCCTGATACTGACCCAAAAGGTACCCTTCCGCGTCTGTATAAAACGCTCTGGGTTCTCATTTGACTCCAGTATAAACCTGTTTGCGGCGGTAAGAGACACTCAGAGCAGAGGCTATTCACAAGTATTTTTCTTACTATTTTAAGGATTTCTTTTAATGACATCAACATTTCTCAACACAAACATGCCAAAGTGTCACTGATAATTCAACAATAAGATAGCTTCATGTTGTTGCCCTCAGTATGATTTTTTTTTTCTCCTTCGAATTTGAGAAATTGTTTTATTCGTATGTTTTGGATAGCGGAAAGGCCTACACTACCCATAATCCTCGACCACCAACGATTTGTCACGCCCCTAGGCGTCTGACACTATGCAAAGGGTGCCCTTCCACGTCTGTATGAAATGCTCTGGGTTCGCATAATGTTTTCCAAACTGTTTCAGGATCTGAAAGTGAACAGATGTAATGTATAGAATGCTTTGTTAGGGTTATTTTAGAAAAAACACATTTTTAGATTTATTCACTCGCATTTTGGACGCTCTGAGCTCGAGCCATTACAACCAATCACTCGCCACCAGTGTGCGCAAAGGTTGATGGGAGAACGGAGGACCCCTCGGTGGCATATTGATTCTGACACAGGTATGTAAAAAATGTGATGTATGTTTCAGACAGACAGACTGATTTTGATTCACTGAAGTCTTGAAAACTTTTTTCAGAAAATGTTTTAAACTAAACAACAAAGGTGTCAGGTTTCTGAAGCAGTTTAAGGTATTTAAAAATGGCTCACGTCATCTTGCTAACTAGGTAGAGCACGATAAAGACTACCTGTGGCTACTGCAGTTTAGCCTGACTATCGCCAGACTATATCA
Source organism: Protonibea diacanthus (assembly GCA_028641955.1). Lineage (NCBI taxonomy): Eukaryota > Metazoa > Chordata > Actinopteri > Sciaenidae > Protonibea > Protonibea diacanthus. The sequence continues at coordinate 27,739,830 of CM053979.1, read as the reverse complement.
CAAGTGAGATATAGTCTGGGAACAACCTACTCAATTTCCCGTAGGGGAGGTGTGGTTAACGACTGCCCATGGCCGTTTATTGGGCGTTATGAATGTCTATCATTTGGCGTATACGTAGCCCATAGCCAGTCGTGTCAGTTGTACCCGTTGACATATTTAGAGAAATTCAACAAATTCAAATTTACAGAAATTTGATGAGAAGGAAAAGCTGTCATTTTCCCCAATCTCTGAAAACAGAATACAAAACAAATGATTAAACAATGGCACCGGACGATTCCTGTTGTAAAATATTTCCTTGATGTGGTGAATAGACTGGTTCTTGTTTATTGGTGAAGCAACGCAATGGATTGTTGATCAGAACAAGGCACAAACACAGAGGATCCGATTAATTCAGATTTATTTTAGCTGGTTCTTTTCTGATGGAAAGGAGGAAATAAAAGAATGGAAATATTAATCCACACAACTCAAACTTAAAGGTCAATTCATAACTCAACAAAAATATAGTCTCAACATATCAATCAACTCAATCTTAAGGAAACAGAGATATTAGCATTTATATTACTGATTTTACTACTGACTACTACGAGTGTGTGGAACAAAAAAAAAGGGAAAAATTCACATCAAATACGCAGCTCAATCATTTAGGATAAAGAAAAATAAGGATGAGGCCAGCCAGCTCCTTTGTTCTCAGTCAGGCAAAAAGGGCTCACACAGGTGAGCTGGCTGCCTAAATAGACTCCAGGGCTCCACCCTCCATTGAGGTGAGGTGGAAGGAGGTAGGGATTTTCTACACCTGTCATCATGTGTTATGTCATGTTGAATTGGATCCGTAAACAGTCTCAAAAGAACTACAAGCTACCAGTAATGCATTATTACTCATATTGTTTCTATGAAATCAGCTCCCATTTACTTAATTTGAAATTCCATGTTTAATCATGGACTGTATTTAAAGTGTTGCATTTTGTTTCTTGATATATTGTGTAGAATGAGGCACAGAGGGAACCTGATCCAAAGCCTGTCTGATGGAAACAACGTGACAGACATGGGGATGTTACTCCAAAGGAAGTGAGAGAGGCAGTAACACGAGGGGTTTCAGCAGCCTGTATCAAACATTTACCAGGAAATAGGTACAGTTTATTAAGTTTATTAAGTCCTATGCATTCCTTACTATTTACTATGGGTGGGTGCTGTTAGTGGGACAGTTAGACTTCTAATTTTTTATATATTATGTGTTACCTGTAAAAATGTCAGACCACGTGTGGCTGCTCAGCAGGTAACATTCATGTTTCACCTGGCAGAATTGTGGCTCTCACAGTAAGTGGCCTTTTTGTCACACACTGCATACACAATAGACGTATCTACAGGTTTCTGGGCATATTGCTTCTTGTATGGGATAATCCTTGGTCCATGGTATATGTGGGCACCTGTCAAAAGGTCATTTGGATTTACCAGAAGACTCTGGCCCTGTCGCCCCCATGCATTATTATTGACACTGCTCAGTAAATTCAGTATTAATACAAAAGCTGTGTCATCATTGCCTTTTTAATGGGCTCTTATTTTGAAGAGACTCTTATTTTGAAAGACTTGTGTCTTGTGTTAGTGTGGGTGCTTGTGTGTGTTCTTATCTGTCAATAAGAGTTTTACAAAGTCTTTTATTTTGAAGGGACTCTTATTTTGAAAGAGTTTTGTCTTGTCTGTGTGTGTTTTTGCGTGTGTGGTCTTGTGTGTGGTCTTGTTAATGAGAGTTTTACAGTCTTTTATTTTGAAGGGACTCTTATTTTGAAAGACTCTTGTCTTGTCTGTGTGCAGTGTGTCTTTCTGTGTATTTATCTATGTGAGAATAAGGATAAAATGGCTGACATTAAAAATGTAGTCTTGATAGTCATTGATATCAGACTTTAACAAAGTTAGTCAAAGGCAGGCTTGAGGTTGCCAAGCAACCAGGGTCAGCTGCAGGTCAGAGCAATTAGTCACAGCTGCCACATGCTGTCATTCTCTCACAGTGAAAGACCCAGAAAGTCTCTGAATGAAGCCCCTCGAAGAGGCCCCAAGAGGTCCTGGCTGCAGACCTCGTATCCAAAAGCCGAAATATCCGTGAGCGGGAGCCTGACTGAGTTTGTCATTTTGTTTTCAGCTTGTAATATCTTTAAATGATAAAACTAGGTAAAAATATGTTGGTTAGTACTGGTCAAAGGCATTCATGTGGGCAAGTCGCATGCATTCAGTCCATCAATGTTTATGATGACTTACACATATACTAATACTACTGGACATGAACATTCTGCTGTTTTTGTCTTATACTGTAAAGACTGGAAAAGCAGTCCAGATCAGTGGATAAGCCTGGGGTGGGTTACTGTGAAATCTGAGGTGGACAACTTATACAAGGATCCTTGTCTGCACTCCAGTCTTGTCTTATAACAATGCAGCACAGTGTGAGGATACAGATTTATTATAAGGGGTATTTATCTATCTGTAAAGTCACTGGTATCATAGACAGCAGTCTGCAGTGCAGTTAAATAGATACACTTCACTGATGAACACAAAGCTGTAGAGTAACATTAGGCGTAATGATCAAAGAAAGTTAGTATGTCACGTCTGTATGTTCATATTCTATTTCTCTCTGCATCACACTTTTTAAATAGTTTTCATAGGTGGAGCAAATGAACCCACCACTGCACACATTTCCTGCCATATGAGCACCCACATTTGGTGGGTTAATGTTACACTCACTTAGAAACTGATCAGCTGATAAAAGAATCACAATGTGACAAGGAGTGTTTTTATGTTGTTTTTTCTGAATAGCAATAGGATGCGACATGAGATTCATAAGGTCATCTTGGGTGAGAAAGAATGCTTGGCAGCTCCTGTTGATGACAACAACAAGCTGTCTGAACCATCAAGGCAAACTGTCCATTGACGCCCTCATCCAGACTGAATTTTGGCCTTGGCACAACATAAGAAGCAAAAGTATGCTCTTCATGTTAAAATATTTCAACTGTATCATCTTTAAACAAATATCCGGTGTCTGAGCAGTAGTTGGAAGTTCTGTTCTTGAAACATAATATGCTACTATGTGACGTCTGGTTAGTTGAGGTCTGCAGCTAACACAGCCCTCTCGGCTTTAAAGAAAGGCTTGATTACAGGATCCTAAATCATTGTGTTATATAGTGAACTCACTTTCAGTACTGACTTTATTGATATTCTGTTTTTACAGCCTCTCTTGCTGACATGTCTGAGGATGCACAGAAGGGACTCCAGTGTCTGGTGCTTCAAAACAAACTGAACAAACAGCTCAAATGCTAAAAGTTGAGGACTGTTACAGGAGAATCCTCAGCCATCAACCGCTCCTGGGTATTGACTTGGAGGTGGGGGAGATTGGAGAAGATGATGCAGCTGACAGTGATTTCAGCATTTCTGATGAGGAGGTGCTAGTTCACCGCCTGGGCACTGCCGAGGTGCCCTTGAGCAAGGCACTGAACCCCCCAACTGCTCACAGGGCGCTTCTCGGGGGCTGCCCATCACTCCACCATCTCTCTCCACATTGCATGTCTGTGAGCCCTTGTATGTGTGTTAAATGGTAAATGCACTGTACTTATATAGTGCCTTTCTAGTTTCCGACCACTCAAAACTCTTTACAGTACATATCTCATTCACCCATTCAGCAATTTAGGGTTCAGTGTCTTGCCCAAGGACACTTTGACACACAGACTGGAGGAGCCAGGGATCAAACCACTGATCATCTGATTAGTGGATGACCTGCTCTACAGCCGCCCCATTCGGGAGGAGGTTCAGGGTTAAAATGCATGTAAAATAAACTGAGTGAAAAAAGAATTTCCCTGTTGAAGGATTAATAAAGTATCTCTTAGAGGACTGAGTGTGATTGAGCTACAATTAATGAAATAATTGATAAAATCTTGTTTATTTTCTTATCAAAAATAAAAAGTTCTTTGTTTTTAATGTGATTTTTACAATGACTTTGTTAGGTTGTTATTTAGGAGCAGAGGGGGAGGATGAGTTCCGGTCAAGACTTCGGATTACATTTATGATATATACAGTAACATCATTTTATTTATGGAATGCTTTCTGAGGTACTCAAAACACTACATAAGTTAAAAGTCTCATAATACACACTCACAAGACAGCACACTCACAAGGTGAGTTTAGTTCAGTGTTTTGAACATAGACAGGTCAGTGCTGATGTGCTTGAAGAAACAGTTCCTCAGAGAGGAGGCAGCTACAGAGAAATATGTCACCTGTGTGAATTGAGGAAGACTGTTTTAGGAATGATTTCATCATAAATATCCTCAGCCACATATTCCTGGAAATATAAAATCACATGAGCAGCCTCATATTTTACAATCACCAGCGATAACACGCCTTTTCCTCACAAGAATAGCGATGTTTGGATTCAGATAATTGTTATAATTACTGATTACTGATAATTGCTGCCAATCAGCAGTAATTTGAAACAGAATGACACCCACGTTCGGCAGATGGCCCACAACAGTAGTTGAACACACCAAATCAATCCACAACACAGTGCCCTTCCCTAACTGTAACCTGCATATGTAGTAAATGAAATCAAAATCCTGTACCATGAAGGGCATGAAAGGGCTATGTCATGTTGCAAGATAAATGCACATTCTTCTCCTCAGATGATCTTATCTCTGTAGTCTCTGTAGTCCTCTTCAATCATTCACAATCAATCAACACATATATAAGACTGAACAACTCCAAATGTGCAATGGTCTCTGCATATAAACATGACAGATGACATATTAAAAGAAGCAGAAACATAAACATGAACACCAGCTGGTACTGTTGTAGTTAACTTCCTTTCTTTAGGCTCCTACACACATTACTGCTTACCACAATCATCTCATGCAGCCAGAATCTTGTCATCTAGCTGCTGTTACGATGTTACTTACTTTACATGGAGTATTACTTTAACTTTAGCACTATATTATAACAGCCTAGTCACTTTTATAGTGGTGATGATGCATATGAGAATGTTTGTTGATGTGCAACTCTTGTTGATCTATCAGATTCATGGATGTTTTATGCATTTAAGCCACAGTTATAGACTGAAACAGAGACCGACACTGACTGAAATGTGTATTCAATATTTTTATTGTGAACGTGAACTGAATGCTCCATGTTGAACTTTGAACTTTTGTGATGATTTTGTGGGCAGGTTTACAGCTCTGCATGTCGTTCTGCAGACTCCCAGGTGTCACCCAACACTTGCCCACTGTCAAGAAAAGAAAAAACAAACACACACACACACACACACACACACACACATATAGGTTAAGAGGATAACCTTGGTGGTAACCTATGAGAATGTCTAGGTTGAAATATCATCTGTATTCATGTATCATCTGTCATGTCATGTCATACATACAACTTCACTTTAAATTAGTCCAAATACATGAATTGACATGTATACTGCATCATTCATGGATTATTAACATATCCTTAAATGCATAAAGTGTGATGAAGAACTGTTTTTAAAAGAAGTATGAAACAGCTATTGTTTCACTTTTAGCTTTGGATAAAGTGTCAGCTAAATGGCTAAAGGTAACTGAAGCTAGACAGGAGGAGGTGTCACGGGTCCATTAGATAATAGCCATCAAATTACAGCCTAAGAAAAATTTCTCTAAAGGCTGTTTCACCCTACTGCACAGTAACCACTGTGACAACCCTGCAGGAGCTTTTCAAAAAGCAAAATCTGGTTTGAAAACGACTGCTGCCCGTCAGGCAGCTACCACCACAAGTTCAGCATGGTGAACTTTGGTTGGCAGGGCAAAATCTGTGCACATGCTTCAGTGCATAAGGCGGTAATAAAGTGTATCATATCATAACAATATTTTCATGTTTAACAAAATATATCTTACTTTTTAGCACGCACTCATACAACTTCCTCATCTTTATGAGGATCTCAGGTACCACCCCTTCTGCTGGATCCACATGGTGTATAATGTCCCTGACAATTTGGCCTTTCCAGTCATGATGGCTCAGGAAAAGAATAGGTTGGTAGCCCAGGGCATGCAGTTTTAAAACTTGCAAGAACAATAAAGAAAACTTTATGCATCCAGACTAGTTTGACAAATTACAGGAGAAGAAAGTGTGGTACAATGTAGGCACATATAGGCCAGAACAAACTCAAGATTTGACAAATAAGGGGGGCGTTAGTGAGCAATGCATGGAGTAGACGCGCTTTGAAGGGGCTCCTCCCTGCCAATATGTAAAATTATTACTTTGACAGTCTCATACTTGATTTTATCGATCTCGGGGTCAACCGTACACATTGGAGGCCTAACCAGTTAAGTTTATGCAACGAAATGCCAAGGAAAACACCAAAAAACGTCGAGTGGCCTCAACCAGCCTCTGCTCCTGCTAATGCTAATGCTAACAATGCTAGCGGTAGCCAGCCGGCCATAACAACAGCGACACGGAGGTGTTGCCATGGGAGAAAGTTCTGACAAGATCCTGGGTCACATGAACGGCAGGTTTGATAAACTAGAGGAAACATTACAGGCGGTGCAGAGTTCCCAAAAGGAGCTATTGGAGAAGGTTGGAACAGTGGAAGAGCAAGTTCTGGACCATGAGAGCCACATAACCAGATTGGAGAAGATGGTGTCTGACCTGAAAGATGAGAGTAACGCGCTCAAGCTAAAAGTGGATGATCTCGAAGGTCGGTCGCGTCGCAATAACATTAAGATCATCGGCATTCCTGAGCAGGAAGAATGGGGCAAACCAAAGGAATTCGTCAAGGCCTTAATTCCGAAGCTTTTCGGCAAAGACAGCTTTCAGTCACCAGTAGTTATTGACTGAGCGCACCGGACCCTGCGACCGCCGCCCACAGCTGGAGCTAAGCCTTGCGCCATCATTGCCAGGGTCCACTGGTGTGGTCCCTTGGTGTTTATTAAACAACGGGCAACATTGTGAGACTGTCAGTTTAACTACTCTGACTTAGGTCAATTATATTCAGCAGTGGGATGAGGCTAGTTAGCTATCACAATTTTACTAGAGGATGGGGTTCGAAAGCGGGTTTCAGGCCATGCGTGTAGCGGCCCTGAGCAGGAAGGGATGTCTGTGCTTCGTTTGGGGAAGTGCATGTGGGTGGGCAGGGGACAGGTCCAGGTTCATGGGTTTGATTGAGTGTGTTACCTCAGGTTACATTGGTTGTTTTTGTGTCTTTGAGAGGATACCAGATTGCTTTTATTACAGTGATAATGTCAATATCAGATAATGTAACATATAGTAGCATAAATGATACATTCACATTGGTCTCATGGAATGTAAAGGGATTGGGTCATGTCATCAAAAGGGATCGTGTCTTCTCGCATCTGAAGTCATTAAAACCAGATGTAATTTTTCTTCAGGAAACGCACATTAGTGTAAATGAGCAGCGCAGGTTGAGAGCAAATTGGATTTCACAAGTTTATCAAGCACCTTTTACCCGCAAGGGGGGTTGCTATTCTTTTCCGAAAAAATGTACCATTTCGTCTTGATTGTATGACAGCAGATCCGTATGGCAGATATTTGATGATATCTGGGCATATAAACTCCCTTCCAACGATGCTTAACATCTATGGTCCAAATACTGACAATCCAGATTTCTACCGCAAAGCATTTGATTTGATACCGGACTCCACCCCGAATGTCGTTGTTGGGGGGGACTTTAATTTCTATCTTGACCCGATCCTAGATAGGTTTTCAACAAAACCACCACCTACTGTCACTTCAGTGGGAATTCTGAATGATTTAATCAAAACAAGGAATATGGTTGAAATATGGTGACTGCAGCATCCTACAGATAAGGAGTTTTCTTTTTATTCCCATGTCCATAAATCTTACACTAGGATTGACAACTTTCTGATAGCTTCTGAATTACTGCTTAGCATTACTAATTCCACGTATCATAATATTTTGATATTGGATCATAGTCCAGTTTCTCTTAACTTAACCCTCTTCTTCTGGAGGACCAGTCTTTTATGGAGCATATGACTGCACGCATAGACGAATTTCTTGTTACGAATGATAATGGGGAAGTTTCGGATTCTGTTTTGTGGGAGGCTTTAAAGTAGTTATGAGGGGCCACATTATTTCATTTGAATCAGCTAAGAAAAGAGAACTCAACAACCACCTTAAAGACATTGAAAAAATGCTTCCAGTACTGGAAGAGGCTTATAAATCCTCCCTCTCAGCTGCTGATTACAATAAGATCCTGAAATTGAAATATGAATATAACACCATTCTTAATAAATGTGTTGGGAGTCTTCTAATAAAAGTCAAACAGAAACATTTTGAACTCGGAGACAAGCCCGAGAGACTGCTAGCTAGCCAACTTAAAGGTGAAAGGGCTAAACAGGCCATTCACAAGATAAAATCCAAATGCTTGCTTCAGGGACTTCTATAAGGAACTGTATTCTAGTAAAGGCCAAAAGCAGAAGCAGAATTCTATATTTTTTTTTGTTAATTTAAATGTTCCCCAATTACATAGTACGGCGAGAGATGACTTGGATGCCCCAATTTCTGAAACTGACCTCTTGAATGCTATTCGAACCTTCCCCTCTGGAAAAACATCTGACCCAGATGGCTTTGGCTGCAAATTTTATAAATCAACATCAGAAATAAGACACTCCCCAGTTCGTTATATAAGGCAAATATTTGCTTGCTTTTAAAAGGGGGAAGGGAAGCGGAGGATCCTGCAAGTTACAGACCGGTTGCCCTCTTAAATTCTGATCTGAAAATAATAACTAAAGTTTTGGCTACAAAATTAGGACATATTTCCACAATTGTACACCCTAATCAGACAGCATTTATCCTAGGTCGCTTTTCTTTTAGTAATGTCCATTTGCTTTTAAATACAATATACTCAGAACAGGGGAAAAATACACAGGCTGCTGTTCTATCTTCTATCTTCTCTCTAGATGCCCAGAAGGCATTTGATCAGATCGAATGGCCTTACATGCTAAAGACTCTAAAGCAATTCAGATTTGGGGAAACTTTTACTGAATGGGTGAAAATAATTTAACTTAAACCAGTATCCTCCATTCTCACTAATTCAGATAGGTCCCAACCCTTTGAATTACAGCGGGGTGTGAGGCAGGGCGACCTTCTTTCTCCTCTTCTTTTTGATATCACCTTATTAAATCACAACTAAGAAAACTTACAGACAGCTGGGCAGAATTAAGAAGAATTAGGTTGCTGTTTTTTAAAGGAGACATTTTATGCATTTTTTCCACCAGTTCACACAGGTCCCAGGCACCTTAATGACATGTCTGTGAAATCTTTGTCCTGTCAAAATTCACTTCTCCTGACAAAATTCCTCACAGACCAAGCACAGCAGCCCTCTCTGTACCCTGTCTGTGCCGCGCGGCACAGATATCATTCATATCAGATTTATCAGATATTGAAGCATAGATGTGTACTTTTTGCGATGAAAAACTGTGAGAATTGTTGCATCTTCTAACCTGTTGTACTTAATAAAATATTCAAATAAATCTGCAATGTTGTCACTTACTGAATTTCTTTCCTATTACAGGTGTACTTGTGGAAATTGTGCCACAATGCCCACAGGGCCAGAGAATATCTGCTACAAGGAGTTACCACAGGTATGTCATTACATAGTCATAATTTCTATAATGTAATGTGACTTACCGTTTCTAATTTACTAGGTAACAAGAAGACTACAGCAGGTTCCTTTCAGCCAACTTGCATGGTGGACCACCCTGGCCTTGAACCTGTATGTTTAAATGTGTACTCCCTGCAGAACGCATTTAGTTTCTACAGAGAAGACTATGGGTCTTTATGTTTGAGAGGAATAGAGCAGTATTTCCCAGCTCTATTAGTTAAAAGAGCTGGGAAAGTGATTTTTGCATGATATGTCCCCTTTAAAGGACCAAAGGAGTTACCTTTCAAGTCCACTAACTGTTGTACACTTTACTTTAAAAGTGTCAGGAAATGTAGAGTATGATAAGGTGCAAACAATTATCCACAATGTGTGTCATTTCATCTATTTTTCTCATGTTACGTTTTTATCTATTTTATCTTTATATCCTCCATAAAGAACAAAGCTGTCTGGTCATAAAAGGACCTGGCAGCAAGTAAAAATTACATATAAGAACATTTTGCAGGCTGGTAAGTGACTTTGAAGTAGATAACAGTGAACACATGAGGTGAATAGATTAGGTGTCTGCTGACATGTTGAATGTCTGTATGATTGTAGCAGTTAAAAAAAAAAAAAAAAGCCCATAGAACTGCCACAGGGGATGACCCACCAAGCGGAGGAGCTGGCACTAACAGACAGTAACAGACTCTGTCCTAGCCACAGAATCTGTCCACTTCATACAAGGTACATATTGCAGTACTACTGCACATGGAACACAATCAAATAAATATATTATACTGTCTACTGGATTTAATTGCAGTGTCTGGGAACACGCTTACACTTTTGGAGCCACCAGAAGTATATTGTATTTAAATCACAGGCTTGGTATGTCCTGTGAAATCTTAATTCAAGTTCTCTCAGTACATGTATGTCTGAGGATAAGGGCTTCCTCATCCAGTACATCCTCCAAAAAAGGGCAAGCCACTATGAAGATGGAACAAGTGAATGGGAGATCTATCTATCTATCTATCTATCTATCTATCTATCTATCTATCTATCTATCTATCTATCTATCTATCTATCTATCTATCTATCTATCTATCTATCTTCTTCATTAGCATAACGCTTGGCCTGAGTAATAATACTACTACTTGAATCAATATAAAAAGACTGTTGCATTTACAAACAGATTTAAATGAAAAAATAAATGACTATATGTCATATTTCAAAACAGGATAATTAAAATGATGCAACATACTTAGAAAGACCATGGACATGCTGTAAAACACATTAATTCCTCACAGGATTGACGGTGGAAATACAGGTGAATCACTAGGATTAATCTTAGCCTGGCTGTTAGCCTGATCTGGAGCAGGCTAGCTGCAGAGAATAAATCACCATTGTATCTTGGCCGGGTTAAGTTTGAGCTGCTTTCATGCAACCGACTTGAGGCTAAATTCAGTCAGGATCTTAGTTTTGTGCAATACCCCTGATGTATCAAATAGTAGTACTGCCTCATTAAAATATGAATTTAGACTTATGGAAAGTTCCTGCTTGGTAAATCTGAATATTATTAATCCTTTGAGAACATTTAAACAGTTCATTGTTTAGAGGAGATTTGACTGTCTATTTCCATCAGCCTTCAGCCTTACAGGCCGGGCCCTCCATCTCTGGTGAAGTGCTCTTTAAAACTACGTTGCTAATATAAGCTAGTACTACTGTTAGCTAGCTGGCCAAGCAAGTGTTGCGGCAATTCTACGTTACCTCCCCGAGTTGGTTGATGCAAAAGAAAGTTCCAATGAAGACGTTGATCAGTTTAAAGCATTTATTCAATTTTTAACAAAGGCCTTTGGAGATCCCACTACAGAAAAACACATCTGTTACAGCGAGTAGCTGGGTGAGATCTAGTGAGTATTCCCTGATTCTCGGTTTTTAACCCCTGCTGAGTCCTTCCCCTAAACATCACTTCCCCTTCTTCCTGCTTCCGTTGTTTTTACCATATAAGTCTGTATACTGGCAAGTCACAGGATGTTTACACTTCTTGTTCTCAGGGCATAATCTCATAGCCGTTTTGCAAAACCTATCCTGAGTTAACCATTCATTCCTGAGCTATGACGAACTGAAATTAAATATTGTAATTTGTACACACATAATAAAACACTGATATCTTTGAACCAGTTTATTTTTTATAAATTCATTACGAATAAATAAATACATAAAAACAGGTGATTGAGGGTTATGGGTAGTGTAGAACTGATTGCTCGAGCTCAGTGCGTCCAAAACGTGAGTGGTGAATAAATGTAAAAATGTGTTTTACACGTGAAAATAAAATAATAAACCTAACAAAGCATTCTGTACATTAAACCTGTTCACTTTCACTTTTTCAAGTACAAAACTTTTGACCCTAATGTAGCTCCATACCATTACATATAGGAGTCTACTACTGTGGACTGTAGACTCAGATTGTTTTCCAGTTATTAATCAGACCCCGTGTATCTCCATAGAAACGGAGATCAGAATGGAAACGGCGAGCAAAGAAATGTTAATTTTGAGAGCAAATTGCCCCAAAACATGAATATCTTTTGATTATATATTTTATTTAAGTTAGTAATTGCAGAAGGCCTGGAAACTATATGTGGTCACAGTAACAACAGTGTAATGAGCCCAGTGTGTAGCAGTATCTGTTCTTCAGCAGATTTGACTCTGCAGCTCAACTGCAGCTGCAGCTCTCTGAGGTTGTTTTGCAGATTTTCAGCCTGAGTCTCAGTCTGCAGAGACATCCACCTCACAGCTGGTGGGGTGTCAGTCCAACTCCCCTTGCCACGGCCTAGGTGCCCTTGAGCAAGGCTCTGCACCCTGCTCCCCAGGCGCTGCATATGGCTGCCCACCGCTCCAGTGTGTATATGGCATCTGTCACTATGTGTGTGGTCCTGTGCATGTGAATGTGTGTTCCGACAGGTGCCAGCTGCATGGGTCAAAAGTGGAAGAATAATTTCATGTGTGTTATATCATAACATGATTAATAAAGTGTCAACTTAACTTGATATGTATTACATTTGCATATAAAATTTCCATTCACTTGAATGACATAGTTTTAAGATTTAAAGATTTATGTAATAGTACTAATAAAGTCAAAATGGCTGCATTCATTTTCTCTGTTGGGTTTGGACAAACAAATTGTCTTTATTAATATTGAATGCATAAACCTGGTTACTAGTACACTAATATGTAGTGGAAGCACATTGAGTTTATTAGTACTATTACATAAATCTTATTACTTGATTCACATTAAGTTTAATTTATATTAAACTATGTAATTCAAATGGATGGAAATTTTATATGTAATTGAAATACAATAATATAAATGTAAATGTGAATAATATGTGAATAATATTTTTTTGAGTGTCGACTCCATAGAAGAAGTGGAGAGAGGAGGAAGTTAGCAAAGCTGACATCCATCATGAACAACTCCTCTCACCTCCTGCATGAGACTGTGGAGGCCTTAAACAGCTCCTTCAGCAACAGACTGCTACTCCCACCATGTAAGAATGTTGTTGACTCCTACTAAGTAGCTAAAATGTTCAAATTTGTAGAATTATAACCAGAATTTGGTGTTTTGTCCATGTTTAGTTATGACTGTGTTTGTGTTTGTTTAGTTATCACTGTATTTGTAACTTCAAATCAAATCAAATGAAATCAAATTTTATTTATATAGCCCAAAGTCACAAAACACAGTTTGCCTCAGAGGGCTTTACAATCTGTACAGGGAGTGACACCCTCTGTCCTTAGACCCTCGGTTCCAGTGAGGAAAAACTTGCCCACAAAAAAACCCTTTAACAGGGAAAAAAGGTGGAAGAAACCTCAGGAAGAGCCACAGAGGAGGGATCCCTCTCCCAGGACGGACAGACGTGCAATGGATGTCACGTGTACAGAACAAATCAACACAAACATATTGTACAATTACAATGAAATACAATAAATGATAGTATGATTACAGCAGCAGTGGAACCTGTGATAGAGTTAGAGAGACACAGATGCACAGCAGCAGAATCATTAACAGACTATAAACTATAGGAGAGATGTGGTAGCAATTATGACAGTGATGCTATATATAGTGGACGTCAGCAGCAGACCACAGCAGCAGCCACGATCCACGAGAACCTGCTGGACGAGAAAGCACAGAAACTCCGGGGAAGAAGTTTAGTTAGTAACATGCATTGACGGTAATGGTGATGGGGAGAGAGAGAGGGAGAGAGAGAGAGAGAGAGAGAGAGAGAGAGGGTTTTCAGTAAAGGGAGATGTGACTGCATGTTCAACCAATACCGTGCCTGGCTAGGCATAACCCAGAAAGAGACAGGCGGGGGGGTGGGGGGGAGTCCCCCGGCAGTCTAGTCCTATGGCAGCATAACTAAGGGATGGCCTGAGTCAGCCCTAACTATAAGCACTTTCAAAAAGGAAAGTCTTAAGTCTACTCTTGAAAGTGTTGACTGTGTCTGCCTCCCAAACCCAGAATGGTAGTTTGTTCCACAGAAGAGGAGCTTGATAGCTGAAAGCTCTGGCTCCCAATCTACTTTTGGAAACTATAGGAACCACAAGAGACCCAGCATTCTGAGAGCGCAGTGGTCTAGAGGGGTAGTAAGGTACTATGAGTTCTTTTAGATACGATGGTGCCTGGCCATGAAGAGCTTTGTATGTAAGGAGAAGAATTTTAAATTCTATTCTAGACTTAACAGGTAGCCAGTGCAAGGAAGCC
>CM053979.1:27498823-27720467 GCA_028641955.1 Protonibea diacanthus | reverse complement strand
TCACACACACACACACACACACACACACACACACACACACACACACATAACAAGCATACCTGTTGGTACTGTGCTTCAGTGTGAATTGCTGTTACTGGGTGAAACTGGGTGAACGTCTCTCTCTCTTATATTATTCTTTCTTCTCTCTCTCTCTCCCTCTCTCTCTCTCTCTATCTCTCTCTCCAACACACACACGCAGACACATGCACTTCAAACCACCTACACACACGCAAACATGCAAAAACACTTACATATGCACATATACAATTTCTACTTCTGTAACGTTCCACTGTTTTCTATCTTGTCCTCGACCTGCAAGATCATTGCACATTGTGTGTGCATGTGTGCGTGATAGTGTGTGTGTGTGTATTTGGAGTGGTGTGTGGGGGGGGTTCTGTTATGTCATTGGCTGGCTGGAATGTAGGGGCGTGGCTTGTACCAGTAATGATATCTGACAGTTAGAGAGAGAGAGGCGTCGGGTTGCAGCTCCAATAAAAGACTGGAAAAGACAATTTGCTGAAAGACAGAGACAGACAGAGAGCGAGAGGGAGAAGGTGGGTGTGGGGTAGGTTGAAAAAAGAGAGGGAGAGAAAGAGAGACTGAATAATATACTGTACTGAGTGAGAGAGACGACAAGAGAGAGTGAGACTTGGAGCGACATCACAGATGTAGGAGGGAGGGGAGGAGAAACAGAAGAGTTGCAGAGTGATTCTTCCAACCATCCACCTACTTCAGATGCTCTCCTCCTCGCCTGCATCTTTCCACTTCCCTCCTTTCATCCGTCCAGCCACCCATCTCTCCCTCCCTTCTTCCTTCCATATTTAATGGGAGATAACGCAGTGACAGAGGGGGAGATTGACTGGTCATCTCCTTGGACTAGAGAGGAGGAGGGAGCGAGGGAGGAAGAGGTGGGGTGGAGAAAGACTGAGAGAAAGAGTGAACTCCCTTAAATAATCAATCCTCATATCCTGTCGTTGCCTGGCCCACGCTCCCCCCTCACCCTGTCTTCTCTCTGAAGAGAGGAAAGAAAGGAAGGCGTTGAAGAGAGGAGACTTTGGACTAGCAGAGATGAAGATTCTGGACATTTCTCCTGGCTAGAAAGAAGATGGGATGAAAGGCAAATGGATGGACAACAAACACACGGACAGATGGATTGACGGGTAGATGGATGCACTGTGACCCTGACACACCAACTCCAACTCTAAGAGATCTCTGTCTACCTGCCCTGCACTTTCTACCTCCTCCTCCAACTCCTCCTCCAGCTCCCTCCTCCTCCTCATCTCTCCATCTGCCAGGTGCTTTCTGACTCCTGAGTGAGCTGAAGAAGAGAAAAGGGAAAAGAAAAAAAGATAATAATAATAAAGAGGAGATGGAAAGTCATCAATAGCAACATAATCTTCAGCAGAAACTGGTGACAGAACAGAAGGAAGTGCTGGACTGTTTATTTGACAGCAACACTCTGAGAGCTTGAGAGAAAGAAAGAGAGAGTGGAGCGACAGAGGAGAGAAACTAGAGATGAAACAGTGGAGAAGCGCTACAACATGAACTCCTTGTCTGTCTAAGGGAAGAGCAGAAAGCAGAGACAATGAACTATATTTTCGGCAACAACACCTTGTACCCCCGCAGTGCAAGGGTAGGCGGGACGTCCGGGGTTCAAGGGGCGGGGCTAGGAGTCAAACAGAAGCTGGGACCCAAGCGGGGCTCCTCGGAGGAGCTGGCACCTCCCCACACATCCTCCCCCTCCACCTCGTCTCCTGCCTCCTCCTCCCCCTCCACGTCCTCCTCTCGCTGGCAGCAGCTCCTTATGTTCTTCTCCAGGAGGAGTGCCTTTACTGACTGTATCAATGCCGGCCAGGTAACACACGTCACATGCTGTGTGTGTCTGTCTGTGTGTGTGTGTGCTTTATGCTTGAGGGGTGGTAGGGGATCTGGGTGGGAGGCATGTAACTTAAGCTGGGTTTTGTTGTGCGTGTGTGTGTTTGTGTGCGTGCATACAAGGGGTTGTCATTAGCATAAACATTCTCTAGTTTCAGTTAGTTAAACAGCACAGAGGCAGTTAGGGACAGCAGGCAGGTTTGAAATTGAAGTTGAAGTAGCTCTGTGTTTGTGGTTGAGATTTTTGATAATGTTGTCATGGAAATGAGCCCTGGCATATCGTATGAGACCCAGAGAGCTGGTGCGTTGCCATGGCAAAGCCATCATTTAGCTGATGATTGCATTTGCACCTTGGCAGTCCAGTGACACTAGACGATAAGTCCACAGTAAAAATCAAAATACTACTGTACTGTGGAAGGTATGCACCTGATCTGACGAGACAGGAATCTTCAGGTTTTGTTTATATAGTGTGAAGCTTTATATATAATGTGGCTTTGGATTTCCTTTAAATATAATGTAAATGGACTGTACTTAGTGCATTTCTAGTCTTCTGACCACTCAAAGCTCTTTTACACTACATATCTCTTTCACCCATTCACACATTCATACACTGATTGCATGAGCTGCCATGCAAGGTGCCAACTGCTGATCAGTTTGAGGAGCTAACCATTCATACACATTCACACACTTTGGGAGCAATTTGGGGTTCAGTATCTATCTGGAGGGGACTGAACCGCCGATCATCTGATTAGTGGACGACCTGCTCTACCTCCACGCCACAGCCGCCCCAATGTGATGATGATGATGTGAAATGTTGTGCAGTATATGTGCGATGTAACTACAGAGCCTTTGTGCGCAACTGATGTGCACCTCCTCTAGAATGTAACTACAGCTGTAGGCTCTGTAGAGAGATTACAGTTATGAGCTCCCTCCAGAACTACATACACTTTGTCTTGCAGAACCATACACTGTCTTACATCTACCGGTCACTGCAGATGACGCCCACCAGAGAGCTTGATTCTGCCCGACGTTTCTGCCTGTCAAAAGGAAGTTTTTCCTCGCCACTGTCACCAAGTGTTTGGTCATGGTGAAATTGTTGTTCTTTGTAAATAATGTTATAGAGTACGGTATAGACCTGTTCAGTCCATTCAATTCAATTTTATTTATATAGTGCCATATCATAACAAAAGTTATCTTATGACACATTTCATACAGAGTAAGTCTAGACCATACTCTTTATAATATTATTTACAGAGACTAATAGTTCCACCATGAGCAACTAACTATAAGATCTATCAAAAAGGAAAGTCTTAAGTCTACTTAAGTGTTGACCGTGTCTGCCTCCTGAACCCAGAATGGTAGTTTGTTCCACAGAAGAGGAGCTTGATAGCTGAAAACTCTGGCTCCCAGTCTACTTTTGGAAACTATAGGAACCACAAGAAAGCCAGCATTCTGAGAGCACAGTGTTCTAGAGGGGTAGTAAGGTACTATGAGTTCTTTTAGATACGATGGTGCCTGGCCATGAAGAGCTTTGTATATAAGGAGAAGAATTTTAATTCTATTCTAGACTTAACAGGTAGCCAGTGCAAGGAAGCCAAAATGGGAGAGATGTGATCTCTGATCTTGGTTCCTGTCAGAACACGTGCAGCAGCATTCTGAATTAGCTGCAAAGACCTAAGAGACTTATTTGAGCAGCCTGATAACAAAGAGTTATAATAGTCCAGCCTAGAAGTAACAAATGCATGGACTAGTTTTTCTGCATCCGCTTGAGACACGATGCGTCTGATTTTTACAATGTTATGTAAGTGGAAGAATGCAGTCCTCGAAATTTGTTTTATGTGGACATTAAAGGACAAATCCTGATCAAAAACAACTCCAAGATTCTTTACGGTGGAGCTGGAACCCAGAGTGATCCCATCTAAGGTAACCAAGTCTCCGGGAAGAGAGTTTCTGAGGTGTTTGGATCCAATTACAAGAACTTCAGTTTTGTCTGAATTCAGCATCAGAAAATTGTAGGTCATCCAACTTTTTATATCCTTAAGGCATGCTTGGAGTTTAGTTAATGGTTGATTTCATCAGGCTTGATCGACAAATATAATTGGGTGTCGTCAGCATAACAATGAAAATTAATGGAGTGATTCCTAATAATGTTCCCTAGAGGAAGCATATATAAACTGAATAAAAGTGGTCCTAGTACAGAACCTTGTAGGACTCCATGACAAACTTTGGTGTTCATGGAGGATTCATCATTGACAAACTGAGATCGATCTAAGAAATATGACTTAAACCAGCTTAGGGCGGTTCCTTTGATACCAACTTGATGCTCCAGTCTATGTAAAAGAATTTGATGGTCAATGGTGTCAAATGCGGCACTAAGATCTAACAGGACAATAAACAGTCAAATAAACTGTTCTTATGGACAAAGTCACACAGCTGATTAGCTACAGCTTTCTCAAGTATCTTAGAGAGAAATGGAAGGTTTGATATTGGTCTGTAATTGGCTAAAACCTCTGGGTCTAGGGTGGGACTTTTTAAGAAGAGGTCAGTAATCCCAGTCAGTATGATGATTAATGTTTGTTCTCTCTCTCTCTCTCTCTCTCTCTCTCTCTCTCTCTCTCTCTCTCTCTTTCTCTGTAGGATCAGGATGATAAAGGTAGGTATCCTCTCCATCAGTGACACCTGTTGGTCAGTATATGTAACTTCACCTCCTTAGCAAACCAGACTGACACCACTGTACCTTCCACTTCCATCCTATCTATAGAAGAATAGAAGATAGGAACATGAAGAAGAGGGTGTAAAATACTCCAGTAACTGAAGTAGTTAATGCAGAATAAAAAAACGGTGATATTATCTTATTTTCTGGGCAGAAAAAACTGCCAGGACAGAAAAAAGATGCAACCTGTTAATAACTTTGGACAAAACAATCTGATCTCAAGTACCTCAGTCTTCCACCACTACAAATGTTTGTATTGTTTCTGGGAAGTTTCTACACAGCAATAATTCACTTATTTCAAGCTGCGTGGAAAAAAAAGTCATTTTCCCAGAGTCCCTTGATTCCTTGCACAATACACACTACAATACAAAGCAGTGTGTTAAATGAGATATCAATCACATTTTATATGCAAGATAATATTGCAACAAATCAAACCTGACAGCTGCAGTCCCGTGTTTCCATTGTCCATTTTTGAGCCACTTCAACAGCATACTTGATTACAGAAAACAGATGATAGAAAGGAATGATATTGGACATGGATTCTCTTATAGACAAATGTGTGTCATTGGTGGAGTGATATTGAAAGAATGCAGTGTGTGTGTTTGTCTGTATTTATGTGTTTGTTTGTGTGTGTGTGTGTAGCTGACTCTGACCTGTCTTGTCCTTCCAGAGCTGGTAACCTCTGGCACCAGCGATAGTGAGAGTTGTTCCTGTAAGTGTATACCCTCCTCTGTCTTTCTTTCTTTCTTTCTTTCTTTCTTTCTTTCTTTCTTTCTTTCTTTCTTCTCTTTCTCTTTCTCTCTTTTTCTTCTGCCTTCTCTGCTCATTTTTGTTCACTTGTTCACTTTGTATTTTATTTTCAAACCTTAGCCAACTTAACATTGCTGCTGGTTTCTGTGTGTGTTTCTCTGTGTGCTTGTTTGTTGTGATTTCTGTTTTTCTGTGTTTTTCTGTGTGTGTGTGTGCATGTGTGCGTGCGTGTGTGCATGCGTTCACGTGTCTGTGTGTGTGTGTGTGTGTGTGTGTGTGTGTGTGTGTGTGTGTGTATGCGTGTGTTCTCTGCTTCTCCAGCTTCTCCAGAGCTGTTGCAGAAATCTGGTCCAAAAGTAGGAAAGACTAAGACTGTGTTTTTTGGTGTCAATAATCTCACCCACTGTGCCTCTAAATGTGTCAATCATTTCTGTTTGTCCAATCAGCTGGCCAGGAGGAGACACTCCTCACATACCAACCTGTCATGCAGCAGGAAGGTCAGTGCTTAACTCACATCATCCTTTCATTTTTCAAGTTTCATTTGTTTTCTTTTGATGTCGGATCAAATATCTCTTCATCTATAAACTGAAACTTTTCAGTTATACATGGAAACTTACCTTAAATTAGATTAATTTTAGACTAAAAGTAACCAACTGGACATTTAAAATGTATAAAATGTATACAGAGTGAAACTGGAAACAGTGAAACAGCCCACTACTGGTGGTTCAGTAATCACAAATCTATCCATCCATTTAAATTTTAGTGGAACTTTCCAAACATGTTTGATTAGTGAAATTAAGAAGATACAGAAATTGTTGAAGTATTAAAAAATGTTTTTTTTTCCGACCTTTAACCTGGATTTTTTATGTTTTGGCCACTTGGGGGCAGCAGACAGAAGTTGTAAACACAGCATGAAAATAGTATTATCTTTGAAAGTTTTTACACATATTTTCTTTTGTATGGAGTAATGTCTACCTAATAAATATATGTCCAATATTAACTCTCCTTAGAACTGTTTTCCTGACAGGCATGTCTGTCTCTTTAGCTGCTGATTGCTCCACTATGTTCACCAGCTAGTTGTTGCTAACTGTGTTTGTCTGCACTACTGCTGAACGGGGAGCATACACTGGCTTTATTAAAGCAAACAGCACAAGGGAGCAATGGGATTGAACCAAAATGCTAAAGTTGAGGGCAATGAACCAAAACATTCAGTCACTTGGGCGGCTGTGGCTCAGAGGTAGAGTGGGTCGTCCACTAATCAGATGATCATTCGATCCTCAGCTCCTCCAGTCTGCATGTCAAAGTGTCCTTAAGTAAGATACTGAACCCCAAATTGCTCCTGAAGGCTGTGCCATCAGTGTGTGAATGTGTATGAATGGTTAGCTCCTCAAACTGATGAGCAGTGTGTGTGAATGGGTGAATGAGATATGTACTGTAAAGCGCATAATTTTCAAATGACCTTTCAATAAGGAGGACTGGATTCGAAGTATCAAAGTTAAGATAAATTTATTATTCTTGTACAAGAAGGAGCGTTTAACAGTGCAACACACAAAAGGGGTTACAGAGAAAAAGGCTCACTATGGAGCTCTAACAGTTGGTTCTTATACACTCTGTGATGTGCGATGGTCTCGGACACCCCACTCACATACACATCATATGATTTAAGACATCTGAAATACAGTATAAACCTAATTTTTATAATATAAGTACAGTCCATTTACCATTTGACTGATTGTTGATATAGAAAATGTAATCATTGCACTTTAAACAGAAATACAAGGAGAAAACTGGATCTTAAAGGGATTATTAGTCCACTCACATGTGCTGACATCACTTAACTGCGTTGCCATTTGTCACACAGTTGTGTTGGGCGGGTTGTTCAATAATGAGACGATCGGTGGTTCGATCCCCTCCTCCAGTCTGCGTGTTGAAATGTTGTAATTGGCATCTTACATGGCAGTCATTACCATCTGTGTGTGTAATGGTGGACCATGAGTGGTCAGAAGATAAGTCTAGTTTATTTACTATGCATGTGTTTGTCATATTCCAGTTAATTATACACGGCCAGTCATCGTGCTTGGACCAATGAAAGATCGGGTCAATGATGACCTCATCTCTGAGTTCCCTGACAAGTTTGGATCCTGTGTCCCACGTGAGTTTGTGAACTTTGTGATAAATCCAGAAAGTGTTTTTATGACCTCACTGGAAGATAACGTTTAGCTTCTTTTGTTTTGTCACTCATTTGTCACTTCCTACACAGTTTGACGGTCGGACGGAAAATGAAAACTATAAAACGGGGACCTATCTACTTCTTCAGTCTATCTGTAGGTTTTAGAAATAAAAAATAGACACAAAGATGAGTTGGACATAAAGACATATTTATATTATTTATTTATTTTATAGGGACAGGAAGAAACTTAATCAACACAACAATAAATCCTAATCTAGTTTTTGACAGCTGTCGATAGGCTGACCTTTCTACAAACAGTGTGACACATACAAGACAGCACATGCTAAATTAGTAATACAATGAAAATGCTATAAAAAAAAAACGAATGAAAGTAACATAGAGCAGTAGCATAGACGTGTGAAAATCTATGCTCCTCAGATACAACACGGCCACGACGAGACTACGAGGTGGACGGCAGAGATTACCACTTTATGTCCTCCAGAGAGCTCATGGAGCGAGAGATCCAGGAACACAAGTTCATCGAGGCTGGACAATATAACAACCATCTGTATGGAACTAGCGTCCAGTCTGTGAGAGAAGTCGCTGACAAGGTGAGTTTAAAGGAGTACGAGGAGACAGAATACAAAGGAAACAGAACAAACAGCTCTGTCTATCTTCCAGGGTAAACACTGTATACTGGACGTGTCGGGGAATGCAATAAAGCGTCTCCAGTTGGCCGGACTCTATCCCATCGCGATCTTCATTAGACCACACAACATCGACAACATCCTGTAAGTAATGGAAATATCAACCCCACCCATCTTGTTCATTTAGCAGCTCATTACATGGTCCTCATCAGCAGTGCCAACACTCCTAAAGATCCTAAAGGTGTTTTGAGGAATGAACATCTACAACTGCATGACAATTGAAGGTTGCTGTTAAGCAATGTTCTCTAGGTATCACTGGCAATAACATACACATTGTTCTAATAGCACCTCCGAGGCCATGGTTCTCTGCTGGAAAATAGTGGATTGCTCAAGTATCCTGGGATGTTGTGGGTTTAGTTGTAAAAGACAGTTTAAAACCTTGATATTGAATCTCTTGTCTATCTTTCCAGAGAGATGAACAAGCGCTTCACTGAGGAACAGGCACGGAAAACCTTCGACAGAGCTGTCAAACTGGAGCAGGAATTCACAGAGTATTTCACCGGTTAGTTACAAACACACTAACACGTACAACGCATGCTGCTGTTCCTTTCCTTCATATTCATCTGCATGTACTGTATTCATGTGAAACAGTTTGACATCTTGAGGGAAAAAATGTTTTGATTTTCTTTCCCAGAGTTAAGAGAGCTAGAGAAAGGATGTGGTTAGCCCACTGCAGCTGGAAAGACTGGAGGCAGGGTGAAACAGCTAGTCGAGCTCTCTCCAAAGCACCTCTAAAACACATTTTATACTGTTAATTAAGATGCTAATTGAAAGCTCAGCTAAGCTAAGCTAAGCTAATGAGCTCCTGGCTGTCAGTCTATTCTTCACAGTTATAAGAGTGTCATAAACCTTCCATTAGACTGTGGGCAACAAAGAGAATAAGCCTATTTCCCAAAATGTTGAAGCATTCCTTCAAAGGTCCAGTGTGTAAGATTTAGCAGTGCCGTTGGTGATTGCAGTCGGCTCGCCTCACCGTCCCATTCCCAAAGGCCACAAAATGCCTCATGTAGAGCCAAAGTATTTGGTTTGTGGGCTTCTGTAGAAACAGGGCAGTTCAGATGATGAGGATTGCAGGTTATGCATGATAACATCATGATTACACATCATTACACATGAATGAAAACATAGTTCTGAATATTACATTCATCTGAAAATAACACACTGGACCTTTAACAAAAGCAGTAACATTATTGAGTAGAGGATGTCAGTGTGTAACTGTTTAATGTAACGTGAGCGAGTCGATGACAAGAGACCCACAAAGTGATGTGTCACATTTTCCACATGCTGATTCCACTTCCTTTTTGTACACACACATACTATGTTTTGGTAAATGTTTTAGGTGAGGAGTATTCATCTCTGTCTGTCTGTCTGTCTGTCTGCAGCTATAGTCCATGGCTCGTCTCTAGAGGAGGTGTATTCCCAGGTGAAGCAGGTCATTGAGGAGCAGTCTGGTCCTTACATCTGGGTGCCCACCAAGGAGCGACTCTGAAGAAAACAAACATATATGACATGATCACACACATCACATCTTTCAACACTTCCTACTTCTCTAATTTTCTATTATCAGCCTGCTTCCTCTCTCTCTCTTTCTCTTTCTCTTTAACACAAACATCACTACATACACACACACACACACACACACATTTACACAAGCACATAAAGGCAGATGAGGCTGGGACTATCTGGGACTGCTACTTCTTGAATTGGGTGGAGCTAAAGTCTGTCCAGCAGCCTATTGGTGGATCTTCCTACAGATGGGTTCCTTAATGTTTAAGGAGATGATTCAAATCAAGGCGACATGTACCATTATCTGATTTGATTTCATTATTGTTCTTCTTCTTGTTGTTGTTTTCATATTAAGGGTAATGCATTCATGTATGGGTTTGTAATGATAATATTGTCACCAAGAGGCAGACTTTTGCACGCTGTAGCTTTAAGAGCATGTTTTTGGGACAAAATCTTGATCTCCTTCCCCATCTGCCTGTCTGTCTGTCTGTCTGTCTGTCTGTCTGTCTGTCTGTCTGCCTGCCTGCCTGCCTGTCTGTCTGTCTGTCTGCCTGTCTGCCTGTCTGTCTGTCTGTCTGTCTGTCTTTTCTCACAGCATTGCTCCTGTTTAGAGTTTTTCTCTTTCTTCTTTCTTTCTTTTTTAATCCTTCTCTCATATCCCATCCCTTACTCCTTTCCTCTTCAGGCTGTCTACAGACTTTAGATAAGAGGTGAAAACTTTAAAAGGAGCCCCAGAATATTGTTATCAAGGGCCAATCTGAAACTATAGTATGATTACTGTTTAGAAATGTAAAAATGGGAAAAAAAATAAAAGTTTAGTAGGTAGCCTCATGAAGGTCTTAGTGTCCATTTAGGGGCCTGGCTCTGAATTTATCATATTCCTGAGGATTATACATAGCCAAACAAACACATTATTTGCTAAAAGTAATGATTGATAGGTTGATTGGGACACATTTATCACACAGCTCCAACTTCAAGTCATCACATGGTTAATTACAACAACAGCCAATCAGAGACAAGGTTTTACTAAACATTGCTTTTAAAAATACGTTTCACATTCTCACTTAAATGTTTTATTTTGTGTGAAATCCTTACTATATAAATATATAGTTATTGATCAGATGAAATAGAAACTAAAAGAAAACCAAACTGGAAAGAGGTTCTGCTGTTGGTAGATGAGTTGCACCTGAGATAACGGATAAAAAGGGTCCACATGAAGCTCTGTGACTTTGATGTGAAGCCAATGCAGAAGTGCCAAAAACTGCAGTTCCTTCAACTTCCACTTGAGGCTGGCTACAGAATGAGTCACCCATAAGTCCCCATGTTAAAATGTCCAACTTCACAGCAGAAATAAACATGTTTACAGCCTGGTACAAAACCAGTTTTGGTCTCTATAGCTAATTTCCTCGTTCATGACAACTGTACTGAGGGTGAATTTATATACAACTCACCTGTTGACATTATATTAAGGCTTTAAGGGATTCTTTATTCTGTCGATGGTGATTATGAGCCACGGTGACAAGTGCAGATGATAAAAATTCATGGAAGGTGAAAAAATAAAATCAGTGGTTGTTTGCATCCTGATAAATCAAAAAACAAAAACATGCTGTAAAATGAATAAAATCAATAAAAAGTTAAATGTTCAGTTCACATGCAAATAATAGGCTGAGATTATTCTGAATGATTCATGCTTCAGTAATGGCCAATAATATTTTGTACAATCCCTCGAGTATTTTATGTCAAAACAAATTTGATGAATGGCTTTTGGGAATAATAGCAGCAGGTTGATAAATATGGGCTCAGATTCTCAGTTTTAAAAACTTGGGTCTGTTTCTCTGCCTCCCAACCTCCTCCTCCTGCTCCTCCTCCTCTGTTTCTCATGCCTTTATCTCTCTCCTCCTCTCCTTTTCTACATTCACAGTGTGACATTAGTTGAGCACTCCAGCATTACATTAAAACAGTGTATCATCTTCTTCATCAACAGTATCATCATGATCATAATCATCACAATCACCGCTATAGCTTTCCTTCTTACTTAGTTGCACTAATTAGGGCTGGTTTCTTAAAAGCATCTTAGCGTGACAGAACTGATACTATCCCAGTGTTTCTGTTTGGATGTGTGATATTCACTCTTCTTTCTGATGTCAATGCTTTTTATGCTGGTTTAGAGTCAGAAAGAGGTTAGCCAGCACTGTTTGTTTCCACAGTTATCTCATTTGCTGCACGTCATGCCATTGCTGCATAGTTAAAGACAGTGGTTAAACTCAACTGTCTGGACTAACTGATCAGCTGGATTAGCTCTTTTAGCAACACATTTTGTTCATGCTGGATGCATAAGTTTGAGCCTTCAGTCCCAGTGTGCATGAATAATACCTGAAATGAAACTAGCACCATTTGTGACCTCAGCACTCCATATGTCACTCCATGATACAGCCACACAGTGGACAGTCAAAGCATTGTTTTTTACCTGTTATCTAGTGTCAGTGCCACAATCTTCAAAAGTATTTTCACAAGCCACTGTCTGCCCAGAAATCCAACATTTCCACAGAGCCAGCCACTGACGCAGCTTGCACAGTGGAACCTGCACTTTTTATCAGGCTGATGCTAAACAGTTTTAGTATCTTAAACTGAGCTATGAAGAGTAGTGTTTTTACAAGCGGGTGCCTGTTTTTTCTTTTTTTGTGTGTGTCATGCATGAGCACAACATGTGCAGACATTACACATCTGTGTGATCACAGAAATACCTTTAAACATGTGACACTTTGCTGGGTGACAGGTCAAAAATAATGATTTGGTTTGTCCCTTAAAGCAACTAATCAATATTTTTATATTATATAATAAAAATATAATATAAAATATATAACAGTGTATTAGATAACAATGTGAAAACAACGTGACAATGTGAAAGGTGTTTCTCACAGTGATGAATTTACAGAGAATAAACATCTGCAGCTCCCCTCAGCTTTACAGTGAGCTTTAGCTCATTGTTCTCTGGATGCAACTTTACTGTTTTGGTTTACTCTCACAGCTCTCACAGCAGCATTTGAGTGAAAAATCTAAAAACCTGCCATACAGCAGCTAGCAGTTAGCTGGTGAACATAGAGGAGCATTTAGCAGCTAACGACAAAAATATTCCCTCCAGAGTAGGTAGAGACCAAACAGAGAGCTAAAAGAGAGAGTCACAAATGGGGCTAACCTGAACCATTATAATAATCTGTTATGAAATGTAACATTTGAAATAGATGCTTTTGGCAACACAGCCCCTGTACTGACCTTGTCAGTCATCCACTTCCCATCTCCACCCTCAACCCCCCCAAGGCGACGACTCCAAGTTGACTGGAGACCGGAGACATACAGAAAGATGGTTCTGTCAACAGAGTAGCTCTTAGATTCAAATACTTCATAGTTTTGACCACATGTGTTTTGGAAGCTTTAATATTTCCTCACAAAATGTTCAGCTAAATGATTTCTTTCTGTCTATAATCTTCTATGAATCCAGTGAACCTGTGGTGTCGTCAGTTGACAGAACTGGACTCTCTGTTTGACTCTGGCTGTGTTTTAGCCAGGGGACCATGCCACTGTCTGTTAGAGTAAAGCACCGATGCAAAGGATCTATTACAGAGATGGATCTATATCTAACGTATTATAATATTTATCCCTGCTCTAACTGCCTATTTTGGTATAAAAAAATAAATAAAAGTCTTTATTGAGATTTAATGAAATTCCCTGACTGATGATTGATGATGATTATTCTTTTTGTGTTGTGGAATGTGTATGAATGTGAATATGATAAAATTACTTGATATATGAAGACTTTTTCTTCAGGTTTTAGTGGTCTCTATTCATGTCTCAGAGGCTCCCTTTAGCAGAGACACCCAGCTTCTTGAGACACCCGGCTTCTTTAAAATGTCACTCTCTGAACCAAAAATAAAGACAAAATCAGAAAAACAGAATTATAGTTTAAAGTTGTGGAACAAACTACCATTCTGGGTTCGGGAGGCAGACACAGTCAACACTTTCAAGAGTAGACTTAAGACTTTCCTTTTTGAAAGTGCTTATAGTTAGTGCTGACTCAGGTCATCCCTTAGTTATGCTGCCATAGGACTAGACTGCCGGGGGACTCCCCCCCACCCCCTCGTCTGTCTCTTTCTGGGTTATGCCTAGCCAGGCACGGTAATGGTTGAAGATGCAGTCACATCTCCCTTTACTGAAAACCCCCTCTCTCTCTCTCTCTCTCTCTCTCTCTCTCTCTCTATCTATCTATCTCTCTTCTCACTTGTACACACACACACACAGTTTGAGTGAGAGGGATTCATACGCAATGTTCAAAGCATGGAGCCAGAGGATACAGTGTGTGTGATCATTTTTAATCATGAGCTCTTCAGTGTGCAGCGCTGCTGATTCACAAAGTGTGAGGAAAACATAGAGCAAGTCGACAACACAGCGATATCAAGAGCTCATGTTAGACTGGTGTGTCAGCTCTCATAATCACTCTGTGTGAAATGTGATTAAAGTCACTTCGCCTGTGAACTCCACACCCTTCTCAATCACAGATCAAAGTAGATCTCAATAAAAAATATATATATAATTTAGTATTTAAATAATAGTTAACTCTCTAAACTGTTATTAAATCATACTTAAGGACATTCTTCAGCTTGCTAATTGTTGTTTCTGCATTATTAGCTGTTCTGTCCCTGACAACATTTATACATCAGTATCTTTGCAAATCTAGTGCAAATAAAAGAACAAAGCATGTTTATGAATATTTTGTGATATTATTGCATACAAGTGTCATGGTTCTGAATTTCAGTTCAAATAAGTGTTTATCACTTATTCTCTATTATTCTCTATTATTCTGTTGATTTAGTCTCAGTTGAAAAGAAACGCAGCACAAATCGAATGTACTTTTTTATAAGCCTTCATTTTCCATGTCTGGTTGGTGTGCTCTCATATTAAAAACATTTAGAAACAGCTCTGACTTCATTAACAGCACAGTTGTATATAATTAAGATGACTGGTGAAAAAACACTTTCTCCAAATAACACAGTCAGAGTCAAAGCACCTGGTTTAACAGCATCTCAACACGTTCATAGAAGAACTGAGGCTCACTAGGAATCTATTATTAAGAGCCAGTGTTGGGCAAGTTACTCTAAAAAAGTAACTAGTTACTGTAACTAATTACACTATGATTGAAGGCAGCTGTTTTTCATCAGATCAGGTGGAGTTGGGCGGGTGTTGCTTACACAAATTGTCAGACACACAGAGACGACACAGGACATTCACATGAGTCAAAGAGAAACAGGACTGGCGAGTCAGAATAGTCCAAAAGTAGCCTTCTTTAAATGGAAGTATAGCCATTACTTTTCCTTCCAACAAATGGAGGGAACGAGTGTAACCGTGAAAGGCACATTATGCCCTGGAGACATGCATAAACACTATATAAACATAGTAATTATAATATCTACAATAATCCATGACATTTTATTGGATGCTAGTCTCACTTTCCCACAGCAATGTTAAAATAGTTTAGATCTGTAACTAGTTACAGTAACTAGTTATTTCTCCCAGAAAGTAACTAAAGTAGTTACTGCGTTACAAATTATAAAAGTAACTAGTTACTTTGGAAAGTAACTATTTTTTAAATGCTCAAATGTATCAAAGAATTTGGACCCCACCTTCATCCCTCTTTGACAGAATGTAAAATACATGTGTGTGTTCAATTATTTCTGATAAATCTGAATATTAGAATGAAATGGACACTTAATACAATACATAACAGAAGTCCACAGTAGACAGATCTAAACTATTTTAACATTGCTGTGGGAAAGTGAGACTAGCATCCAATAAAATGTCATGGATTATTGTAGATATTATAATTACTATGTTTATATAGTGTTTATGCATGTCTCCAGGGCATAATGTGCCTTTCACGGTTACACTCGTTCCCTCCATTTGTTGGAAGGAAAAGTAATGGCTATACTTCCATTTAAACAAGGCTACTTTTGGACTATTCTGACTCGCCAGTCCTGTTTCTCTTTGACTCGTGTGAATGTCCTGTGTCGTCTCTGTGTGTCTGACAATTTGTGTAAGCAACACCCGCCCAACTCCACCTGATCTGATGAAAAACAGCTGCCTTCAATCATAGTGACGTGCCGCATTTTTTGGCAGTAACGGTAACAGCGTTCTAATGATGGGAAGAGTAATCAAATAGATTACGCCATTACTAACGCCGTTACTTATAGCGTCATTATTCCCATCACTGTTAAGAGCTGCAGATGCCATTCATGTTTTATGTTGTTAGAAGTGACGAGAGAAAGAGAAAAGAGAATAATTTGTCCCTTGGCTATTTTAACACAGTTCACTACTTTTCTTCATTTTCTGATATTTACTTTCAGAGCTCATCTGAGTCCAATGTTAGTCTGTAAAACTGGAAGATGACATTTGTAAGGATGGATAAGGAAAGATTTTAAAGGTTGTTACTCACTGATCTGTCCTGAGATCTTGTCACTCTGACCGTCTTTAACCTCGACCTTTCCTTCTTCTCTGCCCTGTGAGATGAAAAACATGAAGAGTAATGCTGAAAGAGGACAAATGACAGTGTGGACAGAAGAGAATACAGAGAAGTGTATCTGATTGACTCTGTTTGGATCTGTGTTAATGTTTTTCTGCTCTGTCAGACATTACTCATTGCTTTATTGCATTTGTTGCCAGGTTCATCACTCTGTTGTGCTCTAAGCCTGTGGAGCACAGCAGTAACTGTGACAGTGAAACATGAGGCTTTAACCAGGTGATCTGATCACTTTTTATTTCTGAAGGATCAAACTGTTATCACATAAACAAATGTTGAAAATGAAACTGTAGAACTACTTCACTTTCAGCGTCTCACAACTTTTACATTGATTGATGCTTATTTTGTAGCTCAACATGTCTGAAGTATTTTTGGATCTATTATGTCTATGTGTACTGTGAGGTCATGTGATTTTTGTAGAATTTAATATCCAGATATCGTGTGACAGTAAAGAGCACGACCATATCCACTAATCTGAATGTGAATACCTTATAAGAGATACAAATGGATGAGAGATAAGATACTTATCTCTCATACTTCTGCATACTTCTGCACCATGGTAGAAAAGACATTTTCTCTGCTTGCTACTGCTAAGGAGACAGTTTTGTCTGCTAAGTTTAAATTTAGATTTGTCACTTCCTCTGCAGGGCTATTTCTTGCTGCTGATCACATTCAACACTAGAATTTCAAATAAGGTGAATTTCCAGTGTCTGTGTTGAAGCCTCATTTTATAATTCAGACTGACAGGCCAGATGTGTTTTTAGACAAAGTCTCACATTACTCAGTTTTTAGACTCCTGATGTCTGCAAACAGCCAAACAAGCATCACTGAAGACAGCAGCATTAAAGTCCACAACATGAATTAGGATAATAATGTTCGACTGCAGACGCTGCTTCAGTTTTAATCTGTGATGGCAGCTCGGCTCCAAAAGGCTCTAAAATCCAACACAATACCTTCATGTGACAATATTTAGAATACTGCAGCTGCTTCTCCTTTCCTCACTATCCTGTGTTTCTATAGTGACCTCCTCCTCTTCTTTTTTTTTCCATCAAATAACAATAGAGGAGAGGAGAGGAGAGGAGAGGAGAGGAGAGGAGAGGAGGGGAGAGAGGAGAGGATGAGGAAAGGAGGAAGAGAGTAGAAAAGGAAGAGGAGGAGAGGTTGAGAAGGCAAAAAATGGCAACGGGGAGAATGAAAAGAAAGGGTAAAGGGTAAAGGGGAGATAAAGAAAGGGAGAACAGTAGTGGAGCAGAAAGAGGAGAAAAAGAAAATATGGTGAGAAAGGCAGGATCTGGAGTAGAGGGAGAGGATAGAATAGGTGGGCGAGAAGGAGAGGTGGAGAAGGAGATGACAAGACGAGCAGAGGTGGAGAAGAGAATGAGGACAAGAGGCAAAGGAGGAGGATGGGGAGGAGCAGAGGCAGGTAATACGAGAGAAAGACAAGAAGAGGGCAAGGACGAAGATGAGAGGAAGGAAATGGGGGAGAGGAGAATGAGGTAAGGAAAAAGAGAAGAGGGGAAGAGCAGGTAGAGCAGAGAGAGGAGAAGGGGAAGAGGATGGTGGAACAAGTTGGAAGAGGAGAGTAGGAAGAGAATAGAGGATGAGAGAGGGAGGATGGAAGCCTCTAATAATCAATAATTAAATACCTCATCCTGATCAATAATCTCTTATACAAAGCCTCCTGTATTCTAATATCATTTTTTTCTGTTTTACCATAACACATTATTAATATTATTCTATTAGCCTTAATGCAGCAGATTCTGTCGCCCAGCCTCTCCTCTAACACCTCAGTCTACTAATACCCCACTGTCTAAACCCCCATATGACCGTCTCTCCAGCCATCCCTCCCATGTTCCATTTGGTCACTCCATCACTCACTCCCACTCCTCGTTGTCTGCCTCTAATCCCTCCTTCACATTTTAACACTCCCTCGCTTTATTCCCTTCCACTCCATCACCTTCCACTTTCATCACATCACCTCTTTCTGTGTCACAGACATTAACAAGACTTCCAAATGATCTCCTCCTCCCACCACTGAAAACTATCAACATCTGTCTGTCACCTCCTCCTCTGAGAAACAAGCAGGAAGAGTGAGGTGAGAGGAGGGAATATTGTTTCCACCGTGTTTTATATTCAGCACATTCTATATAATGATGACGCTTGCAGTAGAGGAAGAGGAAATACTAAGATCCTTTATTTGAGTAAAAGTACTAATACCACAAAGTAAATATACTCTGAACTCTGACCTTCTGCGGCTGGGGATGACACCAACTTCAGGGCAGTTTGGAGGCGGCGGGCTGAGGTGACGGGCAGGCCACCACTCCTCTTCACCAGCACTGCTCACGTGGAGGATATCCCCAAAATGAAATGGCAGGGCCTGATTGGGTGTGGTCAGATCTGACGCACTTCCATCGTAGTCGAACAATGCTCTGCAGGCAGATGGAGGAATTCACGATTAATCAAAAACACAACTTCATGAGACAATCAGGTGTGCTGGAAGAGGCAGAAACAGACAAATTAGTCATATCTTTATTGACACTGATAATGAAAGGCTTCTTTTTTTGTCTTAAATATGAAACCAGAAAATACATTTTACAGCCAGAAATATTAAAATATTTTTGATACATTTTATCCTCTTTCTAATTTAGCAAAACATTGTTAATTAACTGAGAAAGAAAAAAAACAAAAAAACAAAACAAAGTGAAACAGGTAGAGAGATGTGTTGCAGTAAATAAGCTCTCATGTACTATTAATTTATGGCCCTGTCTCTGTGTACATGCCTCTGTGTTTGTGAGTGTTATTGCACACATCTGTCTGTGCACATGTCTGTGGGGGGCATTTTATGCCAGCACACTATACCAAAACGTCTTAACTGCGTCGCCTACGCCTACATGAAGACGTGCGTACAGGCACGCATATTGCGAGCCTGCAAGCAGTCCATGTATTACCAAGAGAGACCGATGTGACAATTTAGGCTATTTCAGTCACACGTGCACATGTTAAGGCATCTGAAGCGTTGGCTTTAGTACAATACAAAAAATATTATTCTCTTAGTGACACACATGTTAACGCCTATAGCGTGTGAACGCTTATAGTATAACTCATAACTAGAAAATTTCTTTTTCCCCGCTGTGCCACCAGCCCCACGCCCTGCTGCTGCTTTGTTATTTTATTTATTTAAGAAATAATTTAAAATAAAATTAGTACAGTAACCAAAGAGCCGGTGCGCCAAAGCAGCAGCAGCAGCAGGTCGTGGGGCCGGTGGTGCAGCAGGGAAAATGAAATTTTCTAGTTACGAGTTATAATTGTGAAGTGACACAGTGTTAAACACAAAATTCATCATCATAAAGTAAATAATTATTTGTACATCGAGACGAGCGTGCGCACAGGCATCCGCATGTTACACGGCACGAATGACGACGTGTGTGCAGCGTGACGCCCGTCTGTCCATTGAAAATGTCCATTGAAAATGAATGGAATTTACACACGCACCTTTGATGTTTGATGATGTGATGTCATCGCATAGGCGCTGTACACGCGTTTTTAGTATAGTGTGCTGGCATAAAATGCCCCCCATGACATGTCAGACTGTTAGTGTGTGTGTGTGTGTATCTGAACGATGATCTGTCTCTGTGACCACAGAGTTCCAAACCCATCCGGAGGGAAAAGACCCAGGAAAGTAGGCCAGCAAAATGTGTGTTGTTGCTGTGTGTGTGTGTGTGTGCAAAGGAAGTAGAGCTGAAATAACCGGCATCCCCTGAAGTCCCTATTGTCTTCATCAATAAAACAGAACATAAACACCAGCTAATGTTTTTATTGATGTTTGATCAAAGATAATAAAATGAAAACTTTCACACAGGACACTGTATGTTTACTGTATGGCTGCTAAAATATGACTCTCCATCAGATTGGACACCAGACTGAAGGTCAGAAGGTGAATAGCGCAACTGGGATGTCATTGATTAACTGTGGTGGCAGCTTCATCATAGAATTGTAATCATTTAATAAAATATAACTTTAAACTGATGGAAACAGAGTTAATGTTAGCAGGTAATGACACAATCAAACACAGAAATGTTCTTTTGTTACTTTTATTCTGAATATTTTCTTGAAGGTTTCCTGAAGAACTTTGTAGTTTTTGTAGGAAACAGCAATAATTCATTAAAATGAAACAACAAAAGAAGTTGTTTGTCCAGGACTTCTGCCAAGTCATATTTTTGGACGTCATCATTTCATTGTGCTGTCCAAAACTTACAGATCACTGTAGAAGAATCAACAGTTTTATGATGTGACAATGCTCTGGGTAAGGTTTAGCTAGGTTTAAGGAAAGATCATGGTTTGGGACTTGGCTATGGTTAGGGTAGCTTCATTGACATGGTAACAATAATAATCATATGGTTAAGGAAAGCAGGAAACAAGCTGCGTACCCATCCCAGCCTCCTTCCTCAGACTTTGTCACTCTATAAGGTCACCTGACATATACGTTACTATTCATCCATGTAATCAGATTACATGGATGAATAGTGTTATTAAGTCCACAGCTATAAAAATGTAACTCTGAATCAATTACCTCTTTTCGAAATTACAGCCAGTTTAATTCCTCTGTGGAGCTCTGAAATTGAATTGCTCGAGTGAAAGAACACAGTAATTACTGCAGTGTAATCTTTTACACTGGTCACAGTGTATGTGTACACTGTAAAAAAAACAAAACCAAAAGCAATGCAGAACAAAAAACAAACAAAAACAAACAAATACTGAGCAGCAGCAGCTCCAAACAAAAAACATAAAATTAAAGTAAAATATTATAAATCAATTAAATGTCAAAAGCTATAAATTTACTTTTTAAGGTCTTGCAGAAAAACACCTTTATTTTATTTTAATTCCCTGTATTATTATGACAGCCATTGTGGTAGTCAATATCTCAAGGATAATAACTTAACTACATTTGTTATTAATGGCATGATACTTCAAACAGTTTGGCTGTTAATTTACAGATAATGTCAACATTAGATTAAAAAGGCTATAATAACACAGTTAAAACTTTTAAAATAGTAATTTCTCTGTCCAAAAATGAGAAATAACTGTCCTTTATCATAGTTTTTAACACAGTTTGCATAATACTTAGCTAGAGCTAAATAATAGATTGGTTATTACAGACTTCATCTGTAATTTTTCTATACAATTTAAAAAAAAAGAGTAATAAATTTAGATTTTTTTACAGTGTACCTTTTGAAAAAAAAAAAACATGTTGATATGTGAAAAAATAAATACTACATGTAGAGTATGTCAGTGATATGTTTGCACAGCCAGCAAAAAAAGAAACAGTGTATAGAGTGGGTTTACATTTACATTAGAGGGTGCACAGATACCTGCAGTTGAGGGCAGCTGTCAGATGAGTGTATAAATAACCTTCCTTCCTTCCTTCCTTCATAATGTCATTTCTCCAAGAGTAAGAAATATGAGCAGCAATATTTTAAGAGCGCCACACATCCCAAAAGAATCAAATTGTTTAGCTAGCAGGCTACACTCATGGATCATTTCTTAAGGCCATGTGTAAACGTAACTATAATTACCAGCTCACAGTGTTACAGTCATTTGAATTCTTATGTGGAAACCTTTGAAATCGAATTATTCCAGTGATAATTACTGAGAAGAACAGGAAACCTGGTCATGTTTTGCAGTGGTCTTTGTGCTGTGAAAATATATAGGGCTAAATCAGAGCAGGGCTTTTTATATTATTTACAAAGACACAAAAATTCTTACCATGAGCAAGCAGTTGGTGACAGTGGAAAGTAAAAACTTTCTTTTAACAGCCAGAAACCTCGAGCAGAACCAAGCTCATGGTGGGTGGCCTTCTGCTGCGACCTTACTTTACTTTTTGCACAGTCAGCAACCTATTGTCCAAACTGCACTGCAGTTTAACTTTTCCCTGAATACTCATATAACATTATTGCATTATTTAGAGGTGAATCTGCAGGACAATTCACTGGAACACAATAGGGTTGT
The DNA here is from genome assembly GCA_028641955.1 of Protonibea diacanthus. Classification (NCBI taxonomy): domain Eukaryota; kingdom Metazoa; phylum Chordata; class Actinopteri; family Sciaenidae; genus Protonibea; species Protonibea diacanthus. Next base: position 27,698,172 of record CM053979.1, on the reverse strand, counting down.
GAACGATAAACTGATGCGACTGGATATTCGGTTTAACAAGTGAGAGATACGGCTGCATTAGTAGCAGCTTCCTCAATCGATACGAATTAGCCATGAATTCCTAGATGACTCGGTTGTAGAGTCATGGATCAGTTATCGCGAGACTTGGAATCGGTTGGCGGCTTCACACACTTTTGGGGCCCGTTTGCAGCGCGTTGTGTGAGCGTGGCATATTTGGTCCGTCCTGCACACGACTTCAAACCCACCGGGAGCGTTTCAGAGGCGAGTGCTTTGCCCGCCAGACTTTGTTTACTTGCTCAGATTTGGCCATTTTCCCGGTGTATGTTCTTCTAAATATGCTTCTACGTGTGTAAATATGCTACGTAGTTAATTAGTTTGGCTTTTGACTGTTTTTACGACCGGCATTTTGCACAGGGTATTTTATTTTGAAAGTCCACTGGCTTCTCTCCGACAAATGATGTTGATTCAGCCAGACTTTTTTTGGTCTATGTCTAAAAATAAATTTTATAAAATGGATTCAAATACATTTTATTTTTGCCAGTGCCATAAAGCAACAATGCTTGGGATATGTGGTCTTTTCCATATTTGAAAAGAAAATATTGTACTGTTCTGTGAGATCAAGTTCGATGGTGATGTCTCATACAAAACAGCAGGCAATGCACAGTAACTTAATTGGTAATTGTTCTTGGAACTATATTGTATTAACTGTTACCACACTGTAAATGAAAAAAAAACAAAACAAAGCAAAACATGACATTTATTTTCCAAGTAAAGTCAGACCACATTCAGTTCACACTCAGAAAGTACTTTTAGCTATTTAAAACCATAATATTCAGTTACAAGAAGCAAATGTTCCGGAGCATGACTTCAAATGCTTCGAAATTGATATCTGCAGCAGAGATCAGTTCATCAGTTCAGCAGAGGTTGGTATCATTTATCACTGTCCAGAGAGTCTGAGCCTTCATACAGCCCTCAAACCCCAATTAATGCATCAGTGTTTGGTTCATAATTTGGTGAATTAGAAGCTGCATAAAAAAATAAATAAATAAAAATGTAAAAACATGCTATTGAACCAAACAGTGCATTCCAAAAAGACATTTAAGGTGTAAAATAATAAGAGAGAGACACATGCACAGATTTAACCTTGCCTGTGACATTTCCTCTGGGGAAAGCTTAGTCTGTGTCTTATCCATTATACACATATAGACACATACTGCACAGACATGCTAGAAGAACATACACCGGGAAAATGTCCAAATCTGTAAACAAAGTCTGGCGGGCAAAGCACTCGCCTCTGAAACGCTCCCGGTGGGTTTGAAGTCGTGTGCAGGACGGACCAAATATGCCACGCTCACGCGACGCACTGCGGACGGGCCCGGTAGATTTCCCAAAAAGTGTGTGAAGCCGCCAACCAATTCCAAGTCTCGCAATAACCGATCCATGACTCTACAACCTACAATCTTGTTAGCGTTGTCATTGTAAGCATGTTGGTAAGCTGATGTTAACTCAAAGCAGCAGTGCCACAGACACCTCACAGAGCTATCCAGCGATGCAGTTGCTGATAATAATGCTTCTCCTTCTTAACGTGGTGGAGAAATTATGGTAGCAAAACGTCTTATCTACAGCCGTTGTTCAACATGGAGGTTCAACATGGAAGACCTGCTCACTCTGTAGATGAAAAAGGTTCATTCTAAGGTAACAAAAACTATTTTGGATGGCGAGCAACTTTTCATGGAGAAGACTGAGGCCCTTATCATTGCTTCAAAGTTTGCTCAGTGTATTGGCTCCCTTTCATTAGATGTAAAGTCTAGTTTAAGAAATCTTGGTGTTATATTTGATCAATCATACTTTGGTCAGCATATTAACATGTAAATAAATGTATTGAACTGAATATAAACTCACTAACCTGTTCATCATCAAACTCAGCTACAGATCATTCATGTTTTAATAGATTACTGGAATTCCCTTTTCACCTGCCTTCGTAAGTTATCTCTGGATTGTCTTCAACTGGACCAGAATGCTGCTGCAAGGCTGTTGACCAGGTCAGAGAAACAACTCACATCCCATCAGTTCAGGATTCTTTTTGAGGTTCTTATTTTCATGTATAGAGCATATATACATATAACAGCACAATGTGACTTCAGTGTTCTGATCAGGGCTCACTGTTTTCTGTCTCTGTCTCTGTCTCTTGTTGCTTGACTGGAAATAAAAGGTGATTGTACTGAACGTACCAACAATGTGATGCTCTTCCTGTAGAAGAAGCCTTTAAAAAGAGCAATTTATTCAAACTGGCCTTTCTCTCTCTCTTTGTTTTGTTGGGTACACCAGGTATGTCATTGGAGAGTTTAAAAAGCACTGTGGGTCCTCTGTCATCGACTACAACACAGATGAAATAAAAACGAGAATCATAATTTAGTTGCATATTCAATAAAATAGCAATTTTAAGCCAGTCAGTGGATGACTACAGCTCCAGGGCTTAGTGTGACCTTGTTCGTATATGGAGTCTGACCTCAGTGCTGCCCTGAGTGTGAGTCAGTGTGTGAGAGAATGTGAGTAGTTCAAGGTGACTCTGACCAGGCTGCTGCTGCATTTTCCTTCCAGGCCACAAAAACAAAGATACAAAATCGAGGTGATATGTTACCAGCACAAGACTCACTCACAATGTCCACCAAGAGCCAATTTAAGTTCATTAGTCATGGCTGCGACAAACTCCTTCATAAGTTTCTTTCAAGCCTGAAAATGACCAGACACAGATGTGATGTTGTCGTTGTTGAACCACTGATGTTATAGTCATGAACCTGGTCTCTCTCTGGAGTTCATTATTGAATAGTCAGAATGTGATAATGGAGCAAACCTACCTCAGAGGAAGCAGCGTGTTCCTGTTTTTGTTACAGAATAAGTGACTTTTGTCACAGTGTTAGTGTGATCTTAATGTTGATTGGATAGATTGAATTGTGCTTCTCCTGTAAATAATGTACAGTATATACTGTTCAATGAGGATTTAACTCGCTCATTCTCTCCCTTTGATTGGTCATCATGTGAATAAAAATATCATTTTTGAGTTGACTGTGGCTGGCTCATATTTGCTTTGTTTGCAGCTAATGACTAAAACATTAAAAAAAGCCTAACAATGATCAGTGTGACCATGAGAGCAGCTGTCTTTGTTTCCATTCTATTGATCTCTCAAGTGTTCCAATGTGACTCATCAGTGACCTAGCATTGAATCAATACTTCAAATGCTGTGATCCTTGTAAAGAGAGGACTTTAAAAGTGTGTGTGGCTCAGGGCTGCCACAGCTTCTGGGCTCTGTACAGGAAACTAAGGGTGATTCAGAGAAGACTGAAAAAACAGAACAGGTGAGGACAAGGATGGTACAAGGACAGAGGAGCACACAAAAGAGCACACTGATATAAGATAGTTGACAGGCGATAGATGTGTTGTGTGATAGACAGTATTTGCCAGACAATCTAATTGTGCTTTTCGACGTGATTACCTCTCTTTCGGCATCTCACAGACACACACAAAATGTGGTGGCAGCAGCTGAGATAAGACCTTATGATAGTTATGTCACGCTGAAGGACACTAGAGAATCAGTCACCTCTGTCTGCTGTGTGTGTGTGTGTGTGTCTGTTACCTGACGTAAAGTGTACGTTTCTGTGTGGAGCGGAGTGACGTGGAACTGGAGCTGACACTGCTGGTCATCATCTGTTCCCTCAGGTCATGGATCTTCGCCTCGAAACGACTATACTCTACAAACACACACAAACATTGTTAGACCCTGTGGACTTCAGGAGACAGGTCTGAAAAATAATTATTACACAAACTATTGAAACATCTCATTTAAACAAACAAACCTGTTAGTCCACATTATATGCAGCTGAGTGATTTTGTATATTTCAATCATCTTTGTAATTCAGAAAACAAATTACAGCACAGAGGCATTACACACCTAAGGGTAAGGGAGGGTTATACACAATGTTAACCACACTGCCTACAATTATTTTGAGATGTGGTGAAAAATGATTTTCTATGTTCATTCAAGACTTTGCAGCTAATTCAGAATGCTGCTGCACGTGTTCTGACAGGAACCAAGATCAGAGATCACATCTCTCCCCTTTTGGCTTCCTTGCACTGTCTACCTGTTAAGTCTAGAATAGAATTTAAAATTCTTCTCCTTACATACAAAGCTCTTCATGGCCAGGCACCATCGTATCTAAAAGAACTCATAGTACCTTACTACCCCTCTAGAACACTGCGCTCTCAGAATGCTGGGTTCCTTATGGTTGTTATAGTTTCCAAAAGTAGATTGTGAGCCAGAGCTTTCAGCTATCAAGCTCCTCTTCTGTGGAACAAACTTTTACATTTACAGATCTCTTCATGCAGTTGGTTGTTGTTGATATCAGAGTGTATTTATTGACATGAATTCCTCCTGCAGTGCTCATGGACACAACAAAACCCATTTTGATTTGGTAACTGCTTTTTTTCATGAATGCAGCAGGATAGCTTGCTAGTGTTGTGTTTCAAGATGATGTATTGATTTTTTAAACCAGCCAGCTAAACTCTGATTGGTTATTTGCTTCTCTAAGTAATAGGAACCGCCATCAATGGACACCAGATATGTTTCAATTACTGAACATTTCTGCCTTTCTTCCTTCCTTCCTTTCTCTGCTAACATGCCAACAACGAGTCAAATGTTTAGTTATCATGCTGTTTCTGTCGCACACTGTCGCACGAGTAACAGTTATCTGAAGGTGAGTTTCTATATGAGAAGAGGCTGTAAAGCCATGTGAATCAGATTAAAGCTGTCATAAATGTATCTGACTTCAGATGCCTACATGTTGTGCTGTAGGTGGGAAATAGGAGAGCCTGCCCTGAACACAAGTGTCACATTATAACATGCACACTGAGTTCACACAGTGACGCTCAAGCAGCTCAGGGGTGGTGTGACGAAGCATCAACGGCACAGCGTTTTCATGGTGTTAGTTTGTTAGTTCACGTTTGCTCATTGGCCGGAAACACACAAATAGAGGACGAAACACAGCAGCTGTAAAACTGCAACTTAAACACGTCAATGTATTTTTTTCCCTGTCAACCTTTCACACACGTCTCTGCTGATGCTTCACACAAATACAACAATGAATTCTCAAACAGCAGGTCCAGTTTAATTACCATGAACAACTGTATCCCTATCTCGATTGAATGACAAGTAGTAAATTGCGAGAGAGCAACCAGTTGGCCAATCAATGCAAAGTGCAATCATTTGCTCATACACTCAACATAGCATGTGCTTTAGTATCCCTCTACTACATGCTGCAAAAACTCTTTAGATTCTGACCCATTTCTTTCTAGTGGCCATAAAAATGCCACCGTGCCTATTTAATTATAAATGTACATTATTTATGGAAATGCACAGAGTGGAAAAACAAATGACAAAATGCACTCTCTAATGTAGATTTTAAGATGATGTCTACTAACTATATACTCTTAGCTGCTATCTCAAAATGAGAGTACACTGAGATTCATTTTTGATTCAGGATGTGTGAGCAAACAGCAGATATGTGTGTAATAAATATGTGTGTAACAAATCCTCACTGGCTGTCCTCTAGTCTTCTTAACACCACACAGCTTCCCAGAAACCTCTGAACTAACACTCAACGCTGCTGGCAATAAGCCTGAGAAGGCCCTTCTGAAGGATGTCCCTATGTGTGTGCATGTGTGTGTGTTTCTGAACCATACTGTGGACTACAGAATTTTATTAACCCTGAGTAATTCAATCATACTCGAGGTACACACGGTCACGCACTCGCACACACAGAAACACACACACACAGACTTGCAGTATCTCCTGACATTTCCTCGTTCACCTCTGAACACTGTCAAAAACAAGTTGACAAGCCCCAGATCTCTGCTCTCATTTCCCCCAAAACGTCCATTAGTCGGACACAAGCTCAGAGAAACAGCTCAGAGCTATGCACATCTAAAACCAGCTCATCTGAGCCTTTTATTCTCAAGATACGCTTCTAAAACAGTTCTGGAAAAGGAGTTTTGATAGATTTGTCATTTGTTGACAAGGTGATTGATATTACTACCTCCAATCTCTCCATCAAAATACACTTGCTGTAAATTTTGTCACTAGCTTCAACCTTGAATATCTTTCGCTGCTGACCTCAGTCTGGCATTTTTCATCTCTCTCTATCATCTCTAATCCACTTCAAATTGACGGATTAACACTTCTATTTCAGTTTGTTTTACTGTGCCCTCACCACACCGCATCAAAATCACCAGACACTGTATGAACTTTCACATCATCAGCATCTAACTGTCTCTGTCAACTCACATTGCCTCAATGCAGCATTATGGGATTTAGAACGAGAGAGAGAGAGAGAGAGAGAGAGAGAGAGAGAGAGAGAGAGAGAATACAAGACAGGATGAAGAGAGACAAAAGAGACGAGGAGAGGAAGCAGATTAATGAGTGTGATTGAGCTTAAATGTATTGCAGCAAACTCCCGTGTGATACAGTCTGATAAAGAATAAAGGTGGTGTTGAAAGAGACAAAGACAGAGGTACTGTAGAGTTACAGAGAGATGGTGCTCCTCTCTGTCATCTACAGAACAAAGACTGTGAGCAGCTGGCATTTTACTGTTATTGAGTCCTGAAGTGAAAGACAAAGCCGAAGCTGCTGAGGCTGCAGCTCTGATTCTCTCCTGCTTTAAGAGCAAAGCAGAGTGTCGAAGCAACACAGTAAGAGAAAAAAGCAAGAGTACTGGAAGTGTTGATACTAAACTAGTGATAGTCATTAAACCAAAGAGGAGCTGATCCCTGATCATCAGTGGGGTAAACAGTGTCAAAGCATCATAAACAAGTTCGATATTACCTTTAGCATTGTTCCTTGAAACACTCAAAGTCCCTGAACTAAAGGCTAAAAGTGTTACAGGTTGAAATGTTACCGTAAGCAGTCATGCCAGGATGTTAGCAAATAAATCAGTTCAGGTCTGTCTCTCCCAGATCCCGCTCAGCTGTACTCACATGCTGCAGGCAGACAGGAAGGCAGGCTCAACGTCTGCGATGTGATGCCGGTATGGTGGCTTTCAGTAAGTGTGCGTGTGTGTGAGAGAGGGGTTTATGCAGCTTAGAGTCCTGAGACTCCGTGAATGAAAAGAAAAAAAACAGAGAGCAGATGTGTGTGTGTGTGAAAGAGAGGGAGATGATGGAGAGCAGAAAAATGTAAAAAAAAAAAAAAAAAAAGAAGTGTGTGTGGGTATGCAGTAGTGTGTGGCACAGAGAGGAAATGTGTGTGTGTTTGTGTGTGTGTCAGTCCAGTGCTGCTCAGCTGCCACAGAAACAACAGATGCTAACTCTCTCTCTACTACGCTCCTCTCTTTCTCTATCTCTTGTTCACTGGTGCGCCCATTTGCTCCTCCCCCTTTTTGACAGCAGCTTGCTGTAGGGCGGAGACACACGCACACACATGAACACACACACACACATGCATGCATACACACACATTCACCGACAGGCACACACACACACACACACACACACACACTGTTTCCTCAGGTCACTCATGCAGGAAGCTGAGCCGATGCCAGGGTCTCCTGCCCTACTTCGGCCCAGGGAATTGGTCTATACAAACACAGACACACACACCTACACACGTGCCACACACACACAGACTCAGTGAATCTTAACCAAGCATTTTGAATATTGATTTTTGGAAAGCTTAATTGGAGCTTCCATTTCATATCTGTCCTTTGGTTTTATCTGGAAAAAGTGATGAAAGAGCAGAAGAAGAATGATGATGAGCATCTGCCTTCATACGTAATAGAAAGTCTTCATCATTTATGTTTGTCTGTGTCTATTGCTCATTCCCTCTTCATCTTCAGTTTCATTTTTAAAAGAGCTAATTCTCTCTCTGTCTGATAAAATAAATAATGTTTTCTTTTCTCCATCACTTCTATCTTTGCTTCTTTCCCTGGACGTCATCCCCACCCCCAAAGTGATACAGTAACCCACATTGATATGAAGTTCCACATTATGAACATCTAACTGCCTCTGTCAACACACATCACCCGAATACAGCATTACCAGATTAAGAGCAAGAGAGGGAAACAAAAAGGGAGATCAAGGGAAAAAACAAGACATAATGGAGATAAAGAGAGAGACTGGAAAAGGGTAGAAGAGAGGAGGAGGAAAAGATGAGGGGGAGGGGTGATGACAGAGACTAATGGCTCAAGGGCTCACATGCACTCCTTCCTCCATTTACCTCTCCTCTCCTCTCCTCTCCTCTCCTCTCCTCTCCTCTCCTCTCCTCTCCTCTCAGAAGACATTGTTCCCCTGTTCAGCAGCTGGCAGAGACCTTCTCTCTGCATTGTGCAGTGTTACCCAATAAGAAAACCATTGGAGACGGGCAGATCTCATCTTTAGAGGCTGTGTGCATTGCACCAGTATTTTCCGTTCCATCACCATTTCTAATATTGGACCAGAGCCATATTTATATAAACCTGGCATAGATAATGTAATCAGTGTCATGCTGCTGCATGAATGTACTGTTGATAATCAATAAGAACAACAGGAAAAGAAACGGATGTTATGTCTGTTTGTCATTATAGTCATAAGCTTTAATATCTGTACATTTTATTACTTATATAATGATATCCTGTGGGGGTTTGACCATTGGTAGTACTGAGGAGAGCCCTTCTTTTGTTTTGTATCATAAATGCAATACCTGCTGACTTCACACTATTCCACTGATGGACAGTTGGTGGCAGTAATGCACAGAAAAGAGCACAGCAATGTGTCAACACCAATGACAAAAGAATGGACAGTGCATGCATGATGTCACCCATGGGTTTCTGCCTGTGTGTGGCACTGCCCACCGCCATGTTGGCTTTACTGCTCTTCCCACCTTCTGGCTAATCTAAAAATCAGCAAGACGTAGATCATCAGGGCCTGATGCAGGCTACATCTATAGAGACCAAACCTGTTTTTGTAGCAAGCTGTAAGAAACATGTTTGTTTTTGTTGTGAGAGGTGGACATTTTGTATGAGGACTTATGGACACTGACTTGTTCTGTAGCCATTGGCTTCATTTCTAGACACGGAGATTGCCATTTGTACAATTTAAAATACTCAAACAAACAAAGGCGTCACATAGCGCCATAGGCGACTATATATATATATATATATATAACATATATATATATATATATAAAGTAGATAATTCAGTACAGTCATCGATATTGGTAATGATTAACTGACTGCATTGCAGAGCGATGAGAAAAGAGAGAGAGAAAAAGAGACAAGAAAAAGACAAATGGGAATGTTTTTTTATAATGTCTCTCACGCTGAATTAAAGTTTAAATGTTGAAGATGGTAAATGTGTTTCATCTCTGGCAGCTAATAAAAGCCTCAGCATGACAGTGTCACAGCAACACGCTGCCAATCAGTCACCTTCCTGTTACAAGTTTCAGCTGAAATACCCCCAAATCACACTCTGTGGCGAAGACACCAGTAACACTGGGGTGGAGAAGGAAGAGGGGAGCTGACAGGTGGAAAGGAAGGAAGGGATGAAGGGAAAAAGGAAGGGGAAACTGAGGTAAAGAGAAAAGCGAAGATAATATTCCCACTTTGATTCTGAAAGCTCACAGATAAAGAGTTGCTGTTAATCTTCAACTGGTGCACAATACACACACACACACACTTTACACACAATCTAATAAGCGAACTAAAAGAAGTAGAAGATAATCCTCTCTGCATCAGCTCCGTATTACTGCTGACCCAGAGCGCCACTGTGTGTGCCTGTGTGGTGTACAGTGTCTCCAATAACGTGTGACAGTGTGTGTCTGTGATGGTTGTGTGTAATCCCGGTGACTAATACTGTGTCAACCTGCAGGCATTACCAGTCCCGCATCAGGAAGCGGCACAGTGAGTAGATCATGCTTAAGGTCAATACTGCGACATTTTGGTCTTTTAATGAACATCTAGATATTGGTTCTGATCAGTACAAACAGTAAGTGGATTTGAGAAAAGTAACACACTTAGCTGAAAGCCAACCTGAGTGGCATTACTTAGGATTTCCTGTTGAGAAATGAATACTAGTTTTATACACATTATGTCTGCTTTATTCTCTAAAAACTGTGTCTCCTTGTTTATTTCTATATCATCTTATGTTGTCAAAAAGCTTTTTGTTCACCCCTGCAGCTGTGTGACACCCTCCTACCTTTTTGCTCAGTTCTGTCCATTCAGAGTTTTTGCTGCTACAGCCTGTGAAACTCAGGAGGAATCTGTTTTAAGTAAAGACCATTACTCTAATTCTGCTAAGCCTCATTAAGGGCCTTGGAATGCTCAGAAGTTTCAATAATCCCAGCATACACGACAGAACTGCAGAAAACTGCAAATTCTGCAGTGATTAGGTGATGATTCAAATGCATACCAGTGATGTTGCTAAAATTAGTGGGATCACTGCTCTTACCATGAAAAAGAACTGGCATGAGACGATGGCTTGTATTTGGCTAATGTTAGCTTCTTTGTTAAAGAAATATTTCCAGATATTTTGTTGTCTCTTCTCTACTTTTTACACATTTTAGTCTTTAAAGCAACAAACTGAGAATGTTCAAGGTCTGTTTAAGGTGAAGATAGTTGTAAAGCTTTTTGTGGTCAGCATCTGCTGGCTGTGGCATCTGATGTCAGAGTCAGAAAGTGTAAGCTCATCTCTCATCTCTGTGACAGAAAGACCACATTAGGCACTATTAGCATAACACTCCCAAAAGTCCTGAATAAAGTGGGCTGCTTTGTGGGTAATGTATGCAGATTTTGACAATGGAAAAATATAATATCCCCGTGGCTCAACAATGTTATAGTATAGAAATTAGGTAAGTTGCCGTGTCCTGTCTGTTTTAGCTTCATCTGGGGTGTTTGTATGCCCTGTTTGAAACTCAACAAAACAAGTTTATGTGCATGTTGTTATTTTTTTTTTTGTGAGAAGATTTTCATGAAATGAGTTCTTTCAGGAGAATGGCTAACTACAGTTTGCTCATGTGCTGTTTTAAAACTTCTACTGTAAGTATATTGCAGACACTGAGTGTATGCTAATCACATTGGAACTGGAGCATGACACCAAATATAAATTCATATCCATGAAATATATATAAGTCAACGCTGTAAAGTTAAGTAACACAGAGAAAAATGGTGTATGTTTTAAGGATTGTCTGATTCACCAGGATACACAACTGAAATATATTCTGCACCAGAAATCTGACAAAAAGTCAGACAGAGGATTACACAGAAGGAATTCTAGTCAAACAGCTCTGTCTGGCCAAAGGCATATGAATTTGGGGTTAACACATGCTTTGTAGCCACAAGGTCTGACAAAATTAAACCAATAACCTGAACGTGAAGAGGAATGCTGGCAGCGCTAGCACAGCATGAAGACTTTCACAGACAAACATGCTCCATCTGCTGTTCTTCAAATAAACAGTGATCCATATCTGCTGCATCAGCTTTAATCAACATGTCGCTGACCAAGCTAGCACACACACGCACACACATGCCATGAGAGCTTCTGTGGCTAGCTGCACTGTTGTTGTGTTTGCCTACAACCATGTTTAATATAAATAACAGGAGGGCCTGCACAAACAGTGAGACGGACACTTTCCTTTCCTGGTGGAGGTCATTATAAGTTCCTCTGCCATTGGCAGAAATGTGTGTGTGAAACAGAGGGGTACTGTGCTGGTCACCACACGCTACTCGCCACGAGGCAGGACAAGCAGACCTCAGATGGACACACACATAGAGCTGACCAAGCCCAGCATGGACAGGGTTTGATAGGGATTCCAGTCAACAGTCACTAATGAGAGTCCACGGCCTGAACACGCACACACACACACACACACATGCACCGCACTCCGGTAAATCTTGACCAAACATTGCAAATATTGATAACTGCTAATAAGCACTCTGTGCATATGGCTTTATAAGTAACAACGTGAGTTTATCTTGTTCCCTGCTGAAACTCAGCCTGACAGCTGCTGAAAATCAGACCAAACACACCAGTCCAACCACTCGAGTCTTCTACTGGAAGAAGAAGTTTCTGATATTTCCCCAGAGATCTGTCTTCCTTTAGATAGATAGATAGATAGATAGATAGATAGATAGATAGATAGATAGATAGATAGATAGATAGATAGATAGATAGATAGATAGATAGATAGTACTTTATTGATCCCCAAAGGGAAATTCTTTTACTGCAGCAGCATAACAAGTAACACAGTAACACAGAACACTACTGTATATACACAGGCATACTGTAAAAATGGTGACACAGTATAGAATCAAACTCTAATGAGGAAGAACTACCTCTAAAAAATATACATAAGAGAATATACATTAAAAAATATATAGTAGGTGGACATAGAACATTATTTACAATACATTTTATAAAACATAACAGTATTTATTTTTATTGAGGTAGGGATAGTGAATGTGAAGCCTCTGTGTGGTGAGTCCATGAATTGCTCTCAGAGCCAGCACAAAAGTATATTTGTAAAGAAATAACCAGGTATGACCAACCACCAGGATAACAACACAAGATGTCACCATCATCCACCTGAGCTTACCTTTGAGTTTAAAATATTACTACAGTAGAAACCACAAATCTGAAAAATAACAGCTGCTGTATCTGAAAATAAATATGAAACAAACTTTCATAGTTCTGCTCAACTATATCAACGTACACTAAATGTTCAAATGCATGCTGTGACATTATGGTTTTAGAACAGCAGAGCTTTCATGAAAAGGTTGTAGCTATTTATTCTCTATTGAAACAAAAACATATGAAAATCAAATGTCACAGATTCTAATAAAATATCATATCTGTATGAGTGCCATGAGACTGATTTACAATGTTTGTTTTTAATCCCAACCTCAATCAGCTCACATGGATCAAATAATAATTTTAAGTAATCCATATATTATGGTTTTTCATCATGGTGTATGAGGATATCACTACACTTTCTTCCATAAGCTTCAATACATTTCCACATGCAGCTGTACTTCATTGTGACCTGACAGCATCCTCCCACATCTTTTTAAAAGGCCTGTGATCATGTGAGCACCTCTGGTCTTACTTAGAACAACACACCTTCCTGGATTGTATAATACACAAACACACACACACAACCTCTGCCAGTACAGGTGAATCAGGGGACCAGGGGACCTGATGCTGTGTTAGTGTGTGTGTGTGTGTGTGTGTGCGTGTTGCTCAGGTCCCCAGTATCATCCCCCATTAGCTGAGCCAATCAGCAGTTGTAACCTGGTTCCTTGGTTACAGCCAATGACTTTGATCCTCCCAATAGATATACATTCATGATGGTGCTTGTTGGGAAATCTCAGCTCTGCACAGATCTGCTCGTGGTGTATGTATGTGTGTGTGTGTGTGCGTGTGTGTGCGTGTGTGTGTGTGTATGTTACACAAATGTGAACTGAAACATAGCATTAAGAAGAGTACTTACCCTCAGGTCTGTATTGTGCTACTATGGTAACAGTCTGTCCTGCATTCTTCCAGGCAGCAGCTGCCTGCTCATGTGTTACCGGACAGGTCCACACCATTCACCTAGACACACACATACGCACACATAAAATTAGAGCTCATGCCTTGGATTAATATTAATAAATGTACAGTGAGAAGGACACTGTTGGTGGGTCAATAACTCTCAGGTGATCAGTTGTGTGTAAATTATGCATGTGTAATACTGAAACTTGTTTAATGGATAAAATCATTTCATGGCAGTGCTTGCATCATAATGCAGTCACAGTCATTAAAGTCACCATTAAATCCTATCTGAAGAAAATGAAAGTCATATTTCACTTTAGTGGAAAACAAAAAATAAAGCTTGAGCAGACACACACACACACACACACACACACACACACACACACACACACACACACACAGCATACCCCATCAGCCATTAGTGGCGTAATGACTGATGATGAAATGTCTTTAAGACTTTAAACTGCAAAAGGCATCAGTTCCAGGTTCAAAAAGATTCATATATTGAAATACTGTTATTGCTTTGTTTATAGTTGGCTCTTCTGTATGACTACATCAACGATGTACAGAGACAGAAGTTCCTTGTGTAGAATATTAACTGTAGAATTGGAGTTATTAATAGCAGTAATGTGTTGACAGTGTCTGTGTTTGTGTCAGGTCTTACCGACAGGATAAGTCTCCTTCCCGTAGCTCCCCACACAGATCAGCTGGACCTCCAGCGGAAATAAGGGAGATGAAGATTCCCTCTCTAAATCTCCTCCAGCAATGTTAAAACCAAGTCCTGGACCCCGGCTGGAGCACCACCCGCCTGGGTTCCCTTGAAGGAACACAAATGAGACAGACATATCACATTAGGGTAAAAGATGATGGGATCCAAGTTTTAAGCACAAATTAGTACTTTATTCATTTGTAGACATCTTAATGTATATTGACATTTGATCGGGTCAGTTATGACTTAGATAGAACTGTTGCTTTTGTTGCTATAAAGTTAACTGATATTTAGCTGTTTCACAACAGTCTAAGAAGCAGTGAAGTGAGAATGAATATGTTATATTACAACACAACTACAAAGAAAACTTTAACATATTGCAATTGTACTGTATATATTTTCATTTTACAGCTCAGTGGGAGGTGGTATTTAATGAATGCATCACTGTAATGACTTCAGCAGATATCAGTATTGCACTGTCTCTCTGCCTCTGTTGCACCACAGTTGCTCTGTCCACATACACACTTGAGATTATGTTGATATAGATACATGACTTGATTCTTCAGTAATTCATCATACCTAAACTGTTTTCAACAGTGAGATTAAGCAAAGAGCACATAAAGAAAACTACATCACAGGAAAAAACATGCAAATACATGATGAAGAACCAAAAAACTAAAAGGCACCTAAACCCCCAATACACTGATTTCTTCTTTATATAAAATGGATAAAAGCAGTAAATTCTCACATTTGAGAAGCTGAAACACATGTGAAAAATTTCACTCTTCCTCCGTGTTCGTCTCAAGGCCAAAGACTTACACCAGATTTCCAGGGTCCCCACAAACCCCAAACTTGATCCATTTACTAATGTAACACACTACATTAGGATAGCAGTTTCTATACAAGTTCATTCTATATATATTTTCCCCTTAAATATTTGATTGTCTTTGGAATCCCTGAGTGTAATCAGAAAATATTTATGAATATGTTTTGGTTGTTTTTATTTGAAATCAAGAGTCACCAGGCGTGATGTATGCAAATACAACAATAGTCTTATTGTGAGAAAGCACTGCATCATCTTATCATTCTCACAGAAACAAGAGCTGAATACCTGACATACTATCAGGGTATTTATAAATACAGACAATCCATATGCTCTATATAAAGTGAATGGACTTCTCTGACTGAAATAGTTTCTAACCCAGGTTACACCAATCAAATCCACACACTGAACAGTTTCTCACTCATACATTCATTAAGGTGAGTTAGTACGAAATAAACAATTTGGGAAAATGAGACTTCAGCTCATACTCTGGATCGAGGTATCAAGAGTGGAAGAGTGGAAGGGGTAAATTGGTGCATTTGTTGTTTTATGGCACAAATGATAAATGCTCACATATTTCACCACCGCTTACAGAGTCACAGTGGACATTCTTTAAAAGCCATAATGCTCTATTTGAGAGGGAAAAAGAATAAGGAGAGACACAAAGAGAGGAGCGTCAAAATGACCATTCTGCCCAGTCAGTCTGAGGCTTATCAGATTTATTCTGTCGAAGCATCTGGATGGTCCAAAGGCCTGTGGCGAAGCAAGTCATATTCTACGACCACGGTAAGCTGGTTGATGGCGGCTTGGCATGATAGGCTGTAATCCGTCCATTATAATGGATTAAAGACAGTGGAGCAGCACTGAGAGCGTATCAGCATAGACAGACAAAATTTGCACCACCATCTGCCTTTTACACACACACACACACACACACACACACACACAAGTGCTGGATGTCTTTGAGAGACCACGTAAGATGCAGAGGGCGAGATGAGACAAGCAATACAGGAAATGAAAACAATTCAGCTGGTGCACAGCTTTTCAAAATAACAACCTGCAAAACTGAATCTGGAATTTTCTTTGGTTGATAAACTTTGTGACAGACTGAATTCAATAATGATGTAAATGTTAATAAATGTTTCCTGACATAAAGCTGCTGTCACTCCATTAGATTTCTGATGTCCAGTTCTTAGTAATCCTATTATATTATACAAGTAGTATTAAGCGCATTAACCAGCAAGGAATCTAACAAATTCAGTACAGACTAATTGCGGAGAAATAAATTTCCTGTCTGTGATACATATAAGAACAAATTAGTAGTTATTAGTTAATTTCTCTGGTCTTTTCCATCACTTGGTGTTTCTATTAGGTAATATTTAGCATTCAGAACATTCAAAATAAAAATGAGTGGAAATGAGAAATGTTGTGCAGGAAAAAGTAATTAATTCAATATCATGAGCCAAACAAAAAATCAGATTTAAATGAAATAATTTGTCATTTTGTCATTTATTTGATCTGGTTGGTGGTAAAGGAAAGCTTTGAGATAATTTTTTAATCATCTGACTGAGATTAAGAAAAAGTTTTTATTTGAATGTTGAATGTTAAAAACTATATTACATTATGTCAGTTTCTCGGTTCCACCCGTCTTTACTTATTTTGTCTGAACAACAGTCTAAAACTAATTTATACTAATTAAACTAATTTTAATACATTTATATAAAATAGATAAAGCAACAATTTTATGGAGCAGGAAACCAATGTAGGAAAACTGTTTGTCCCCATCTCCCGCAGTGGCCCAAGGCCTGATCTTGAGATTCCTACCTGTCAAGCCCCCTTTAACCCCAAACCTGAGCACTACTTTCTAATGTGATGTAGTAAGTCTATGGAAACTACCTGAGTAGTTCAACCTCACGTTTGGTTATGTTTAGAAACCACAGTGGTAAAGTATATTCATCTGTTGATTTATTTTTGTGTTTATTTGAATGAATGGGTCATTTACAGTCATGAGTGGGGAAGTGGTTCCATAATACCTGGGCAGTGTTTCTGTGTGAGGTCTCACCTGGGGGCGTCGTGGAGTCTCGATCATGGCTCTCGGCAGCGGTGAGTATCTGGGTGTGAGTCAGTGGGGCAGGGCTGGGACTGGCTGCCGCTCGTAGTAGGGGCTTATATGGTTGTCTTGATGTGGGGAGCATGCTGGAGGAACACACACACACATTGTTTCCTGATTTTAAAGCACCTGTATGTATATATATATTATATATATATATATATATATATATATATATATATATATATATATATATATATATATATAATATTATTATATTTATTTTTTTATAATCAATACTCATCACATGCTGTTTTATAATCTGCTGATTTGGAGAAGTGACAAGTGTCTGTAATCCAGTAGACCAAATTCACCCCATCTGATTATCAGACTGTTATATAACACATTTCAAACTGTCTGCCTGATGTCATCTTTATAGCTCCATTTCTGGATTATCACAATGGACACTGTATGAGCATGTGATGCCGAGGCTCATCTTCATCTACAAGTTTGTTTATTTTTAAGATGTCATTACAAGCTCTTCACTTCAACTGAAACTCTTTTATGTAACCTTGGTGAGGTCTTCTGTGATCTTCATCCCTGATGTGATTTCACAGTTAGTCCAGGTCTACACCTTTTAGCCTCAATGCTATGTTGATGACATGTAACAACATTATTTGGCAAGAGTTTTTTTTTCAACCATCAGCTGCTGCTCCTCATCAAATGGGAAGGGAGCTGGGGTTATTTAAAAGCAAAGCTAATTAAAAAAAAAACAAAAAAACACTCCTGTCCTCGTAACAATGATGGTCTGGAAACAAGGCTTACTGTGTTGTTGCAGTTGGAGGATTAATTGGATTGGATTGGATTTCCATTTTTATTTGTTGTCCTAAATCATGTTTTTGTTCCATTGGGGGAATATCAATCAAACTTGTGTCGGTTTATTAGTTTTAAAAATGGTGCTTATCTATCTAACAGACGATGGTTGTCTTTTATAAATGTGCCCTAAGCAGATATCCACCAACAGTTTTGTTCCTTGCTGTTCTTCATAGTTCAACACCATCTGGCCATAAAATGCTTCAGCCTCTTGGCTCCAATGATGTGTGCTACATTTACCAGAGCACCCCTTCACTGCAGGTTGGGTCTGATGTTGAAAATAAAAGTGTGAAATTACCCATGAGCAAAATTGTTGTGCGTGTGTACTTACAATTAGTCACGTCGGGTGGAGGGAAGTTGTCGTTGATAAAAAGGGATGTGTGTTTGGCCACACGGAGGTAAACAACGTCAGGAGTGGACTTCAGGGCAGCCACTGCCTCCTCGTGAGTTACCTCCTCCAAACAGGAGGCGTTTACCTGGAGACACATGGAGACATATATAGTATTATTGAATAAACATACAAGCAACATGGAGACAACGTCATGTTGCCAGGCTACAGACTGCAGCAAAAACACAGAGTGGATTCTACCATGATGTTTTATGGCTGTGTCCATGGACTGAACATAGACTTGTGTTTATTTAGCACCTTTCTAAACTACCGACACTTGTCACATTCACACACTGATGGCAGAGGCCGCTATGCAAGGTGTCAACTGCTCATTGCTTTGAACCAGCAAGGTTTGAAGAGAGGTTTGAATGAAGAGTGACACTGTCCTTCTCTAATACACCTAATTCAGGCTAACAATATCTAACATACAGTAGATCATATGTTATAAAGGAAAGCCTTGTGTTTGTTTCATCATTTCATTATTTGGAATAATTACATTTCTAGTTTTATTAAGGGCACATCACATCGCTGTGCATCTGTGTCCCTCTAACTCTATCACAGGTGCTACTGTAATCATTCTATCATTTATTGTAATTCATTATAATTGTACAATATGTTTGTGTTGATTTGTTCTGTACACGTGACATCCATTGCACGTCTGTCCGTCCTGGGAGAGGGATCCCTCCTCTGTGGCTCTTCCTGAGGTTTCTTCCACCTTTTTTCCCTGTTAAAAGGGTTTTTTGGTGGGCAAGTTTTTCCTCACTGGAACCGAGGGTCTAAGGACAGAGGGTGTCCCTGTACAGATTGTAAAGCCCTCTGAGGCAAACTGTATTTTGTGACATTGGGCTATACAAATAAAATTTGATTTGATTTGATCACTTCATATCTGGTGTTACCAAGGAATATTTATGACATGTAAAATCAATATAGAAATTCATAGCATGCAGTGCTTGATATTGATGATGGTATACGATGTCAACTGTGAACTACAGACTAGACTGTACAACATCTACATGATAAAAGAAAAGAGAGAAATAATAAAAAGGAAGTTTCTTACAGCTACAAGCTTGTCCCCTATCTGTAGCCGTCCATCTTTGTGTGCAGCCCCTCCCTCGATGATCTTAGTCACATAGATGCTGTTGTCACCGGGGACGTGTTGGTTCCCAACTCCACCTGCTATACTGAACCCTAACCCTGAGAGAAAACATCTATAGGTCAGAGTTTTGTTCTTAGTGTTGGATGTCTTTATTTGCTGCACTGCTGCATTTCTCCCATTACCAGTTCCTGAGCTAGATTTGATACAGTCCAATTATAGGGTGGTAAACAAAAGCAGAATCAAATTAGGTAAACCACATCCTGTAACATATTTTATATTTCAGCTGTTTTAATTGCTCAATGAATCTTTTATTTCCCCTGCTCAATCATATTACTGCATTTTAGCCACTGAAACATGCTGACTTCTCAGCAGAAATCTGAAAATTGTGCTGCATCATACTTACTATACTAATTTCTCAGCCATCAGTTTATGTCTTGATTTCCTTCTTTCCTCACTGTGCAGTCAGTGATAAGTGATAAGTCACTGTTTCAGTTCTTACAGACTCTGCTGTATGTTCTGTTTGGAGTCTTTTCTTACCTTTGGGCCCTTTGACCAGTTTGATATCCATGATTCTCTCAGTGAGGCTCCTCCTGCGTCGTATACTTAGTCTGACAAGACCTCCTGCTTCCTTCAGTGCCTCCACAGCCCCGCTGTGTGTCACCTCCCTGACGTCTGCCTCATTTACCCGGACTATGCAGTCATTGACCCTGCACAGTGAAGTCACATATAATAGTCATTGGACTTGTATAAGCACAGTGAGGACAAATGACACACATCACCTCTTCAACTCAAATGTTGACTAGACTCATTTATATGGAATTCCTATTTCAATCACAGTGCCTAAGGAGCTCATAGCTACAGGTAAAGAGCTGGGCTCAGAAGCTCCTCTGCAGAGCTACATTTACCTTCCCTTTAAACTGTTTTGAAATGTTCCCTGTCATGATGCTCACCCAACAGAACTCTTAGAACTGGATTTGGTTGTGGATCCATGAAGATGTTTCACTCATTCAAGAAGCTTCTTCAGTTCTGACTGACTGGTGGGGAGATGTGAGTATTTACGCTAGGCAGGATCATAGACCAGCCCATAGTTCCACTTGGTTAGTTAATTAGTACTCATTGTTGTTGTGACAACTGTCATCAGAGTCACCAAAGTCACATTAGGTCTGGTGTGAACGACAGCCTTTCAGGTCACCTGAGCTCTGGTGTGGACGATGGTCCTTGGCATCACATGAGGCCAAGTGTGAGCACTAGAACAAAAGCTAAGTGTTATCAGAACCTTACAACACAGAGCTGACAAAGTGCTTACGAGTGTCCAAGCTCAGAAAAGGAAAACCAACATCTGAGAGACACAAGTTTGTGGATACCTCGACTGGACTTTTGGGAAAATGGCCACGAGATCAAGGAAGGACAAGGCTATCAGTGATGAAGAAAAGAAGGATAGGCAGAACAACATTGGCATCCCCTACATATCTGGCATATCAGAAAAACTCAGGAGGATCTTCAACAAGCATAGAATCCCAGTGTTCTTCAAGCCCAGCAATACACTTAGACAGAAAGTGGTACACCACCTGAACAAGCTTCTTGGTTAAGAGGCAGAACGTCTTCATGGATCTACAGTATAACCAGTCCAGTTGCCCCAGATTTACCTCCACAGACTCCTTTAACAACTGTATTCATGCTGCCTGGTCAATCAAGACATGATTTTAGAATCAAATGTTACTTTACAATTCAATGTATTTAGTCTACTACAAGTGATAGGGGCAATAACAATCAGCTGTGATAAGTAAAAGTATCTGTTCACTGCATGAAACATTTGATGTCAAGATTTAAATCTTTTGGTTGAATTACAGTATTTGATTTGGATTTTGTGCCCCTCCTTTTCCCCCTCATTTTACTCAGGGTATGATTTGTGCTCATATTATATGTTTGCTTCTTTACTTGTTCTCATTTACAGTAATATTTTGTCTTTTGTTGCATCATCTTGTTCATCTATTGTAAAACAAAGAAAAAAAAAGTTAGAATCGCATTAAGGTTCCATTCTGAGGGTGTAGCTCATGGTTCATGGTTGTTTGTAAAGTCAAGAACTGTTCTTCCAATGAACAAAAACAAGGTTCATTTTGTCTATCTTTTTCATTGGCAAATGTACGTGCACATGTGTGTGGTCATGAGTCACATGCCCATGTGTGTGTTTGTGTGTGTGTGTGTGTGTGTACCTGAGTCGTCCATTCTGGGCTGCAGCCCCTCCAGGTATAATCTTGGTGATGAAGATGGAGGGGTCTTCTCCGATGTGAGGGTTATCAGTCCCTCCTGCGATACTGAACCCCAGTCCTGAATTTCCCTACACGTACACACAGGAAAAAGAAACATATATAAACATAGTGGTTTGAAAAGGTAATTTCTTAATTATATATATATATAATCTTATACATATCTCATTTGAAAGCTATGTCTAATATCCCGAATTTTGACTTTGTATGAATCCAATTTACCACCTGAACAAACAACATGTAATCTGACTCTGTCCAAATATCCCTCATTTCCAGATTACTCATAATACACCACCACTGGTTTGAAGCCAGTGTAATGTCTGTGCCTTTGTTTGCATGTATGTCCATAGTGTCTTTAAAGAAGATCCTGTCAAGCAGACAGAACCAGGTCATAGGAGAATAGAGCGAGAGAGTGAGAGCCTTGGGGTGAGAGAAAAAAGTGTAATAATGAGTGAGGGGGAAAGAGGATCAGGAAAAAGAAAGTAGGGGAGGATGAGGAATAGAGAGGATGAGGAAATAGGGTCAGCGGGGTTGGACCAATGGTGGGACGGAAAAACCTAAAGATGAGATGCAGGAAGCCTCTGAGTCTTTTATTTCATTGTATAACCTCCACACTTAAGAAGAAGTTTGAGGAAGCTTGTCATATGAATGTGATACCAGAGAACCTGCTACAGACCTGCCTGCAGCAGAAAGATAGCTGATGAATCAGATCAGATGAAAGTTTAATGAATATAATATTTCTGATTTTATGAATTAAAAATTAAAAATATTTTAAATTAGCAATAGAAGAAGCAATTTACATCAAAATATTATGTCTCAAATACTCTGATGTCACCTCTAATGTGGATATTTTCTGTTTTTTGTGTTTTCTTCTTTAAAAAATGACAGATTTTATGATGAATAATAATCAATCATAAAAATATTTGGCAATACCTTTATTATAAGACATACTAGAGATATTTATACTACACAACTAATCATTATATCTTCACTGTCATTCATTTTATGATCATGTACTCCCTTAATTGATCTCTAAGTTGCCTAAAATAGGACTGAAATAGGATTTACCATCATTTCATATTACATACACGGTGTTGTTTGTGCTTATGCACCGAACAGCAGTTCAGATTACTCTTCCATCTTGAAATCTTTTGGTGGGGTCCTGGAAAGGATTCCACCTGGTCACTCCAGAGTTCTGCTGGGGAACTTCAATGGTCATGTGGGATACAACAGAGTGATCAGGAGGGGAGTGATTGGGAAGAACGGCCCTTCTGATCTGAACTTGAGCGGTGTTGTCGGACTTCTGTGTTAGTCATGGATTGGCCATGACGAACACAATGTTCGAGAATAAGGGTGTTCATAAGTGTACATGGTACCACAGCAACCTAAGGCGCAGGTTGACGATGACTTTGTGGTCGTGTCATCAGATCTGTCAGCTGATCACCACCTGGTGGTGAGTTGGATCAGGTGGCAAGGCAGAATGCCTGACAGACCTGGTAAACCCAAACGTGTAGTGAGGATGAACTGAGAACGTCTGGTGGAGGCCCCTGTCCGCAAGATCTTCAACTCACACCTCTGAACTTTTCATGCATCCCGGGGCAGGATGGCAACATCCCGAGTGGGTCATGTTCAAAATTCGATTGCCGCTGCTAGGCGTTGTGGTCAGAAGGTCACCAGCACCAGTGCCAGTTGTGGCGGAAACCTACGAACCTGATGGTGGACACCGGCGCTGAAGTAGGCTGTCAAGCTGAGGCCTTTTCGGGCTTGGTTGGCCTAGGAGTCTACGAAAGCAGCAGACAGGTACTGGGAAGCCAGAAGGGCAACAATACAGGTGTGGGAGGCCAAGGAGAAGGACTTTTGGTTGGCCTCAAGGAAGTGGCAAACCATCCAAAGACTCAGGAAGGGAAAACAGGCCTTGGCCCAGGCTGTGTATAGGTGGGGTGGAGAACTACTGACTGACTGGCAGAGGTTGCCAAGGTAGTCAGAAGCTCTCTGGCGGCAAGACGCCAGGTGTGGATGAGATTCACCCTGAGATCCTGAAGGCTTTGGACATTGTTGGGCTGTCCTGGCTGATGCATTTTTACAATGTCGCATGGAGGGTGGGTACAGTACCTGTACCCCACACGCAAACTGGGGTGGTGGTCCCAATTTTCAAAAAAGGAGACTGAAGGATGTTCTCCAGTTATCAGGGTATCACACTGCACAACCTCCCAGGAAAGGTTTGTTCTAGGATTTATTCTAGGAAAGGAGGCTCCGACTGATTGCCGAACCCCAGGAGGATACAGGAGGAGCAATGTGGATTCTGTCCTGTTATGGAACAAAGGACTGGATCTTTAACCTTGCAGTGGTGCTGAGGGGTTCATGGGAGTTCAACCATCCAG
Source organism: Protonibea diacanthus (assembly GCA_028641955.1). Classification (NCBI taxonomy): domain Eukaryota; kingdom Metazoa; phylum Chordata; class Actinopteri; family Sciaenidae; genus Protonibea; species Protonibea diacanthus. The sequence continues at coordinate 27,674,037 of CM053979.1, read as the reverse complement.
TCAAGCATCAGAAAAGGCTTTTGACTAAATAAATCCTGTTTCAAATAGATTTCACACTTTCTTCCATTTATCCCAGTTTAAAATGATTTGTTTCAGCAGCACTGATGGTGTTTTTAGCGTGATTGTGGTGTGTTCAGGGAGGACAGGGGTCAGTCTGAACAGATGGAGGTATTGTCACAAAGGGGCCGATGTGACTGAGTACACAGAGTTCAGTGTGTATAATTAAACATGCATGTTGGTAGTTTTTACCCGCTCCAGTGTGATTTCCTCATACTCATAGTCTGCTTCTGTTCCATTGACCTGTTAGAGAAGAGGAGGGAGAAAAGTCAATTAAGAGTAAATGCTGAAAGCGCTTTTCCTGTAATGAACACTAAAATACTCATTTGAGTTTACCGTAAAGCTTTTAACATTCATAATTTATATGCAGTGTTTTTTCTCTGTCATTGGCTATTGGCAGGTACATCACCCTCTTGTGTTGCATTAAACCTTCATGTTTATCACAGCTTTATTGTATTTCTCACTGTTTCTGCACTTCATGTATCCGCATTGAATATTCTCTGCTAGAGAATTTCCTCAACAGTGTTGGAGGAAGTACTGATACCATGCTGTAAAAATCTAACATACTAAATACTAAAACCAGGAAAATGTATTTAAAGTATTAAAACTAAAAATACACAATAAAATATCCTCTGTTACTGCTATAATACATGATAGCATTAGACTATTATTACTCATGCATTAGGTAAAGGGAGGACTGTACTGGTGTTCATTATGTTCATTATGGGTATCAGAATTACAGAAAAGAGAAGTTAGACATTTGATCGTTTATGAATGACGCATGAATCCAAGAGATTAAACTGGTAGTGCGTATTTCTGATGTCATATTTAAGAACATCCCTGATGAATTACGCATAAGCCAATCACAGTGCACAGCCAGCACTATAAAATATAATAATGTCTGTATTATTCAGACTGAATGAATAGCCCAAAGAATTAAATCTGATCTGAGCAGACTATTTCATGTTCCTCTCGGTTTATACTGGTGAGATGAGTGTTTTGTTTCTGCTATAGCTGCAAACACACACACACACACACACACACACACACACACACACACACACACACAGAGTTGTCAAATGGTATCCCAGTGGCCCATGTAATCCCCTTGCCTGTAATCTGTGCCTCTGTGCAGTCAGATTAGGTTAGATTTTGAATTTCTGTCGTTTCAAACAGAGGGCACTATCACGCACCATACACCATACGTATTCAGACTGGATGGACACCTGGTTACGTAAAATATTGGACTGCTCTTTAAAAAATGAAGACAATGAAGCTTCAACAACGCCTCCTTAATATTTAAATAAAGCATGACAAAATGAAGTGATCTTTTAATCTTTTAGTGATCTTTTAAGTAATGTTGTAATGAAGATTTTCAAAGTAAAAGCCTCCTCACAGGTAGAAACGGCCTTATTCATCTGCAGGGTGGTTACATTTATTTTAAGAAAGAGTCAACACACTAACTGTTTTGTAAAATATGAAGTGAAACTGGTGTGAGATTAATCTTTTTCTTCTCTCCCTCTGTGTGTTATATTCCAGGCAGTTCAGCAAGGAGTAATTCCACAGTAATTACATAATAAACTCATCTAACAACAACAGACACTGATGCTCTGGGGCAGCTGGCTACCAGTAAAATGACATCTGCATCCATCTAATTCTGTACTGAGCTTTCTGTCCAAATCCAGGACACCTTTTTCAGAGGAAGGATTTGATTTAGTGGTTGATATTACCAGAATTTTATATAGAAGCTCAGTTCAGATTAGAAACATATTATAATAGAAAACAAACAACTGATAGAAACATTTTAAACTTTCTGAACCAACTGTATCTCTGCAAAATTGTAATTTACAGTACATAGTAAAAGAGAAGAAGCAATGTATACTGTATGCCAAATGATTAAAATGAACATGTTTGTTAAAGTTATTTGCTGAAGACTTCTGAGTACCTTTGCATTGTCACATCAATGCACACCGATGCCCAGTCCACTGTTTTCACTTCATCGCAAAAATTCACTATACTGATCGCCAAATTGGTAATTGGTGAAATAAGTTGGAATCAGTATCTGTCTCAAAAAAGTCCCATATCGGTCCAGCTCTAATATCTTCATTTCAGTAATGCTACAGTCTGTCAACAATCTATTCTGTATTGTAGCAACTCTATTTCAGGTACAAACCATGTTTTCATTCTGTATCCCAAAGAAAATATGATCATTTGACACAAACTCTTCAGATAATGAGTGAACAATGCTTGATAACGCACCCGACTCTTCTAAAAACAAATAAATACTCTTCTAAAAGTAAAATAAATTCATTTACTGGAGGCATCCACCTTGTAACCACTGCAGAAACTTAACAAGCATTGTAAAGGGGTTGTGAACATGAAGCCATCTGAGGTTGATATGTAACTGAATCTTGAATCTTTGTGATTCACACATACAGGAAAGTCTTCAAAGACCACTTAAAGACTAAAATCGTAGAAATTCCAGATGTAGCCATTGAGGTGTTACAGCATTAGTAAGGTCCAAAATACACAATTAGGTGTACTTGAATCCCTGACAATATATTTGAACAAGTACTCACATATGGGGGGGTATCCACGCTGTCAGTGTTGACCACCACTGGAGGGGGATTGGCCTGCAAGAGAGAACATCAACTTATTAAAAATGTGTCTTCGTCATTGGTGATGATGTTTAGTATGAAGCTCAGCACACATGCAGAGATCTGTAAGGTAACTTACTCGTCTCATGTTTTGGTACAGCATGTTGAGTACATCTGTTACAGATTACCACTGTAGAGTGACGGCATACACCGCATGACATACTGCACAGCCCTAATATTGGATAATACTGATGTACTACACTGGAAACCACACTGTGAGGTAACAGGCTGTTTTATAAAGCTCTGTTACAGCACAAAGTCACAATGCCCTGTACTAATAGGCTGTAAGACATTGTACAGTACTACTCTGTATTCTCTTTTCTATCGTGGGTCAACTGCATTATGGCCTGGTTCAGTCCAGCACAGTTCAGCTTGGAGCAGCAGCTCATTATGACAGCAGCTCATTATGACATTATCTTTCCTCTTTGCCTCATTAAATGACAAACCTCACCCTAGCTAATAAATAGCCATAAGGTATCTTCTCCTCCTTGTATTTGCAAAGGGAACATCAGCCTCCATCTTATCATTCCACCCCTTCGTCTCCAGTTCTTCCCTTGCCTCCTCTCGCTTTTCTCCCTGGAAAGTATTGAGCGCTCGCCAGTCCAGTGTCTGCAGCTCTACTCTCCTCGAACAAACCAGTAATGAGCAAACCAGCCCACGAAAGACAATGTGAAGCTCCAACAAGCCAAAAAAGCTCACAAACAAAACCAGCTAACCAAACATCAAACAAGCTAGCCAGCTAAATGGACAATCCGCCCAGACTCAGTGTGCAACAGAGCAGCACCAGCATCTATCCCTCTACACTAATCTCCCTCATCCCCCCTTTCCACTCCTTTATCTTCTTTCTGTCACACACACACGCACTATGTGTCTCTCTCTCTCTTTACCACATGTCCAACTGTCTGTCAGTCAAGCTGACAGGATGCTTGATCCCACATGGGACAGGGTGGAGGGGTGAGGAAGGGGGATCAGAGTGATTATAGGTATGATGGGAGGAGTCAAACTTGCCTGCTCAACAACAGCAACAAGGGGCAGAAGGTGCAGACAGATGCATCGAAAACCCCAGACATGAGAGAAGACGAATGTTTTCAATGACTCTATTTGAATCCATATTTCAGATGAAAAGTCCCCTCAGCTGATGCTCATGTGACATAATATACTTTTATGCTAAGTTCACCAAAGCAGCTACCTGCTTTAAGTTAACCTGTCTATCTCTAAACCTCACCTCATTCCTCCATCACTGTAACAACAACACTGTTCAGAGCACACAACCTCTCTGAGTGTGTGTGTGTTGTGTGTGTGTGAGTATCAGTCACGGAGAGACAAATTCAGTGTGTTAGTCTGCTGGTGATTCCATTGACAAGCCATGTCAGACTGCGTACTTATGTAACATCAATACCAGCGTGTGTGTGGGTGTGTTGGGTGAGGGGAGTTGTGTTACATGAAAGTATCTGTATAAAAGTGATTGTTAGTTGTTACATAAATGCACCATGGCATTATGGCCTGGTTCAGTCCAGTCTCATCATCATCATCATCATCATCATCATCATCATCATCATCATCATCATTATATTTCTCATGGTAAGCAGGATGGTTGTTGTGTGTGTGTGTGTGTGTGTGTGTGTGTGTGTGTGTGTGTGTGTGTGTGTGTGTGTGTGTGTGTGTGTGTGTGCGCTTGTATGCACGTGCGCGTGTGTGCAGGCTTTAGGAAATGATTTTCCATCAGTGCAGGCCACTGGGATCAGCTGATACACCATCACAATAATTCCTTTATCAATTAGCAGATGCATCATGATTGGATAAGCCGAAATTGAGAATCCTAAAATGATGGACAGCTGCAGTTTGTTAAATATGACATAGATATTATTATATTATGGAAAGCACACACTCATAACATAGAAACAAAGAAAGAAAGAGAAACAGGAAAAGTCTAATTGATGAGTGTTGAAATCAGAGCTTTAGGTCTTAACACTAACTAACACAACATTTATAGTTGGGAGGTGAACACACTCACACACACAAATACTCCACTACTAATATAGTATCCACTCTGTCTTCCTGATGTGCAATGAAACTGTTTGACTAATGAGCTAATCAGATGGAGTGTGACTCTAATCAAATCAGAACGGCCATGCTAATCACGCTAATCAGACTAGCACTACCTGCTATCTGTGATCAGTGTGCGCAAAGCAGATGTACAGCTCAATAACTACCCAAACAACAGCTACTGTAGTAACAGGCAGCTGCTATGCTGTGTTTTTTCCTTAGCTTACACTGTTGCACATGGTGCTCTTTTAATTATATGATTGTCAAGTGTGATGTTCAGCTAACTGCAGACTTTATTTTGTGACTTCTGCTTGGTCTATGTTTTTTCTATTGTAAATTAGTTACAGCAACCTTCAGAGAAAAAAGTCACAACCAACACACATTATGAATACACTGCAGTCCTGTAGACAGCTGAGTGCAGGTTTGTGTGGAGAACAGCATTGAAACTCGACAAAGACAATGGCAACATTACTGTAACGAGCATCCACTTCTAAAATGTCTCCACCACTGCAGTCAGATATCACTACAAATATTTGGGTTTAGCTCACAGTCAGTATTGTCACGTGGTGATACTGTGTGTTTGGTGAAGACAGATATCACAGATGACACTTCTTCCCATCCCTCTTTGTCCCATCATTACTTTAGTGTCTAATATATCTTGACAAGTATTGATTCCATTAATGGAATATGCAATCAATTTGACTACATAACTTTTGTTCTGTTTCTCGATTCAGTGTTATTCTGTCTACTTTTTGGAGAAACTGGAAATGATAGTACAGGATTGACTTATTCTTTAATGAGATAAAGTAAGATTATGTTTGGCCAATAAAAACACTGAGTAGAATTTGAGGCATGCTGTTTTGGATTTTATATGTGCACACATGTTTTGACTCAATTTGACTGACCCTCAGTTGACCTGGTTCAATATTCCAGCAGCATGGTGTCTGCACGCATTGGTGTATGAAAGTGTCATCAAACAATATCAACAATAAAATAAGAGCATTGAAAACTGTGTGAAGGTTTCAACGGTCTTAACCGTTGAAACCGTTGGTTTGAAGGAGTTTAACAAGTTTGACTTTGATTACATGACTTATTATCACAATCATGAAATCTTCTTTAGTATCAGAGGTGGATTTGAATTCACCAAATGCAATGATGCTGTCCTCTCCACCAGACAGTGGCCTAACACATTTACTGCAGGTCTCCTTCCATCAAACTTACCTGCACACGGGCCTGTATTTGTGAAAAATGGTGTATGAGTGGCACATGTGGGGGCGTTTCCATTGAGTGTGTGGTCCACATGCATGTGTCATTGGGCCACGCCCTGCTCCCAGCCTTGCCCTTGGCTTTGCTCTTTGTGGGACTCTTCTTCACACTGTCCCTCAAATTAGGAAACTTTCCTTTAGAGCCCCTGTTGGCCAAGTTGGTTGGCAGGGTACTCCACCCATATCCACCCAGCCCTGAACAAAGGGGAAGCTGTGGTGAGTGTAAAGGGTGGATAGACAGTGACTGTGAGGCGTGAGGTAGAGGAGGAGGGCAGTGGTGGTAGTGTTGGTACTGCTGGAACAATGAGTGGTGACAAGGCGAATGGTGCTGCATCTGCTGTTGTTGTTGGTGGTACATCTGATGTGTCGATTGTGCTGAAGAAAGGTGGTGAGTTGGCAACGCTGGTGGATGGTGCTTTTGCGGGTTTTGATAATGATGACACAGCTGATGATGACTTGGTGACATGTGAAGCTGGTGGTGGCTTGGCGAGTGTAGTAGGCGATTAGGAGATTGTGGAGCCAGCTGGTAAACTGGCGATGGTGGAGCCAGCTGATGACTTGGTGACAATGGTGCTATGTGGTAGTAGCTAGGAGACGGAGAAGGAAGCAGATGTTTTGGCGAATGGCAGCCATGTTTTGGGGAATGTGGATGGTGCTTTGGTGAGTGTAGCGGTGAAGGTTGCCGGTGGTGATTTGGTATCTGTATTTGCAGTAAATTCTGGTTCTGTTTGAAGTGGCTCTTCCCTGACTTGGACTTCCCTTTGCCAGATTTGCCCTTTGAGGAGCCACTGCTGGGCTTCTTGGGGCTACAACAGAACTCATGGCTGTGGAAATAAGTGGTCATAGCTACAGAGGTGTATAAAAAGTCCCGCGGAGATCTTTTTTTTTTTTTTTTATCTTTTTACATCACTCTCACCACATCGTCTTCTTTACCAAGATGACAAACGGGAATAGCTCACTTGTTCGATAATGTAGGTCATGCCTTGCCAGAGCAACTAATGCCCCTCTGTGTCCAGTACAAAGATGGTATTCTTGCCTTACCTCGCTCTCTGCTGTGTATCAGTGTCTTGGTACGTTAAGTTCACTGGAATATTAAAAAATGAAAATACGATGTCTCCTTTGTTTCCATTTCTTCTGGCTTATGGATAAGAGCATAAGAGCAGTGTCCTCCTTTAGTGCGACCTTCTCTTCTTGGCTTTCTGCCCTCAGGGGCACATTGACTCTGTTACCATCCCTTGGGGTTACAGGGTCAGTAGTAAGACAAATGGTGTGGTACTAAGAAGAAGCAGTAGGACCACTTGGTCAAGTCGAGCCTCCTTTCAGTCCTGGTTTCTCTCAGGATATCTCGGTTTCTGTCGATGTGAATCAGTTCATGCACTCCAGTGGAAGATTTGTCTTTCCTGTGATTACGCTCCAAATCAACGGTCAGTCCTTCAGAGTACCTCATATTATCCACTCATGTTGTTGCAGACTCTGGCTTTGTATCTGAAGTGGTGGCTGCTCTGTAGACGATTAAGTTTGATTCATGTATTCCAAAATAAAAGTAGAGATGGAAAAACAGGAGTTTACTCAGGTTACATCCTATGTTTGATTTGTGTTCATCCTGTCCATCCAGAAGGCATGAAGGTTAGAAAGAATAAAAACTTCTTTGCCTTTCTTCTTTCACCTTGTCTTGTTTGGTCATTCTCTTATGATTTGATATTAGGCCACATCTCTATGCACAACTCTCATTCTCAGCCTCCCTCATCTTTCTATGCTACCTCCCTCTCTCAGTGTCTGTCCCCCTCTCTCTCACTCTAACTCTCCCTTTCTCTCCCTCTTTCCTGGACTAGCCAATTAGGGGCTTCCCTGGACTCCTGCACATGACAGCAGCCAGGCATGACTAATCGATAGGCAGCCAGGGACAGCGATCCAGTACTCAGAGCTCAGTCAGTGTGTGTGTGTGTGTGTGTGTGTGTGTGTGTGTGTGTTTCGAATAAATGGAGAGCTGTGATTGGTGGAGGGCAGTCCCTTCCATCAACCATTGTCTTGTTCTTTTAAAGCATCACAAGGCGGGCTGGGTCAGCTAGAATACTCTATGAAATGCCTGCTGTGTGTTTGTGTGTGTGTGTGTGTGTGTATGTGTGTGTGTGGCCTACTTCCTTATAAGAATGTGTCTCTCTGCTTGTGCGTGCGTTGAGGTTAAAAGGGATTTCAGTCGGCAGTCCACCACACACAAGCACACATTCCAAGACTCCTGGTGTAGTGCAGGTCATTTCAGCTCAGTCAAATGTGTTCAGGAGCCGCTACAGTGACCAAACAATCCAAGTGACTCTCCTCCTCTTCTGGTTACTATGGAAATTCAATGCCACCAACCAATCTTATGTCTCTATCCTGAAAAGTGTATGGTATAGAACATTTGCACAAAATTCCGTTCCAAGCGTACTGCATTCACTTGAATAAAAAAAAAAAAACAACACAAACAAACAAACAAACAAAAAAAATGTTGCTGAAAAATGTTTTAGACTTCATCCTTCTATTGTAAGCCTATTGCTCAATGTAGCAGGTAAGGGATAGATGAACATGTCTATGGGCATGATTTCAGTTGTCAGGTAAGCTAACAGTTTTGTTTCCATCTTGCTGGACATTGTTGTTGGCTTGGCACAAGTAGAATGAGCCATTTGTCATAACGTTAGGTTAAATGCTACTAGTACTACTAACATAGAAGTTGTTTGTTGTTGAAAGGCGATTCATTTTTGATGAGCAACAACGAACATAACAAGAGTATCATACCCTGTGTTACATACATGCAGGTTGGATGTTCTTGCGGGATATCGAAGTAGCTTGATAATTCAGAAAAAAAATTATACCAAAAAATGGGGAAAAAATTACCACAAAAAACAGAAAATAATTACTCCGAAAAACAGACCAAAAAATAGGCTTTTTTTTTGTCTGTGATTTTTGGAACCGTGGAAAGATAAACCAAGACAGTTTTGGAATGTTTCTGATTGTTGTTTGAATGAAAATAAGGGTAAGAATCTGTCCCACATGCATACCAGCTGAAACTCTGGTGGAGAGGGTGACACGCACCTGTGCTGCTAATATGAAATAAAGTGTGATAAAAAAAACAAAAACAAACAAACAAACAAAAAAGATTCAAACGTGACAATACTTGTAAGAAACTGAACACAGATCAATCAATGCATGGGTTAAGCTGCCTTTTCAGAATTTGTACATTTATTACAGTTACTTGGAAATGACTCAAATCCTCAATATTTGTTTTACATTGATGTGGAGAATGAGCAGGGAACGGCCACTATCTTTAATATTACTGATATTATAGGACAGCAGCTATAATATCTATCATCAAATTACTCATAGCTTCTGGCTTCTTCAAATGACATTTGACAAAGAACAGGATGTCATTGGTTTGTACAAAGATATGAACACAGCTATCCAGTATGAGGGCCAAGCCTCTATAATATTAGCTAATATATGCCACAACTTGCCCCAAACCAACCTGCTAAGAGAGAGAGGCAGATTAAAAAGCAGCACCCATGTGAAGAGCACATACAGATGAAGAGAGGGTGAGGGTGGTGAGGAGAAAGGCTGTTCCCTGTGCAAAGTGCTGCTAGCGCTGCAGGCTAACTGCTCAGCCAGGGCCAGATGAGCAAGGAGAATAGGCTGTTAGCATTACAGCGCTAGATGAAGCCCACACTAATATAGTGCTATAGGACAGGGTAGGGAGGGGGTGGGTTGTGGTGAGTAATGCTTTAAGACAAGACATGAAACAAAGATAGGAGGATGGAGTCCACAATTTCCTCGCTTTACTGTATGTTCTGGGTTAGACTGACCCGATGATGAAGTTTCAAAATCAAGTAAAAAACATCCTCATTTACTGAGTGTCAATCCTTCAATCCTATCCTGTCAATCCTATTCCACTTAATTAGTGTAATGGATATGAATTAGTCTAGTAAGAATTACAGTCTGACTCAAGACTGAAAAGAGGGTGAGAGTTGGAGCAGGAGGAACGCCAAGCCAGCTAAAAACAACAACACTGGGCTCATGCTGTTGCCAACTGTTAGGATACTGTTAGGCTTACTAGCAACAAGAGATAGAGATAGAGTGAGAGAGAGAGAGAGAGAGAGAGAGAGAGAGGGAGGGAGAGGGAGAGACAGCAACACAGAGGGGAAAAAAACAAGATTGAGTGAGCAAGAGAGAAAGAACCAGTAAAAAAAAAAAAAAAGAAAAAAAGTGTGTGTGTGGATATGTATGTTCGTGTGCTATGTGTTCGTGTCTCTGTCTGTGTCTGTGTGTGTGTGTGTGTGTGTGTGTGTGTGTGTGTCATGGTGGGCTCGGTTCCTCCAATCTTTCACTGGCGGTGTCAGGAGATAAGATGATCAGCCGAATGCGCTACAAATCTGCAGCCTGCCAGCCTTCAGACAGCTCTGTCAGTGCTGCACTCCTACTGAACACGCACTAACACACACACACAGACGTATTTGTGTGTGCGCGTGTGTGTGCACGCTTGTACACACTAAACGCACTTACAGCATATACTGCACACATGTAGCCACGCGGAAACAAAGCGCACACGTAAGAACATATACAGTATATACACCCACACATACACACAAACCTGCTGAATAAACAGAGGCGCGAACACACACACAAACACAAACACACACACACACACACACACACACACACACACTAACGAGAGGCTACAGAGAGTGAAGCATCTAATTAAGATCGTGCACTTTGCAGAAATGTGCCGACTGCCTTTTTAGTCTCCATGTTTGAAACAGGCTACTGGGTATTGTAAAAATGTCAACTCTTCTGCAGCGTTTGTTTTTCTTCACAATACTTTTGCCTTCACTATTCCCTCATTGATTATTTTACTTAAAAAGGGAACAAAGACGCTGAGTTTTCAATAAAACACTTGTCTGGTGCTTTTTTGTAGTTTGAGGATAATTTTAAATGATATTTCAGGGAAAATTCAAGAGAACATAGATTTTCTTTCCACAAAGAAAGGTGCCAGCGTACGTAACATTAGTTCAATTGTTCAAGCACATTATGATGATAATTATAATGATGAAAAATAATCAACTGTTAAGGTAGAATTACACACATTCTACACACATTGGGCAAGTGGAACCAAAAAGAAGCCGTTCAAGTTCAAAGGAAAGGAAGTTCATCTTTCAGCAGCTTCCTGCGTGTGTGGTCTAAACAAGTACACTCTGCAGAGAAGAGACACGACAGCGTGATGCTTAACTGACATGTGTAATGACATGACCTTAACACAGTTATCCTGTGATATGAACATTTTATTGTGACAGGTCACAGATCACAGTCACATATCGGGCTAGAGACGGAACGAGATAAAAGAGTTCGGTTAAGTGGTTGAATATTTGTTGTATAACAGAAAATTAATGCAACAATTTCAATTAAAATTGCCCCAAATTTTGCAGTTATCACTTTGCCAATGTGAGTATTTGCTGGTTTGCTCAGTCTTCTATGATAATAAAGTGAATCGCTGTAGTTAAAACAGCTGGTTAGACAAAACGAGCAATTTAAAATTTCAGCTTTGGGAAAATTATGGTAGACTTTTTTTTCCCAAGGCAATTTGGACATTGACATTTAAATTAATGCCGCATTATGACTATTGTGTTGATTCGATACCAGATAACAGACCAACAATCAAGTATTCAGCCAAACTGTACACAAATTTGATGCTAACCTCCTGACTCCACCACCCAGACCAAGCATAATCGAACTGGTGACAGAGCTGCCTCTAGAAGGCCCCTTCCTCTGGAACTTCCCAAACACATCCGTGACTGTACCAACTCTCCAATATTTCAAAATCAAAACAAAAACACAGCTTTAAATTGTTAATGTTTAGCTCATTCTAAACATGCTTAATGTACTGTTTTATGTTGTTTGCTGCTTTGATGGTTTTTATGTATGCTACTATATCTGGGCAAGTATTATAAATAAACGATATTCAATTATTATAAATAGTATTTTATACTGAAAATTGTATAATAAAGTAAATCTGGGGGACAGATTGCCTTGTCATCACCAATCATATCTTTTCAACATGCTGATGTGTTTACTTAAAATGCAAACTTCTCTGATAGGTTCTGTGACATCTTCATTTTACTCTCAGCGAAGCACCAGTTCGATGCCTTAATTTTAAAATGTTCAAGTGTATACATCCGGACCCCCTAGAATGTCCAACACCACAGTCTCACAGTATCCTGTGAAACACTGATGTTAAAATATGTCAGGGCATGCTTCTTTGAGGTAATCACTAGATACAAAGGGGTAAGACAGAGCACTTGGGGTTTTACTAGACCACGAGTAATGAGAAAACACACAGAGCAATCGCGACTGAAGTAGCATCAGCAGCCATCAAGCTGTTATGGATAACATGTTGACCAACAATTGCCTACTTAAGCATTCTGCAGAGACAGAGTAACATGAGCATCCCTCTGCTTCATGTCTCAGGCCACCTGGACAATTCAAGTTCACTGCACATTTCCAGTCTGTGCCATATCCTGACAGAAGAGCTTCCTTTCTTTAGCTTTCACCACCAATATTTCCAGCTTGTTCAGCTTGTTTGTTGAATTCTATCAGTATCTGTAGAGGACCATCGCCAAACATTCTGTGTAAACAGTGGATGTTATGTGATTATGTGATGATTTATTCAAGGGTTAAATCAAGTAGTCTATTCAAAGACATAAGGGCCTAAGGTTTATCTGAGAACCCACAAATACTCTGTCCAACAAACTGCACAGTAGAATTATTGTAAAGTAATAGAATGTTTGCCTAATATGTGAAAGCCTAATCTTCTGATTCGACAGTTATTGCACACAAGCATTTCTTTCAATGTCCATAAAAGGAGAACACAAGGTTATTCTGTTGAGTGGATTCTTGCCGCCTGTGTGGGCAACCTGGAACTGTTTTTACTGCCTGTTATAAGGACAAAATGTTGTACACTTCTACATATACATATCTCTCCAATACATAAAAAATTTCACGGAATAGCCTATATAGGTGTTAAAACTAAACAAGCCTTTTCTTTTGTTTTATCTGGAAGGCCCATTTTATTTTGATATACAGTTATTATTCACTGTGGTTCATTCAACATGCACAATGCCAATTTCAGCTCTAAAGAAGATTTTGTAGCTAATGAGACCCGGTAGTTTAATCTGAAGTTACGCAGCTAATAAAATTTGACTCTGTACTAAACGGACTCAGAACTAATACCATCTCTCATTATTCTAATACTGTAAGCAGGAGCTATTATATACTGTAATAGGATCTGAGAGTTGCAGTAGGGGTCAATAGTTCTTTACCTCCACAGCAGATCTCAGATGAAGCTGATTGCTGACCTCTCATGAAATGGAACCCATCGGGGATGTGGGCGAAGCTCACTTCCTCAGGTCAGGACACATATTCAACAGCACTGAGCGGCCGCTGTCTGTGACTCCACAATACTCTCTTCTCATCTATCTGTGTCACCGCCTGTCTCTCACTCTTCTGTTGAAACCCGCCTCTCTGGGGCTAGATCAGCCTCCACTCTGTGACGCCAAAGAATCAGAGTGAAGTACTGCTGTAATGGTATTCTCAAGGATATGGTCTCAGTGTCTGCTGCAGATTAGTTTGCCATTCTGTCTCTTTCTGCCTCTATCTAGTACTACTGTGTCTGCCAGCCTTTGAGATCTCATCCTCCGCAACTATGGGACAAACTTTGCAAGTGAGATGCCACCTTATTTGCTACTGCGCGTATCAGAGCTAAATATGCAAACACAAACAATGTATTTTTAAAATCTTTGAATACTGTAGGACCTGTTACAAAGAGTTGTTCATTAATTCCTCCTCCGTTCTACTTCATTTATTACACCATAATAGGTTGACTATGCTCACATAACAGATACACACACTGAGAAACAACACTGACGGTAATGCATGACACTAACTCACTGGTTTTGGATTATTGTTTAGTCTAAAACAAAAAAGTGGTGAAAATGCTCTATTAAAAATAAATCAATCAATAAATAGTGTCCAAAAGCCAAAAATATAAAGTAAATGAAATGCACTGAAGATTCTAGAACCAGCAAGTATTTGGTATTTTACTAAAAATGACTCAAAAATAAATAAATAAATAAATTCATGCACCAATACCAATTCATTTTCTGTTGATCCACCACCGAATTAACAGATGGATTAGTTTGCCTGAATGACTTACTGGTCCACTGTGTCATTTTTAGTATTTAGAAAATGGAGATTGATTCAGGAATGTTGTAATCCATTCCTGCCTATTCATTTTTCATGTTTCATCAGTGAATAATCACCTGAAAATCACAATCATGTTTTTGTAGTTTTAAAATGAGCCCTTTGTATCTACAGTGAGAGTGGGTCAGCTCTCTTATTCCCGCCCCTCAGTCCGCTCATGTTGAGCTGCCATTTTTGTGCAGTAGTCTAGCACAGACAAAACCAAACTCACCTTTTGCTCTAATGTGAATTCTGCTCACCAGAGTTTTTCTTTCATGCTTGGAAGGAGATGGTGAGGTGTGAGAGAGCATGATTACTACAATCTGCAATTTCATCCCTAGATGCCACTAAATGCTACACACTGTACCTCCAGTGACCAGAGAACTGTTCACCAAGACATGTCAATGTCATGTCATTTGAACCAAATATAGTGCATATTTCTGTTTTACATCAATAAACAGATCTGATCATGTTACATTACGCTGTCATGACATGACTTGTGAGGGTGGCCAGTAGTCAGGTTCTTCCATTGCTGAACCGCACGGTTCAATTGTGTCACAGGATGCCAGTGAATTACACTGCATTAAACTTTAATTTTAATCAAGGAACACAGAGAATGGCCTACAATGGCACAAATACCACTACAGGTCAAGAGGGACAGCATCACTTACATGGGACAAAGTTTGCTGTTGGCCTGTATACTAGAAAGGCGGTATATAAGTACAGTCCATTTACCATTTATTCTCTGTGTACGACTTTTTTCAATTCAAATCTGTGTCTTATGCAGTAATGAGCCTGTCACCTACTGTGACACATCCATGTGTGACTATGAGGTACTCATATCACTCTGCTGCACTCGGGACTGTTAACATCACACGAGTATCGTTGTCATCATTTCTATCCAGGTATGAAGTTTGATGGGTAGCAGGAATAGCTCAGTAGTGT
Organism: Protonibea diacanthus; assembly: GCA_028641955.1. Classification (NCBI taxonomy): domain Eukaryota; kingdom Metazoa; phylum Chordata; class Actinopteri; family Sciaenidae; genus Protonibea; species Protonibea diacanthus. The sequence goes on along the minus strand of CM053979.1, from coordinate 27,658,808 downwards.
CAAACCCTCAAACCCGGAGCACTAACCACAGGAGGATAGATGGAGCTGTCACTGTGCAGTTCAGTCTCATTAGTTAGTGGTCATATTATGATTGCCTGTGGTCAGCTATCCGTGTTGATTATATCAGCATGACAGAGAACAGGCTGAGGTAGGAGACTGATGAGAGGGGAGGAGAGAGTGTGTGTATGTGTGTAGATGGTTGTGTGTGTGTGTGTGTGTGTGAGGGAGAGAGAGCTGAAATGCAGGCTTCATCCCACACACAGAAGGTGATGCAACGCCTCACGCTCAAGCACCACAAATCTACTGCACTACTCAGTGCTACAATACAATGTGTTGTGTGTAAAGGTGTGGAGTGTGAGTACATTAAGATTTGAAATTAACACACACACTCACCTACTCTTCCTTTGTCTTTTGTCTTCTCTCTCCTCACACACACACACACAATAATACTCCATCAACACATTAATGCTCAGCATAGCAACATCACCATGACAACAGCTGATGCCACCTCAGTGCTGGCCAGCAAACAGAGCACAGTGGTTATCATGGGCAATGGCGGTACAGGTTGTAAACATTTGCATAAGCCCTCCTAATTGATGTCATCCCTGCCATACATGAATGGAGGACTAAGGATTTACTGGATTTGAAAAGATGAAAATAGTTGCACAAAAATGATTTATTAATTTAAAAGTTTTTAAGATATCTACAGAACATGTTAGAGTGACAGCTGATTAGAGCTCGCTAAAGCAGTCACAGTGCCTTTAAGTTTAAGTCTGAATATGTTTTTAAATGATTGGTTTTAACTTTAAAGTTGCTGCAAAATGTATTCCCATTGTACTGTATGAGGGTAGCGCAGGTGTGAGGGGACGGAATAAACATATATTCTATGCAGTCCTGTGGTCTTCACAATGTAATAAAGGTGAAGGGTGCAAAGTACATGTCTGGTCACTGTGAACGTTCTCTCTTGCACTGAAGCACTGCTGAGATACTATGCGGCGATGATGTATAGTTTCTGACTGCGGAATGTGAAAATTTGCAGTTATGGTGTGAAGATTCCCAAAAATACAACTCCCACTTGAGTTTTTTCATACTGCCCACTCAGCAACAGATGATCTATGAAAATAGTGTGGCAGAAACTGCGATGAAGTTTCACAGTGTGCAGGACAAATAGACTTAAATGTGCCCCTTTACTGCATCACACTAACGGAACAACAGAACAACAAAAGATTTCAGAGAAAAGTGGAAGAGCCTACACACACAGCGGTATCCCATGAGGCACAGTGGAAAGTTTCCTTGGGCAGCAGAAGGATAATGCTCCCTTGAGTGGCGTGTGTGTTGGGTAGAGTAGGTCGAACTCTATTATGACTGTTAATGACATGGCTCCCACACATTTTCCATTTTAAAATGACCCTATATGTAAAACCACATTTACACGCCATTGTAGCAAACCTGCACATTTGTTAAATTACTTTTCACTTGTGATAAAACAGAATAAAGAAACACATCCACAGGTGAATGTTTTATAGTGAAATACTATTTTCATTAACATCTCTCCTAACCTCTGCACACAAAAGTGTATAAATACAAGTATTTATATACTTTTGTATTTATATATATTGTATATATATTGTATTTATATATATAGTATATCAGTCTATCTCTGATTATCTAATATCTCAAATCTGTCTCTGCAGCTCTGTCCATCCCTAGCCCTCTATCCTGTGACCACTAAACACCCTTTAAGGCTTTTAGAGCCCTTTCTGAAGAACAGGGATGACTTTCTCATACTCCGCTACTAATTAACAATTATACAGAGAAAGGCCGGGGAGAGGGGAGTTGTGTCAACAACGAAACAATGGATCATCAACAAGGAGTTAAGTTTAGCTGTGATCATACAGATTGGTAAATCCTTGGTGAAGATACAATATGAGATCTTAAAAAGACACAAAGAAGATATTAGCTAAGCTGCAAGCTGTCTCGGTCAATGTTGTTATGGAATTTTCTATTCTTAGGTTACATGAGGTCTCAAGGTGGGCCTTGAGGTCCTCTGCAGTAATAATTGTTTGGCTTTGACTGGGAAACATATAGGTGCCATCCTATCTCAACACTGTGGTGGCCAGTGTGTCGAAGAACTCTAGTGCTGCATGCTTAGACATAATAGATAGCTTGCCATTGACATTCCAATCTGCATAAACAGACATCTGTGTCTCCAGACTAGAATATGTTGACAATAACACCTGCATGGGTAAAAGCATTCTCTTTAACTAATTCTGGGCGTTTAGTATTTGTGGTGTTATCTTGGGGTTTAAAGTCTATCCACCAGCATGAGTTTGGCAGAATGTGAGACCGACTCAGGCACTTCTGATGTACTTTGAGAGTGTCTCTAATTCTCCTTGGCCAAATGTCAATAAATAATACAGCATAAGACATCAGAGGCTCCTGAACACTTTCTTCCTTCCTGACCTCACCATTGACCTTTGACCTCAGCAATTTCTCCACAACAATGTAAACTGTGCATTTCACTCAGCAGAGAGGAAATCCTCTTACGGGACAAATGCAAACTAGAATCAAACAAGCTTAACAAAGTCACAATTGAAAAGCCTAAGGTCAACATTGGAAGAGATGGATTGAGTGGTGTAGCTCATCAATACCACTAGTGTCAGCAAGGAAGAGATTCTGCAATAGAATGCTGAGGTAAAGTACCATGTCTGGACCCTAACATACTCCTGACCTCTAAATGTCACACTCAATATAGCTTCATCATTTTTATTATATGAATGAATATGTGTGTGTGCATGTGTGTGTGTCTACAGGTCAAAAAAAAAACACACACAGTTTAAAATGTTGGATTTTTATGATGCCAAATCAGCAGGTCCAAACTACTTCCATCAAATATTTAAAAAAACATCAACAGGGCTATAAGCTGTGTGTGTGTGTGTGTGTGTGTGTGTGTCATATAATGGCCTATCAGTCATGCTGTAAGTGCCTTTGACAGGAAAATGGCAACACCTTGGGAAAACACTGGCCAATGTGATTACTGCGGGGGGGGGGCTTTTTTCCATTGGCTGTGCTGTAAATCTGCAGACTGTAGACTGTATAAGTGCTGCGGAATTTCAACATTGTGAGTGGTCCCCCTTCCACTCAGGAGATTTGGATCAATAATGCAGGTTTGGATCCAATAGAGGCATCACTGCATTTGTCATCTGCATAATAGATTGTTTTTAGCCTGTTTTCAAACATATTTACACAGAACTGTTTGGCTGAGGTGAAAACGTGTGCTCGACAGGTGTAGTGGATAAATCATTATGTACACAAAGCATGAGACTAAGACAGACAGAAACCTCAGATCTTTGTGGATCCATGAGAAGACCAATGTTTCTTGTATTAATACATGAAACAAACCTAAATGACATATTTCCATCTTGTTTACACATCATCTTCATTAAGGATGACTGGTGTTCTTTCAGTTACGTCATCTCTTTGCACAATCTTCCGCAATCTGACTGCAGTGCCACCAACTGTTTGTTCTCAATGCAAATGGTATGACTACAACTTTTAAATTTTCTAGAACATTCAGGTCAAACTTGCTCTAGCACTGGATGGAAAACTGAGTAATGAATGATGAAGAAATGCTGATTTTTTATGTCAGAGTATAACATGTTCTCACTAACAGATCTGCTGCTACCAAAACGTTTTTGGGCAGAATATGAGTGATATCACTCACAGGTTTCTGAAGCGCCATTTTGAAGCTCAAAATAAACCTCTCGGCTAATGTAAATATTGGCAAAAAGGCGGACTTGAGGCTGAACGAATGATGCCTGATTGCGCAAATAAGCCATCTGTAACAGCACCTACCTGTCATTCAAAGCAACCACACTGTTAATTCTGCATAACTTTAAGACTTTAAATTCACCCTCAGTACAGTTGTCATAAACGGGGAAATTAGCCATAAAGACCAAAACTGTTTTTTGTACCAGGCTGTAAACATGTTTATTTCTGCTGTGAAGTTGGACATTTTAACATGGGGACTTTGGACATTGACATGGACATTGAAATGTTCTGTAGCCAGCCTCAAGTGGCCACTTGAGGAATTACAGCTGATAATGAGTTACTACCCTGTACTTATCTATCTGAAACAGCAATTCTGTAATTCAGGACTAAAAGATTGTTTTGAGTAGTTATATGTTGAGTGTTTTATGGTGGAAGAATACATTCAACTGGGACTCTGCATTTTAGACGGTGGGTGCAAAGGCAACCAAAAGTGAAAACTCTCAAGCAAGCAAGTGCATTGACCAAATTATTCTTGTTATTTTGATGACCTAACCTTAACCTCCAGTCAGCTGGACTCATGAGATCACAAAGAATCACAGAAAAAATCTAGCCAGGCTTCAAGCTACAAGCTTGTGTCTGAGCACAGTGCTTATGGACCAATCACAAGCAAAAATTACACATACCGGATCAGGATCAGCAGGTAGATTTGGGGCTCAATAATGGCCAATCACATCAGCTCACAGCAGCAGTGTCCTCATGCGCTGAGATTTCAGGCCAGTTCCTCCTCAGAAATGCAGAATGCCAGGCAAAGCATCTAATATTAATATCAAGACCTGAAACATTCCTTCAGAGCCAGATGGTGCACATTTTAGAAGCACATAAAAAGTAGAAAAGGCTAAACTCGTACATGAAACAAACCTACATGAAAAGGATGAGATGGTGCTTTGGATCTAACAATGTGGACAGATAGAGGGCCACTTTGATGTATTATTGGAATAATGGGAGTGGTAAGAAGTAGTGTCGTGCAAGAGGCTTAAGATAACTTAAAACTGTTGGCTGCAGCCTCTGTCAACATCAGTGTGGCCTCATGTAAAGATTTCTATCAAGTAAACCGCACTCAGGCTCTGCCGGGTCCTTCATAGCTTGTTGAGATTGCTTTGGATATTAGTTCAGTGATTTATGCAAGCTGCTGGTGTGATGACTCAAGTTGGTTAACATGGCTGCCAATGTTATTTATGAGTTCTGCAGCAATAATGCTGCAGAACAAACGCTTACTTTCTTTCAGCCCACATCCCCCAATGTACCGCTGTAAATATTTTACTGTTATTCAACCATCCAGGTATGCTACAGACACATTCTCATAGTCACATAGTCTTTGTAATGCCACTAATCTTTGTAGTGCCACTGTACATGAGCATTTTTCTAATGGACATCTAGCTGGATTTATGCTTGACCCATGGAGTTAAAGGACATCGTACTGAGTGACAGGGTCAGTGGCCCAGCATCATATTTTGCCCAACAGCACTGCAGCACTACATGGACATATCATTCATAATAAGACTGCTTTAATTATATTAGTTATCGCGTGCATATTCTCTATTTTACTGTGCAACGGTGGTGTATTCATGTACTTAGAACTTTAGTGACATCAAGGTAACTTCTAACTCGCCTTGTCTCACTACTAAATATGAAACTGCTGTGCAACCACTGAGTTTATAAAATGAAAGCAGCTACAGTGGAAATGTTCTTCCTGGATGGAAGAGGAAGTTACTGAATATGACTTCCTTAATGTTGTCTTCACTATTTATGCTCTCAATTAACCAACTGACCAATCACAGTCCTTGCTGTCTCATTAGGCGTTGAGAAACATTTTCATATTTCTAAGAACCAGACAAACGTTTAGATTACGTCCGCCCTGCAACAACTGGGAACAACCATAGTTCTTAGAATGCATATTTTAAGGAACTTTTTCTACACAAGAGGAATCTTGGGTGACGTATGGATTGGACACATTAACCACTATTTCTAAAAACTTGGTAAAACATTAGCTGTCGTAACAACAGCTAGTAACATCAGCCTCATAAAATGGAACAAACCATCAACAAGTGAAGTGACAGTCTTAGTATTTGTGGTTCAATTCAATTCAATTTTATTTACAGTATATAGCATCAGAACATTTTTGCAAAACGTGAAGTTAGTGACACCGGGGGCCATAGTCAAATGCATCCTGGGGGCCAGAGCAGGCGACATTGAGTCACTTAACATTACATACTTAATCCCCATAGCAACCACTGTGTTTCGGAGGTAGATGCGCATGCGCACTCACGTACTGCTGAGTGAACTCTCCGGTCGTTAGCTCATCAGCAGTTTCTTTTCTGAGCTGTGCTGTATCGTTAAAATTGAACAAAATAACACGAAACACAACTGCTTACTCTCCTACTGATTTTAATTGGGACATTTTGCAGAACATAAAGACATTAAATGTGTGGTACACGTTTGGAAGGCTGGGCGCTGAGGAGACCACCAGGCTCTCTCCGAGGGGAGGGGGAGAGGGAGATGCCCAGCCAAGGCTCTGTCCAGCAAGGACTAAAACACAGCACGGACAGTTCAGAAACTTTTCGGAATGAGTTCAAAGAAAGACTGCATGTTGCTAGAGGATCTATTTTCTGACCCAGAGTGCGGCCGTGAGTGGTTCTGAATAAGGCTTTATAGCAGGCTCTCCTGCTCTCCCATCTTCCTGGTACTGCGTACCACCACTGAATGTTTTAGTGGTACGCAGTACTGGACTGTACCGGCTTACTTTCACCCCTGTCTGCGAGCCAGATGCAGTCATCAAAAGAGCCACATCTGGCTCGCGAGCCATAGGTTGCCGACCCCTGTAATGGCATCAGACAAAGGACTCTGTACTCGTCCTGTTAGATCTTAGTGCCGCATTTGACACCATTGATCATCAATTCTTTTACAGAGACTGGAACATCAAATTGGCATTAAAGAAACCCCCCTAAGCTGGTTTAAGTCGTATTTCTTAGATCAATCTCAGTTTGTGAGTTCTACAAGGTTCTGTACTAGGACCACTTCTATTCAGTTTACATATGCTTCCTCTAGGGAACATTATTAGGAATCACTCCATTAATTTTCATTGTTATGCTGACGACACCCAATTATATTTATCGATCAAGCCTGATGAAACCAATCAGTTAACTAAACTCCAAGCATGCCTTAGGGATATAAAAAGTTGGATGACCTACAATTTTCTGATGTTAAATTCAGACAAAACTGAAGTTCTTGTAATTGGACCTAAACACCTCAGAAACTCTCTTTCTAGAGACTTAGTTACCTTAGATGGGATCACTCTGGCTTCCAGCTCCACCGTAAAGAATCTTGGAGTTGTTTTTGATCAGGATCTGTCCTTTAACGTCCACATAAAACAAATTTCGAGGACAGCATTCTTCCACTTACATAACATTGTAAAAATCAGACGCATCGTGTCTCAAGCGGATGCAGAAAAACTAGTCCATGCATTTGTTACTTCTAGGCTGGACTATTGTAAGTCTTTGTTATCAGGCTGCTCCAATAAGTCTCTTAGGTCTTTGCAGCTAATTCAGAATGCTGCTGCACGTGTTCTGACAGGAACCAAGATCAGAGATCACATCTCTCCCATTTTGGCTTCCTTGCACTGGCTACCTGTTAAGTCTAGAATTGAATTTAAAATTCTTCTCCTTACATACAAAGCTCTTCATGGCCAGGCACCATCGTATCTAAAAGAACTCATAGTACCTTACTACCCCTCTAGAACACTGCGCTCTCAGAATGCTGGCTTTCTTGTGGTTCCTATAGTTTCCAAAAGTAGACTGGGAGCCAGAGCTTTCAGCTATCAAGCTCCTCTTCTGTGGAACAAACTACCATTCTGGGTTCAGGAGGCAGACACGGTCAACACTTAAGTAGACTTAAGACTTTCCTTTTTGATAGATCTTATAGTTAGTTGCTCATGGTGGAACTATTAGTCTCTGTAAATAATATTATAAAGAGTATGGTCTAGACTTACTCTGTATGAAATGTGTCATAAGATAACTTTTGTTATGATATGGCACTATATAAATAAAATTGAATTGAATGGACTGAACAGGTCTATACCGTACTCTATAACATTATTTACAAAGAACAACAATTTCACCATGACCAAACACTTGGTGACAGTGGCGAGGAAAAACTTCCTTTTGACAGGCAGAAACGTCGGGCAGAATCAAGCTCTCTGGTGGGCGTCATCTGCAGTGACCGGTAGATGTAAGACAGTGTATGGTTCTGCAAGACAAAGTGTATGTAGTTCTGGAGGGAGCTCATAACTGTAATCTCTCTACAGAGCCTACAGCTGTAGTTACATTCTAGAGGAGGTGCACATCAGTTGCGCACAAAGGCTCTGTAGTTACATCGCACATATACTGCACAACATTTCACATCATCATCATCACATTGGGGCGGCTGTGGCGTGGAGGTAGAGCAGGTCGTCCACTAATCAGATGATCGGCGGTTCAGTCCCCTCCAGATAGATACTGAACCCCAAATTGCTCCCAAAGTGTGTGAATGTGTATGAATGGTTAGCTCCTCAAACTGATCAGCAGTTGGCACCTTGCATGGCAGCTCATGCAATCAGTGTATGAATGTGTGAATGGGTGAAAGAGATATGTAGTGTAAAAGAGCTTTGAGTGGTCAGAAGACTAGAAATGCACTAAGTACAGTCCATTTACATTATATTTAAAGGAAATCCAAAGCCACATTATATATAAAGCTTCACACTATATAAACAAAACCTGAAGATTCCTGTCTCGTCAGATCAGGTGCATACCTTCCACAGTACAGTAGTATTTTGATTTTTACTGTGGACTTATCGTCTAGTGTCACTGGACTGCCAAGGTGCAAATGCAATCATCAGCTAAATGATGGCTTTGCCATGGCAACGCACCAGCTCTCTGGGTCTCATACGATATGCCAGGGCTCATTTCCATGACAACATTATCAAAAATCTCAACCACAAACACAGAGCTACTTCAACTTCAATTTCAAACCTGCCTGCTGTCCCTAACTGCCTCTGTGCTGTTTAACTAACTGAAACTAGAGAATGTTTATGCTAATGACAACCCCTTGTATGCACGCACACAAACACACACACGCACAACAAAACCCAGCTTAAGTTACATGCCTCCCACCCAGATCCCCTACCACCCCTCAAGCATAAAGCACACACACACACAGACAGACACACACAGCATGTGACGTGTGTTACCTGGCCGGCATTGATACAGTCAGTAAAGGCACTCCTCCTGGAGAAGAACATAAGGAGCTGCTGCCAGCGAGAGGAGGACGTGGAGGGGGAGGAGGAGGCAGGAGACGAGGTGGAGGGGGAGGATGTGTGGGGAGGTGCCAGCTCCTCCGAGGAGCCCCGCTTGGGTCCCAGCTTCTGTTTGACTCCTAGCCCCGCCCCTTGAACCCCGGACGTCCCGCCTACCCTTGCACTGCGGGGGTACAAGGTGTTGTTGCCGAAAATATAGTTCATTGTCTCTGCTTTCTGCTCTTCCCTTAGACAGACAAGGAGTTCATGTTGTAGCGCTTCTCCACTGTTTCATCTCTAGTTTCTCTCCTCTGTCGCTCCACTCTCTCTTTCTTTCTCTCAAGCTCTCAGAGTGTTGCTGTCAAATAAACAGTCCAGCACTTCCTTCTGTTCTGTCACCAGTTTCTGCTGAAGATTATGTTGCTATTGATGACTTTCCATCTCCTCTTTATTATTATTATCTTTTTTTCTTTTCCCTTTTCTCTTCTTCAGCTCACTCAGGAGTCAGAAAGCACCTGGCAGATGGAGAGATGAGGAGGAGGAGGGAGCTGGAGGAGGAGTTGGAGGAGGAGGTAGAAAGTGCAGGGCAGGTAGACAGAGATCTCTTAGAGTTGGAGTTGGTGTGTCAGGGTCACAGTGCATCCATCTACCCGTCAATCCATCTGTCCGTGTGTTTGTTGTCCATCCATTTGCCTTTCATCCCATCTTCTTTCTAGCCAGGAGAAATGTCCAGAATCTTCATCTCTGCTAGTCCAAAGTCTCCTCTCTTCAACGCCTTCCTTTCTTTCCTCTCTTCAGAGAGAAGACAGGGTGAGGGGGGAGCGTGGGCCAGGCAACGACAGGATATGAGGATTGATTATTTAAGGGAGTTCACTCTTTCTCTCAGTCTTTCTCCACCCCACCTCTTCCTCCCTCGCTCCCTCCTCCTCTCTAGTCCAAGGAGATGACCAGTCAATCTCCCCCTCTGTCACTGCGTTATCTCCCATTAAATATGGAAGGAAGAAGGGAGGGAGAGATGGGTGGCTGGACGGATGAAAGGAGGGAAGTGGAAAGATGCAGGCGAGGAGGAGAGCATCTGAAGTAGGTGGATGGTTGGAAGAATCACTCTGCAACTCTTCTGTTTCTCCTCCCCTCCCTCCTACATCTGTGATGTCGCTCCAAGTCTCACTCTCTCTTGTCGTCTCTCTCACTCAGTACAGTATATTATTCAGTCTCTCTTTCTCTCCCTCTCTTTTTTCAACCTACCCCACACCCACCTTCTCCCTCTCGCTCTCTGTCTGTCTCTGTCTTTCAGCAAATTGTCTTTTCCAGTCTTTTATTGGAGCTGCAACCCGACGCCTCTCTCTCTCTAACTGTCAGATATCATTACTGGTACAAGCCACGCCCCTACATTCCAGCCAGCCAATGACATAACAGAACCCCCCCCACACACCACTCCAAATACACACACACACACTATCACGCACACATGCACACACAATGTGCAATGATCTTGCAGGTCGAGGACAAGATAGAAAACAGTGGAACGTTACAGAAGTAGAAATTGTATATGTGCATATGTAAGTGTTTTTGCATGTTTGCGTGTGTGTAGGTGGTTTGAAGTGCATGTGTCTGCGTGTGTGTGTTGGAGAGAGAGATAGAGAGAGAGAGAGAGGGAGAGAGAGAGAGAAGAAAGAATAATATAAGAGAGAGAGACGTTCACCCAGTTTCACCCAGTAACAGCAATTCACACTGAAGCACAGTACCAACAGGTATGCTTGTTATGTGTGTGTGTGTGTGTGTGTGTGTGTGTGTGTGTGTGTGTGTGTGAATCAAAGTACATGCATGCATCAGCTGATAGGTTTGCTGTTTATACATGCATGCATATGTGTGTGTTTGTGCAGGAGAGAGATCTTCTCCCGAGGCTGTTTCTAGACACTGCAGCACCCAGCTCTCCCACACACTCTCACTAACTCTCTCTTTCATACACACGCACGCATGCACACACACACACACACACACACACACACACACACACACACACACACACACACACACAATGACATGCATAGAGCACGACTCCAGAATGGAAAACAACAGGCTGTTGCTGGGCACTGACTTGGATAAAAGAAAAGAGAAGACAGGAGAGAGGAGAGAAGAAAGTACACAAACTGGCTAGCAAGTGTCCTCACAGCATCCCACAAGCATGGCATACAGGCCTAGAGGCTTTAGCATGCACTGAATTAACTGGCATGTTTGGGCCAAAGGCAAGCAAAGTCATTGAGCAGGCAGGCTGGCAGCTATCCTTATCAGGAGGGTAGTTACTGGCCCACTACCACAAATTAAACTGAGCTATCTCCAGCCGTATCCCCTCGTGTCTGAGGTGCACAGTTAGCCAGCCATTGTAGCCTCCCGGAGGATTAGCCACAGGTGGAGCAAGACCCCTGTCACAGCATCTTCCTGTGTTTCCTTGGGAACTGTATCTATGGCAACAGCTTTTTTGAGTCCTGAACTACACCTGGTATTGGCTGACTAATGTGTTGTTTTTTCTTAAGATCTGAATAGATGTCAGTGAGATTTTTTTATGTTTTTTTTTATATTAACTTAACGTGAAGAAATCTGCCTCATATGTAAGGAAAACAGAGTGGGTGAGAGAGATTTTCAGAGCAATAACTACCACTTAACGGTTTGAATATAAAATAGATGTAAACTGGCCAAGCTGCTACAAGACTACAGAGGCTACAGATAATAACATTAACAGTCCTAATTCATAAAGTTGCTAAGAAACAATACATTTGACCTTATGTCCACAACACAAGAAAGTCAGTCTAGAAGGCCTGGCTTATGTAAAGGCAACCAACAAGCCTGCTGGCTGAAGAAAGACGACTGTGACTGACAGACTTCACTGTCACTGTTCTTCACTGTTCACTGTGTGTACACGCCGCGGTTTTGGTTTGTCCTGCACGCGACTTGAAACAGCACTGGGAGAGCTTCAGAAGCGAGTGTTTAGCCCGCCAGACTTTGTTTACTTGCTCAGATTTGGCCATTTTCCCGGTGTATCTTCTTCTTCTTCTCCTTTCGGCTTTTCCCTTCAGGGATCACCACAGCGAATCAGACAGTCCAAATTCCAATGGCACCCTGTAGGTGAACAGTACCGATGCTGGTCATTGTTACCGACCGATCCGGTATGGAAGTCCCAATCCGGTATGGAAGTCCAATTCACATGTTTGATTTGGCAAAAGTTTTACGTCTGATGCCCTTCCTCTGTATTTATTCGGGCTTGGGAGCGGCACAATAAGACACTGGCTTGTGCCCCCTTGTGGCTACATCATGGTGTACGTTCTTCTAAACATGCTTCTACATGTGTAAATATGCTACGTAGTTACTTAGTTTCGCTTTTGTCTGTTTTTACGACCGGCAGTTTGCATTGGGTATTTTATTTTGAAAATCCACCTTCCGCCCGCTCGAGGTGCTCTCTGTGGATTGATGTGTGCTGACGCGTATTCACGCTTCGAGAAAGATCCACGTTATGCAGTTTGCAATACATGTAACAAACATCGGCATTGGCATCAGCCAAGTTGTTATTTTAAACATCGGTATCCCAGAATTTCACAATCGGTGCATCTCTAATTCCTAAGCCACAGGGAGTTCATCTGCAAAACAGGATCCAAAAGAACACACAGTGGTTTGTAAATACTTCAAAGAGATGCTTAATGAGGTGACTCAGTGTAGCAGCCATGCTTCACCAAAGAGTTTTCGTGAATATTAGCTTCCTCAGTCGGCTACATACTGTCTGGTTATGGTTATGACTTGGTCTTAACCCCTCAAGGTCTTGGTCTTGCCCTGGTCTCGATAGTCTTGGTCTTGACTTGGTCTAACATGATGATGTTCAGTGAAATAACAGTGTCTCGCCAAGTTGCAATTTGTCCTCAATTTTGAGGAAGAAGCAGTAAAATGTGGCCATGGTGTGCACAAAGGCTAAGCTTGAAACACTTACCATGACAAATTAGCACACTATGCCAGGATGTACACCATATTACATATGTGTAGTCACTGAAGTATCCAAAGTGAGACACAGCATGAGTGTAACATGGTCAGTGTGTAAGCATGCTAACATTTTTTAATCAGCACAAAACACAAAGTTCACCTACAGGTGTTGGGACCGTCATTAGTTCTGCAGGTGTTTGGTCATAAACTAAAGTATCAGTGTAGCAGTGTAAAAACTATACAGTGGCAGAACACAGCACTAATGCAACCTGAGCGTCTTGCAGCGACCGCAGTCAGTAAGGACAGAGCAATACATCAGTCATGTTGCCCACAGTGTGAACGCAAAGTACAAAGTATTACAACTGGAGCCATATCATTAGCATCTGCCAGTCACCCTCCACAGTGAGTGTGTCTGCAGCTAGCCACCATAACAAAACGTACAATACACAGACATGTCAGCTGACACAGCAACAATTCGCCGACACACCGGCCACATCATGACCAAACCTGCCTTCATAAGCCGCTCTCTCTCTTTCACTTTTTCTTTCTCTCTGTCTCTCTCTCCAGTCAAATGTCAGCCAGTGAATGCCAGCTCTATTAATATTTCAGGACCAATTAAATAAAAGCACGCATCATACATGTTTAATGTCCGACTGCTGGGAGAGCCAACTTTGCCCTCCCATCCTCTACAGGTAGGCTCGATCGGCTAGTGACAGACAGACACACACACATATTTGTTCCTGGCACGGTGTTCAGCTCAGTTGGTAGAGCAGCCGCCCCATGTGTGAAGGCTCAGTCCTTGCAGTGGGAGCCCAGGGTTCAAATCCGACCTGTGGCTCTTTCCCGCATGTCATTCCCCATCTCTCTCTCCACACATTCCTGTCACTCTTCAGCTGTCTCTATCAAAATAAAGCTTGTAAAGGCCAAAAAACATAATCTTTAAAAAAAAAAAGAAAAAAAAAAGATTTGCTCCTGGTCCTGCCTGGGCTCTGGTCCCACCACAAACTGACCCACAACTGTTTCTGGGTCACAGCCCAACAGGCTGTAGACAGCATGACCCAGTTGGCACAGTAACCTAGTAACAATGCAGTTATGTATGTTTGGCCATAATATGGACTTCACATTTCATTCCTACTGAACTTAGCAGTGACTGTATGTAAAAACTGCTAAAGATTTAATAGTTTAGAACTGACACATATTTGATGACCAACCTTCACATGATGTGCTCTGTCTCTCTGTGTTAACTTACTATCAATAAAACAATAAAATTGTAATAACTATCAGCTTTATACCACAAAGTGATGCTTGTGCACCTGGCAAGCATCAGTGAAGCACTGGAAAGCAGACGCCATGTCAGTCTATACTGCGGTCTCATCCAGTGGTTCCTAGTCATTTTGGCACCTCCCCAGCCCTTCCATTAGATCTCCTTCAGATTCTGGTAAGGACCATTTTGAAGAGCTACACCAGGCATCCCTGGTAAATACTGGGGATACAGAGAAATAGACATAAATCACTGCTGAGCAAGCGAAGCACCGGCTCAAGCAAAAGGAGAATCCCAAAAGGCCAGGACAAAGATTAAACCTCTCACATTGTGTTTGGGGGTGTGCTGGGTATGATTCCTATGCTTCCTATAAAGTGCAGGTTATTCTTTGCACTTGTGATGAAGCAGTTACAATCAATATTTTTGTAATTGCAAAGATCATATTACTTGTGGAATGTGAAGGGGATGATGAACCCCCTGGAGAGTTATCATCTAACTCTGAAGCTCCATTCAGCTCTGCAGAGCTTTTTAGCATCTTTATGCTCATTGTTTACCTCTTTAGCCACAATTTTATTGTTTTTAAGTTCTACAAGTCCACTGTACTCTACCTGCTTAGCACCAAACAGCACACAGACACAGTTAGCGACTAGCTGGTGAACACAATGGAGCATTTTGCAGCTGAAGAGCCAGATATTTCCCTCAGGAGCTGATGGAGATCAAAATAGCTAAAAGGAGAGTGAATAATGGAATTAATGCAGCAAGTGGCCAGAAACACAACTCTGAAATCTAACACTGCTCTGTATCTGTTCAGTGTGTAAATAGAAAAATACCATAGCTAAGCATATCAAATAAAAAGATGATAATGTGAAAGTGATGAAAATATTAGATTTAACCCTGTGAAATTCAATTTTCTCCAAAGAGAACAGAACAGCACAAACAATACCCATAAAATTTCTTAACTGTTATTAGTATCAACATATTTCAATATTTGTTTAATTTAGAGCAGAAATACTAAACACTTTTCTATTACAATACTCAACAATAGCTACATATTTCACACTGCTTTAGAGGAAGGTTGATTGTCTTTTCAGTTCAGATGGTAACCCCTATAAAGTAAATATTCCTGATTCAGTTACTTTGAACCAAAGCTACTCAGTTCTGATTTATTAAAGAATAAAAGTAAGGTTCAAGTCTGTCATGTCAAGCCACATCTCCAACTGTTGAAAATAGGAATTTGTTGTACAGCAGTTGTTTTGATTTCCTCTTTCTGCTGTGAGTCACGTGCCTTTCCTCTTTGACATTACAGTAAGTGCAGTGTAAGTCTTACTGACTCCTAATTTCTATTACTGTATCAGCAGGAGGGAAGAGAGATTCATTTGGGAGGAGTGATTTGGCTGTCTGACAGCTTGATTAACATCCAGCAACAAATCTGCTCTCTGTCTCTGAGTCTGTCTGCCTGTAATTCTCTCTTCATCCCATCTCTTGCCGCTCCCTGGCACTCTCAGTCTTTCCTTCCTTCCTAATTATCTGCATTAGCTTAATCACTAAGAGCTACTAAAGTCTCTGATGGCCTATGTGTGTCTTGCTGTTTGTGTGTTATAGAAAGACGAGCAAGTGACTTTTTACCATTTCTGCAGTAGGAGTACATTTTATTAGTGGAGTCAGTTACTGTGCTGCAGTGAAGGCTGCATTTCTTCTTCACGCTACCAAAACTGTCCAACAAGTTTGTCAAGGCTGATCACTGTTTCATTTATTGAGCCTTTTTACCAGCAACAGTCAGTCATTTATTTCCATGAGGCTTGCTATAAAACACTTTGATGTATTCAGTTCAGTCACAGCTTGATTTGTGCAGGCAGCACACACAGCATGGCATGGTTATTCTTCTGTCTCTACTGCCCCCTGCAGCTTACAAACCACAACTACACCTAAACCAATACAATCAAATGAGGGTGAAGAGTCTCAATTCTTCTTGTAAACATAAGCAAGATCTCAAAATAAATTCTTTCTGGGGCTTTTTAGGGACAGGGGGAATCATCACATCCATGTTGGACCATGTATACAGAGCAAAAAGACACAAACTGTCACATCAGCAATCACAGCATCAGCATGCTCTGTGTCAACACAGTCCAAAGAACCAAAACCAGAAAATACATGAGTGTTTTGGTTCTGGCTTCAGGAGATGAGTGCTGTGCAGGAAGTTATTCATGTTTATTTATTTAGCTAAAAGCAAAGATGAGCATGCTGTAAAACGGCTCGCTTAAAGAAGCAGCATGTAGCATTTTTTAAAAGGCACCATAATTAGCAAATCATTGTAAAATTAATTATGCCACAAGGTATAATTAGCATAAACAAAGATTGCAGATTATACCTTGTCTAACACTGTTTTTCTAAATGAAACCATGAAGCTTCTTTAAGAGGACATTAAACGTCTTCCTTCCCTCCCCTCGAGTTGTGTCTCCTTTTTCTAAGAATATAAAAATGTTCTGCTTCCATCCCTTGCACCATCTGCCACTGAGACCTCTGGCACTTCAGCTGCAGAAGAGGAGTGTCCTATTAAGTTTGCCTGCCTTATTAACAATTTATTGATGTTCAAATTCTACATGGAAGACTTCCAAATGTTTCTGTGAGGTGTGGAGGCATCACATCTGTGAATTTCACAACATTTCTCACAAAACACACAAATAATTAAAAAAGGAACTGCATGATCATAGAACCTGAACATCAGGGATGAGAAACGACATCATGCCACAAATCAGTCACAAACAAAGCTATGATGCATGCGACGAGCTCACAGGCGGGGTTACCTGGTAGTAAGCATGGCTTTGTGAATAGAGGGAGGAGAAAGGCGGGGCTGGTACTTCATTCAGTCTCTCTCCCTCTGGGTGAGGCCACACCTCGTCATCAAAGGGAACCTCAGGTGATTCTACCTACGATGTACAGACAGAGCTCAGCGTTGTGTAACACACACACCAACATACTGACCAGTACTGCCTTACAAAGGCACACTACTCATTAAAGTGTCCAACAGCTATGCAGGTTGTAAAATGTTTATTTGATGTGTTCATAGGCTGTGTTTTGTGTTCATAGGCTGTGTTTTGTAATTATATATATATATATATATGAGCACGACTACAGGTCCTTCTTCATTCCAACAGCTGTCACCAGCATGACTTCATAACTTTTTCTATATATTTCTTACTTATCATCAACCTTGTATATGAACTACTTTAACAGATGGATTTCCCCAGTGTGGGATCATATCGTGTAATTTAACTTGAGCTAAAGCTAGCTGTGACTGCATTAAAATGAAGTAGCTGGAGCTGGTCACTGTACTTTGGTTTTGTCAGAAATGTACATGTTCAAATGTTTTTTTTCCCAATTGCACATCCCAGATAGCATGGCAACATTGATCCAGTGTTGAAATTCCATCAGAGTCATCACTTTTGTTCAGGTTGAATATTCAAGGCTAGATAACATTGAATCAATGCTGATAATTATTTGCCTTTTCAATGTTGAGAAGAGAAACATTGATTCAATGTTGATTCAGTGTTGATTCAGTGTTGATTCAATGTTGATTCAATGTTGGTCTGCTATCTGGGGAATCAACACTGATTCAATGTTGATTCAATGTTGGTCTGTTATCTGGGATTTCTATGGAATAACATTTGTCATATGGTATGGTATGTGGTATTGTCAGGTTTAAAAAAATGTCAGTTTGGTTTTCACAAAATTTTCACCAAATACACGTTTTTGGGGTTTTTTTTTGGCCTTTAGAACAGATGAAGAAGAAGTACATGTACACTACTTTTATTATATACATATACATGTGTATATATATATACATATATGGTATGTAAGTGTGTAATGAAGAATAAAATGGAAGTGTGTGTATGTGTGTTTGTGTGTGAGAGAAAGCTAAGACAGAGAGGAAGAGAAGGGAACATATACATGGGGAGAACAAGGTGGCAGGTCCATCTGTCATACAGAAACAGCCAGATCCATCACCTGTGGTCACACACACACACACACACACACACACACACACACACACACAGACACACAGACACACAGACACACACACACAAACACACACACACACCATTTGGGAAGGAGGAGTTCTCAAAATAACCCAAATATACTGACACAAGAGCCTCTCCACACTGAACTGTTTAGTGACTGGAACAGATGGAAAGGTGGCATCTAACCACAAGGTGGAGCTACACACCAACACATCCTTCTGCACAGTGACAAACTTGTGAACTTGTGGTGACGGACGGCTGAGTCAGTGCAGAGACAAAACCAATGACAGTGTATAATGACTTGCAACTGACGCACTATTAATACACACTACCAGCTATGACCGCCTGCAGCACGCTGAAGGCAGTCGTAATTTATCCAAACACTCACACACACTCATACACGCTCACACACATACACAGTACTACTGACAACACAAGAGTTGATTGAATGAAATTATACACTAATTGATAATCTACATGAGAGGGGGGATGATAGGAAGAAGAAATGACAAGAGACATCATGTAAAGCCTCTTGTGGCTTAAGGCTTGAAAAGCTGGTTTTGCTTGAAGATGACAGAAAATCCAGAGGAAAAACATCCCTTTGATCACCTGCTTTACTACCATGTAACTGATGTGGTGGTAAGTAATATGATATTTTTAATTTACTTAATCTGATAATACTGGCCTGCTTCTGTTAGATCCCACAAATAAAAGACTGTAACTGTCATTTAAAAGACAGCAATATAACCTTCAAGTCAGGAAACACGGGAACACAAAACATAACTTAAACATCGTGGAGCATAATGAGGTGTGTGTCTTTGTGTGTGTGTGTGCATGTGCAGCTGGGAAACAAGTGTGTGTGGTCGGAGGGGTGCTTGCACATTGATGTGAGTGCTAATCTGCAAACAGATACAACCCAATCAACCAAAACAAAAAAGATTACCAGGCTACGTTGTGTGTGTGTATGTGAGAGACAGAGGGGAGAAAGAAAGAGAGACAAAGACAGAGGGAGCCAGGCTGGTGCACACTGACTGCAGAACAGAGATAGTAATGGGCCTCATTACTAAAAAATGGGCCAAGCATCCGACTGAATCCCTGCATGCACGGTTCTGCAAAAGTATTCTCCTGGTACAAAAAAAGACTTTGTGCATGGAAGAAATTTAGGCCAGTATCCTTGACTTCAAAGTACTTTAAAAAAACAATCTAATTCTGGAGCCATATTGAAACTGGTCCCCTGACTTGTGACTGTACTTGAACTTAGAAGGAAGGTAGTTTTGCCACCTTGACCAAACACATGTAAAGACAAAAGCTTCAAAAATACAAGCTGGTGGGAATAAACCTGATATTAGAGCAAATTCTGAATAAATTATAACACAGTCACATGAAGCATGTCACTGCTGTTGGCTGAAAATCTTTGTACTGTATCTCTAACATGTCTTCTTTGAGACGATGACAAACAGGCAAATATTTGTTCCTGTAGAATTATCCTTGTCTGTGATCACTGGTTACTCTGTCTTCTCAAAATCACTGATTATATATGACTAATTTGTACCAGCAAATGCATTTTTCTAGGGATGCACCGATTGTGAAATTCTGGACCGATACTGATACCGATGTTTAAAATAACAACTTGGCCGATGCCGATACCGATACCGATGTGTATTACATGTATTACAGACTACATAATGTGGGGATCTCTGATTAATAACAGCTTTATCGAGGCCGGCACTCGCTCTCTGTGTTGTTACTCTATGACTCTCTACCAAAGCTCTCTCTCTCTCTCTCTGTCTCTAATCATTGGACACAAATCAAATTAAACTTATTCGTGTTATTACATTTTGCAGCATAATTGCGAGTTGGACTCAGATTTAGAGGCTGGTACATGAAATAAACAAAGTCAGAACACACACACAGGTAAATTATCAGAGTTTAGTCTGTAAATACCCCATGCAAACTGCTGGTCGTAAAAACAGACAAAAGTGAAACTAAGTAACTACGTAGCATATTTACACATGTAGAAGCATATTTAGAAGAACATACACCGGGAAAATGGCCAAATCTGAGCAAGTAAACAAAGTCTGGCGGGCTAAACGCTCGCTTCTCAAACACTCCTGGTGGCGTTTGAAGTCGCATGCAGGATGGACTACAACCGCAGCGCGTACGTGACGTGCCAGAGACATGTGGAGCGGGCTTTCGGAGCCTCCAAAAAAAGGAAAAAAGAAAGGTTTCTCCTTTTTGTGGGTTGCTGTGGCTCAGGAGGTGGAGCAGGTCTTCCACTCCCTGGCTCCTTAAGTAAGATACTGAACCCCATATTGCTCCTTGCACGGCAGCCAATGCCATCAGTGTATGAATGTGTGTGAATGGGTGAATGAGATATGTAGTGTAAAGAGCTTTGAGTGATCGAAAGACTGAAAATGCCTTATGTATAAGTATAGTCATTACATATATGTCCATAGTCCATATTCCATTTTACATAATATTCATACTGACTGCACAGTAGTCATTTTCCAACAATTCAAAAGCGTGATTTTTTTAAAGAGGACTTTTTCATGCTTTTCTTTGGCAATGGAAACATTGAATTAAGGTTAGGAGAAAAAGTGGTACCTCAGTGCGACGAGAAATGGGGGATGAGAAACCACCAAAACCTAAACCACTATCTTTTCATTGCCCAAACATAACCACACATGGGCTGTGAGCCCTGTGGTGCTGTGTGTCTTGTATGTTTCCACCAAACATAATCTAGACAGCAATAACACTTCCCATCAAATGAATTAGCAGTACATAAACACTGTTGGGATTGGAGCATACTCTCAGTCCCAATTTGATTTACAGACACTAACACTGGACAATGAAACACAGGCAGGTAGCATGTTGCCCTGGTCTTGATAAATGGTTGTTTACAGTATTAAACACTGCAGAGAAACTGAGCTGTCGCTTCAGTTATGATCAACTGAAACTGTACCTCAAAGCCTTTAATTATGTATGAATATGTTTCAAAGATGATTCAATGTGCCTCTGAGTGAAGGAGAGCCCTGAGCCATGTGTGTCTTTTAAAACAGGTAGACAGAGTTAGTGAGCAGATATGATGGAGAACAGATTGACAGTGTGTGTGTGTGTGTGTGTGTTGTGCTGTGTGTGTTGTTTGTCTAATGTAAAGCCACAGAAGCTGACATCCAGAGGAAGTTACCTGAGCAGGTGTGATGTGTGTGTGAGTGACGTATCCATGAACGTGTTGAATCTGAGACAGCTGCCGCTCCGCCACCTGAACCAGCTCCGCACCCCGTAGGTCACCGGGGTGGCGACTGAGAGATCCATCCCTCACCAGTGACCGCTCCCTTTCTCTCTCCGTGGTCCCAGTGCTCCCTCCCTCTCTCCTCCAGGTCTCCCCCTCCCTTCCCTCCCTCCTCAGGGTCCCTCCATCCCTCAGCTCTCTGGCTACTCCCATTGGGTGCTGATGGCAGGGGTGTTGATGGAGTTTTGGGGCACCTGGTGACGCCCCGTCCTCTTCTTGATACCGATACTTCTATAGTGAGGAAGGAGGAGGAGGAGGAAGAGTTGGAAACCAAGAAAGAGAGAGAAGAAGACCAAGAAGAGAAAATGTGAAGGAGAGAGATGGAGATGGTTGGGAAGGAAAGGACAGAAGAAGAGGGAAGTTAGTTAGAAGACAAAGTCAAGCTGGAAAAGAAAGCAAGAAAGCATAAAGGAGCATAGCAAAGTGTGTGTGTGCGTGTGTCTGCACACATGCATGTGTAATGAGATGTTTTAATAATAGTAATAATTGTTTCTTGAGCTTCCTGCATTATACATAGGTGAATGCACACACACACACACACACACACACACAGTGGAGGTAAAACAGAAGTTTTTAGGCAAAATGGGGCACAAAACTGAATGAGGACAGTAAGCCTGCCTCAGGGACTTATTTTCTTTCTCTTCTCTTCATCGCTCTATACCTTCTTCATGCCTATTTTCCTTCCACATTTCAGACAAGAGTAACTCTCAACTATTTCCTCTCCCTCACCTCATTCCACATACCTTTGCCCTCACCCTCAGATGTTTTATTGTTGTGTTTACTGGACAGAGTACAGTGAAGCTGAAGGAGGGACAGCAGGACCTAAGCTAGCTGTGAATCTGTGACATTGTGCTTAGATGGTGTGCAGCTGAGCAGCTGAGAGGACATCCCCTGTGTTCACAACAGAATCATTCATAGGAAGCATACTGATGAGGTCAATCTTTTATCACTCATTCCTTTTATCTTTTAAGAGCATTCCAATCAGGAAAGGAGCAACTGATAAGGAGGCGCAAAGCTTTGAGACAAATGGGATGCTGCCTCTCTGATCATATCAACACCAATATAACAGTGTAATTTCAGGTCAGACTCAAACAGCTAATGTAGTGCAGTCAAACCCAACCAAATATAATGTAGATGACTCAGTCAGTTAGTGTAGCTGCTGGACTTAGAGCTTCACTTTAACTCAAGTTTAAAGGGACTCTCAAAGGGACTGGTGTGGAAGATCAACCTCCACTCACAATCCAAGTGTGGAAGAAACTACAGTGGCCACAAACTGGACAACAAACATGGAAGAATCATGGTGGTGCAAAACTGCAGACGCCCTGTCCTAACATGTTCGATCTATCACACGCAAGGTGGCACATTATATTGCACCAACATGTAAATGTGTTCTATTTTCTGCAGATCTCCATACGCAACACTCCAAAGTCAGCACTGCGAGAATAAACGAATAAAGGTGCGAATAAAGGATGATTTCATTTTGGTGGGGATAATAAGCTTGTTAATTAGGTAGTCAATTATGCCAAAGCGCTCGTGTGCCACATGTGGAGGAGCAGCATTTTTACATCACACCCATGCAACTTGATAAATGACTTCTGCACAAGATACACCTGTGTGTCCTTGCTCTAAGCTCCTCGTCTCACCAAGGTGCATTTAAGGGATTGGAAGATCTCTCATGATGGCGGAGGGGCTGGCCCGTTTCCACCTGTTCCCTGTGTTTCTTAGTAAACAGTCCTGCCTCATCATCTGCCTGTCTTTCACCGTTTCACCGTTTCACATTTCTATTTGTTGCATCAGGTGATGTTTTTTTCCTTTGCCATAGTCTACAAACCTAAACACATTCATACACTGATGGCATTGGCTGCCATGCAAGGAGCCAACTGCTCATCAGTTTGAGGAGCTAACCATTCATACACATTCAAGCAATTTGAGGACTTAGAGGAGCCAGTGATGGAGGAGCCAGTGATTGAACCACCGATCATCTGATGAGTGGATGGCCTGCACTATCTCCTGAGCCACAGCCGCCCAATCAAGATGTGATCCATTTAGCCTGACATCATATACAATTATACCTTACCATGTAATGTAATTTTAATGTTTCAGTTTCATGATTATTTTATGATCTAATGCTCCTTCAGGTTTCAAGGAAATGTTTTCATAACATTCCATTTGAAAAGCAGTAATTACATTCAGATTTTTGTCTGTCACATACTGATCAGGTGGCAAAAAGTAGAGATGTACAGCAAGCTGAAGGAAAAGTCTGAAGGGATACTTTCTGAGAGCTTGATACAACAGCTCAATCAAGGAAATGTGTCATTTTTATATACATTTTATACATCAGTGCAGGGTAGTAGGTTCTTTAAGGCTGAAGTCATAAATCATTAAGTCATTAATGAACTGGAGTAAGGTTTAGATTGGGAAGTATCACAGAAAGCTGAGAATTCAACAAGCAAGGCTGAGTTAAATACCATGAACACACATCTTGAGCCTACAGCCTAAGAGAAGAGATAGATTCACCTCCCCTACAGATGCCAGACAGTGCCACAGTCAGGCCCCTTAATATGACATTTGACCTTTTGGCATTTGACTCGCTAGCTCTCTAGGTAGCCGACAGACAGCCAAAGCTGACTTCCCTGAGTCTGGGTGGTGATGAATAGCTTGGTCCAACAAGGTTAAGCATTTAGTTCAAAGAGGTTTGAATTAGGTTAGCGTTAAGGTTAAGATAGGCATGTGCTGGTAATGGTTAAGGTTGGGGCAAGTGACAGAATGTAAGTCAATACAATGTCCTAATACACTACTAAAACAAGTGTGCCTGTGTGATTTATTATTAGCTCCCCCTGTGTCTCTGAATCATTAACTACACAGCCCACAGTCTTAATTAAACTTCTTTCCCATGAGAGAAATTTAAACGTTTTGTTCTCAGGCTCAGACTCTTCAAACTCTTATTAGTATTTCACTCTTCATGAATTATTTAGTAACAAACCTCAAGTACCCTTGATTCAAAAGACTTTACAAGATGTGTGATCAATCCGTGATGTTTCTAACACTTTAACATTAACGCTTACTGACAGCAAGCTCAGTGAGACAGCCATGTCAATGAAACATTAAAGCACTGTCACTATATTTGATCGTACGCTGCAGCTGTCATCTTGGTCAGCAACAAGATGCGAAATCTATTGGAGGAATTGTGTTTTGGGGCAGCGAGTGGGTGGCTGCTTTGCACAGGAGAGCATTTCACTGCAGAACACTATCAGCTAATTCCTGCAAATTCAAACAGACGTGGCCACGTGGGCTGTGCCCCTGCTTCCCCTGCTGCATGCTTTAACCTCATTTACACTGATTAGGAGCTCTGACAAAATGAACTGATCTGAACCCGTCTCATGACCTTCAGCACATTTCACTTCCTCTCTGCCTCTCAGTCTGATGTTTTCATCCACGCTCAACTCGCCAATTAGTCAGAAATGTCTCAAAATAATCACAAAAGCAGCATTCAAACTGTCAGGCACTAAGACCCTGAAGAGACCCTGGCTCACACTGTTGTCACAACACTGCTGCTACTGCCCTCTGCACTGACACACACACACACACACACACACACACACACACACACATGCACACACACACACACACACACACAGTGAGCTATAATCCTATATTTGGCGTTTGATTTTCACATGGCACATGAACACTTCTGAATGAATGAATGCATGACTGGACAGAAACACCAAACATGTCTGTTTCTATATCCTAGTGTGTGTGAGTGTGTGTGTGTCTTTCTGTTTGGTAGACGAGCAACCCAGTATTCCTAATCAGGACTGTGCCTGCAGATAACTAACACACACAGACTCACACACACACGTGCACGTAAACACAGGCACAGAGACACATGCGTACACACTGTTGCTGTCATGCGTTAGTGTGTCAGCCAGTGTTGCATAGCGAGACGTGACTAGAATGGGAGCAGATTCAGCATCCTCGTACATGTCTACGTGTTAGTTTGAATCTGTGTGGGTGTGTGTGTGTTTGTGCGTGTGTGTGTGACTAAAAGCCAGGCGTTAGTCACGCTTGGTGAGATATGAAAGAGCAGGGGATCCTCTGCCGTAAGGGACTTCTCAAACACACACACACACACGTGCCTTCATCTCTCTCTCTCTTCCTCCATGTCTTTTTTATTCTCTCCATCCTTCACATTTGCTTAATTGGCATGAAGTACAAAAGTACTCATTGCCAAAGCAGGATGATCAGAGAACAGCTGATGACCAGATTCATTTACCAACAATGACAAAGTGACAAATGGTTTATTGTAAAGGAGAGCTAATTGAACAAAGCAGTAATAATGTACATTTTCTTTTCTTTCCATTTTCTCAACTGTAATATCTCATTCAGTCCCCACAAATGTCTGCTGGTAAATATCCAGTGTTGTGCCTCGGTGTGCCTTTGTTCCCCTTTTATCCTCTCTCTGAACGTGCCTAATACTGTCTGGTGATGTAATATAACTGAATGTTGCAGGGTTACTGAGAAAACAAGGTCACAGTAACTGAGTTATGCGCTGCCTTTTGGACAGGCCATTTGCAGTTTATAGGGAGATAAAATCAGACGCTTTATGAACTTAACCACATAATTTAACATTACATCACATAAACTAAATCCAAGGTCAACAAAACACCTGAAGTGTTCTTAGAAGTATAAATAGAAAGTACAGCAACAGGAAATGAATTATTTAAGAGCAGATGTCATAAGAAGAAGTAGCATAACATGACTGACAAAGTAAGACGTTCACCTAAGAAAGTGATCAAGTCATTTTAAATGTTTAAAGTTTGTCATAAAAAACAACAAATCTGAAATGTGTAAGCTAGCGGATCAAGTGTAGGAACCTGTAAAGCCTGAAGCTAACTCAGTCAGTTAAGTGTCTTCAGTAAAAACAGATAGACCTGAGCAGAACTAGAGTAACACATTCATCTATTTTAAATGTGTTGAAATGTCTGACCTAGTTGAGGTGTTTGATTTATCTTCTCAGACACTTTAACAGCCTCAGCAATGCACACGTTGCTAACAAGGTAAAATGAATGCAGTTCATCCTCATGTATATAAAATGTAATCCCCCTCCCTTTGTTTCTTTGTAATGCTAGTCTCTATCCTCGTAACTCCTGTTGTCACGCGGTTAAATGGTTAAACTTTACACTACTACTCTGGAAGAAAACATGAATTCTTTTTAGCAGAGATGTTCAGAGAGTTATTCACTACAAGGTGTTCTTCTATCAGTCCAAAGGTGTAATGAAGAAAAATAGACATACAAAAGTTGAAAGTAGATGAATGAACTGCTTTACATTTGCATTTCCTGTGACATATCATAGCATACCAATATTTAGTAGTTGTAATCATAACGCCCCAGAATCAACATTATCATACCATGCAATGTCTGATGGTCTATTTATGTATACAACTATTTTTGCTGTATCGCTCCAAGCCTTTTGTGACACTTGGTCACACTTTTAGAGCTAATTACAGTCCGTACAGTACATTGTAAACACTATTATGTTCATTGATGAACAGCATGTCCGGACACTGGCTGCGCCTCACACAGACACAATACAAACAGTACATTACATAATGTACTGTGCATTACATTATCACTCCACTGGTAACATTGCCTGATGCTGACACTATAAGGGCATGGAGACATCCTCAAGAGTGGTCAGAAGGGTTCAGTAGGGGGTACTTTACTGACCCAAGTGAACACTGAACTACTTCCCCTGTTTGATAAACAGGTCATAAATGTTGCATACGTGTGTGGATCTAAAAAAAGTTACACCAGCTACTGAGAATGGCTAAAATGTCTATCATCCACTCAAGACACTCACCTGGGTATGCACCAGTGTTCTCTTTTGCTATGTTGTACAATTACAATTAAATTGTAACTTTAATTGTGTTTATTTATGTATGCCAAAGTAAACACTAGTGATTGACTACTAACTGCTGACTTTTAGCTAACTGCTAAAGTTGGGTCTAGGTTTAAAATTTCTGTACTACATTAGTTTCAAATATTTCAAGAGATGCATCAAAAGATGCAGCCAAAAGTGAACTAATTAGACACAGGTGAAGGTGGATCACCTAGAGCGGGTCGTCCACTAATCAGATGATCGGCGGTTCGATCCCCTCCAGTCTACATGTTGAAGTGTCCTTGGGTAAGATACTGAACCCCAAATTGCTCCCGAATGTGTGTGAATGTGTGTGAATGGTTAGCTCCTCAAACTGATGAGCAGTTGGCACCTTGCATGGCAGCTAATGCCATCAGTGTATGAATGTGTGTGAATGGGTGAATGAGGTGGGTGAATATGTAGTGTAAAAGCTCTTTGAGTGGTCGGAAGACTAGAAAAGGTCCATTTACCATTTACTCAAACCATCAAGCCATTCCTGACATATGGAAACAAAAAGCTCATCTACAGGCCCTTATTCTCTGTCCAGCTACATCTGCAGAGGACAACAGCAGTTCTCTCACTGTGTCACATCCGTGTTGTCTGTCAGTAGCTCCAGACTGACTGACTATCTAACGTCATGATGAAGTGGTCTGATAGGACAGAAGTGAAGTCTATACTGCTTATGATGGAGTAACTGATGAATTAGACAACAGCATACAATGGTACTATATATAGCTTCTTATGTTACAGAAGCTGAACACCCTCCTCTTCGCTTCAAGTGAAATGACACCGTTTAAGTGACTGCTTCACATCTTTTGGTGAATAAAAGGAACATTTCCAAAACAAACACACTGCCTTTCTCTTCCTGTGTGTCTCTATGTATTGCGCCTTTGCCCAGTTTTTACTGCACTATTTAGACAGGTATACAGACCCATTTATGAAGCCATTTTTGGGTTAGCTCTGTGTTTTATGGCTATTCAAAGATGCAGTGCAGTGTACCAACAGTTTCTGCACATCAAAGGCACAGCTCCTTAAGCGCTTGGGTGGAACTTTAATATTTCATGTGTTGATTTTCCACTCAACAGTTTCACAGTACTTTGCAAGATGATGATTGCCAATTTTAGCCTCAGCTCATTCGCTTAACATGGCCTGATGTTATGTAATTAGAATGGCAGCACACCTGTAAGGGATATGGTCATTTATATTATATTATAAATGATATCATATTCATTTAATAATGGGTTATGGGTGCCAAAGACCTGTCGAGAGGCCACAGTTCACACTCACATTCATAATAGAATGACTTTGACTCAGGAGACAGATGTGCAGAGGAATCTAATTTTGAATCAATCAGAGAGACGCATAACGTGGAACACGAGACATATCTGTCTAGTTTGTACCTGCCACGTAAATCAAGTTCACAGTGTTGTACTGTATGTACAATACAAAGCTTCCAGTTGACCTAAACCTTCACATCCTTGGACCACAGGGCTTATCTGGTCGCCGAGTTTGAGCCCATGATCCTGAAACAGTGCTACTCTGTCCACTGCACCACTGTGCCACCACTCAGTGAGCTACACAGATAACTTGCATATAAAAGTGAAAATAAAGCCACATGGAGATCATGTGATTGGATATCAAACCTCAATAGTTTTTGAGTCGCAAAATTGACTAAAATGACCTTCAAGTCAAGTTAAGTTCATATTTAGAACTGTTCTTCATAATTAAGCTTCAATTATTTTGACAATAATACAAAGAGACATAAGCTGGAACATAATTACAGTTTACTTTACATAATGTAAATTGAACTTTGGACAACAAGCTATTTGAAGATGTCATCTTTGGGACTTTTTGATTTTGCACACTGAATAACTAATTGATTTTGCACCATGAATAATTAATGACAACAAACAAACAGCCAGCTAAAAAGTGACAGTAGTGTAGTCAGTAATCAAAATAATATTAGTTCTCATTGCAACACATTTATTAAAAGGAAATCAAAATGCACTGTATCAAAATATTTCTCTTTAGAGGTCAGTGTGTATGATTTAGTGGCATCTAGCAGTGAAAACTCTTAATCTGAGACTGTGAATGCCAAACTTAAAGTGAACAGCAGATCAAGTGTTTGGTTTGTTTGTTTTGGGTTATTGTAAGCATGAAGCATGAGATACATGAGGTGCAATTTATGAAGAGTTAGAAATATAAAATCATACAGCAGAACACAAATTTGCTTTTCTCTCTCTAAAACACACACACACACACACATACACACACACACACACACACACAGTTAAGACCTGTCTCACTTCCTCTCTTCTTCTGCTGGCTACTAACTCTCACCTTAGTTTACCTTAACCCAGAGTCCCTTGACAAGCTTAGTCATTACCTCTTTCCTTTTCCCACTGCATGTCTCTTTCTCTCTCTCTCTCACACACACACACACACAGACAGACACACACACAAACAGGCATACACACACAGAGACACACAAAGCTCTCTACCTACCTTGCATCCAAACATCAGAGATATGGTGTTGTTGGTGCATGCTACTTTGCAGTGGCACAACATGTGGCTAACGTTAGCTAGCTGGTCCCGCGCCGGGGGGGCATCCTAGTCTTCATACACACATTCCACACTTACACACATCCACACATCCACACACTCACACACACACACGCATGTGTTCCATCAACCGCGCTCCATCCTGTCCCACAATCCTCTCACTCTGCCGGCACACCCCCCCCACCCCACCCCCGTACCCCCCACAAACACCACCCGCACCCCCACCCCACCCCACCCCCCGCCACCCCCACCGCCTGGCTACGGTCCTCAGCTGTGGAGCAGGCCGAGTTTTCTCTCTCACTTCTTCATCGCTTCTCATCTTCATCATCATCTTCATCTGTAATCTCATAGTTGGTCAGATGCAGGAAGCAACATGGTCACTGTCTGCATGTGTGTCAGTGTGTGTGTGTGTATTAGCACATGTGTTTGTGTTTTGTGTTGTTATTATCAGCATGTGTGTGTCAGTATGATGTAGTCTCTCTTGTCCTCCTCTGCAGTAGCAGTCCCAGTCCTCCTCTCTTTCTATCTGTGTGAGTGTGTGCCTCTCCTTCTATTCTTTCACATTTCTCTCTCTCTCTCCCTCTCTCACCTGCCTCTCTTCGCTCCACTGCCTCTGTTGGCCCGCCTCTCTCCACAAGCAAGATCAATGAGAGACAAAAAGAAAGAGAAAGAAAGAAAGAAAGAAAAGAAAGAAAGAAAGAAAGAAAGAAAGAAAGAAAGAAAGAAAGGGAGAGACTTGCAAACAGAGGTGGAGGGAAGATTAAAAATGTGTTGTTCCTCGAGTGTCCCTCTCTCTCTCTCTCTCTCTCTCTCTTTCTCTCTCTCTCTCTCTCTCTCTCTGTCTCTCTCTCTCTTTCTCTTTTCTACATGCAGCAGGTATGCTTTGCTTTGTGTAGTAACACACCAATAACACAACGGCTGTACAACAGCTCAGTCTTTGCTGCAGTGGCCCAGGGTTCGAATCTGACCTGTGGCCCTTATTCCTGTCACTCTTCAGCTGTCTCTATAAAAAAAAGCTTGAAAAGGCCAAAAAAATGTCTTGAAAAAAAAGAGTGAGGAGAGGAGAGGAGAGGAGAGGAGAGGAGAGGAGAGGAGAGGAGAAGACATGGGAGTTAAAGGGCAGAGGAAGTCAAACGAGTCAAAGCACACTCTTCATCTGTGGCTCTTGATGCTGACGTCTGGGCCATCTGGACCATCACACACACAGACCCACAGAAGCAAACACACTCAGTAGCCTCTCTGTGGTCGTCTCTGTCTTCTCACCTCGAATGGAAAACAAACAACGCAGCATGAGAGAGAAGAAGACAGAGAGAGGGAAACAATGTGCGAGAAAGCAGAGCATGAAGCAAGAGGAAAGAGAGGATGATTTAAGGTCAGCGATGGGGAATGAGAGGATGAATATTGAAAGGATGGAAGAGAGAGAGAGAAGCTGATACTATTCAGAGGTCTCTAAAGTCATTTCATAAGTTTACTGATAAAGTAATCAAGTCACAACCCAAGACTACGCCTCGAGTTACATTTAAAGCTGCTAATCAGTAATGAGAAGTTATTTTTAGAAACTGTTCTAACTGTACACAGACAAAAGATACACAGATAAGAGGCCTGGAGGAGCCAATTAAGTCAAGAAGCTGATGCAGGTAGACAAGTCATAAATAATGTAATGACATGAAAGGTTATTCTAAGCACAGCAGGCACTTCATCTCCAAAAACCTTTGGCATCTTACACATGCACAACTTTGTGTGTAATGCATTAATAATGAATGACTCATTTTTATTAACCATGTTGAGAGTATTAACCATGTGTTTGCCAAATGTTGAGAAAGTGTTCTTTATTTAGACAGGACATGCAGGAGGTTCATGGAGGAAATTCCTGGAGGTTTTTAGTAATATTTCAAAGTGTGTTGATATTTGGGGGTACCCCTGTTATCTACATGATTGGATACACATTTACATTTATAATGAACTTTTTCTGGGCAGATTTGAAAGCAGAAACCCAGGAGATCTTCTTTTGTGTGTTTTGTTTTGAGTGTACTTGTTTGTTAGTAACTTTTTCAGTTTTTGTACTGTACATCTTGAACATAACTCTTCAAGCATTCAGACTACTCTTCTATTTATGTCAAATAAACATTAAACATGGACCTCAGACATGTCTCGTATAAGGTGAATACAGGTTCAGCAGAAAAGGGGAATAAAATAATAATAAAATAAGTTCTGTTCTGTTTGTAAAAAAAAGTATTGGCTCGTGTGATAAGCTAGTTGTCCTGAGACTAGCTCTATGTGTCCCCCTGTGTTTGGCAAGGAACAGATGGAGTTCCTGTTAATGTGTGTTCATGCCAATGTACACACACATTCATACATCTGGGATAGCCACAGGCGTTCTGGCTCATATGGCTCGTGAAATATGACGTGGGGGTAAAGATGGAGCGACTAAATTACAGTCCAAGTATAAAGAAAGGATGAAAGACAGAGAGAAAAAAAGGAAGGAGGAAGAAATGAATGAGAAAGAGAGAGGGACAGAGATGGAGAGAGGAGGGGAGGGGAATGTCAGAGGATGCAACATCATGAGCCTAGCAGGCATGCACTACATGTTAACATTAGTAGGTCAGCCAGCACAGAAATAACTACGCTGTGTGTATGTGTGTGTGCTAACCTCTGTGTGCTACACTCACTACTCACCAATCATGGTGGATTCTTCAGTCTACATAGTAACCAACGAAAAAAGGTTCCATATATTAACATTTCAAATATGGTCACATGATCAGCTTTTACCTGTGCTGTGTACAGCTGTGTATTCAGGTTCCACATGAGTGAATTTTCCTTCCTCTCTCCAAAAATGTCTCCAGCTGAATCACAGTGACAAATATGAACTGAGCAGCAGAAAAGTTCCAGTTTCTCCACATTAAAGAATCTGTCTTTAATATCGTACAATAATTATTTCAGGGACACACGGCAAAAGTGGAGTGTCAAGTCTCTGCGCAACAACATGTTGGCATGTTTAACATACCTACAGTGCCACTATGTGGCAATACACAGACACAGCAACACCTGAACATTGTTGTCTAAATAGTAATAATAGAAATTTGTCATATAAAGTAAACATAAAGGCGTGTAGGGGCTTTAGCTTTTTCAAGAAGGTATCTGTAAGAGCTGTATCAACATAAACATCCATACAAATACAAATACTGTAAAATGCAGTGATAATATAGTACACAGCCTCAGTGGACCTGGACATAGACCTAGAATAGCTTTAAATTATGCTGAATATTTATTACTAAACTATTTTTTTAATATAATTCACTTGAAAAACATGTTTTATAGCCATATGATTTTTTAAATACTTTGCTGGATGTAAACATACTGAGGGTGAAAATGATACAACAACAATCAAACAACTACTCCACTGTCAGTCTCAACAAATCATCACGTCTACCTTCTCTAAGTGTTGCATGGCAGTACTACAGAGCCATACAAGATGGACGAGAAGAACGTACTTTAATCTTTGTGACTCAGAACACACACACACACACAGAGGCACTCTAAACCATCCTGACAGGAAAGGGTCATGGGGTCACAAAGCTGTTTCATTGCCTCTCCTGAAAAAATCAATGAGTAAGACTCACATGGACTGAAATGAACTTGGACGACTGCCTTGTTGTTTGTGTGCATGTAGGTTGGTATCTCTGTATTAATGTGTGTGTGGGAGAGTCAGAGATTAGTCATCTGCTTAATGGGATTAGCTGCTCTGGCTATATGGGCTGAGCAATTTAATGTTAGCTTGCTAGCCTGTTAGCTTGACCAGGACAAGGTGAAACTGAAAAATTAAATGCCAAGAAGTCTCTAGGATGACAAGTGACTGAACAAAAGATCACAAATCTAAAACAATTCTGTTCCTGTGAAATCAGGGAATGCAAACTACTCCTACACTTGTTCATAATGTTCACCAGCACCATCAGAGTGTTGGTATCCTGCTTGTATAATTTATTTTTCAAGGACAGGTATTGGCCAGTTCAACGTTGACCCTTGTAACCAGCCACGATGGACTGATTGTGCTTGAAGTCTGGGACCTAATAGAAAATATTCTGGCAACCCTCATGTCCCTTTGATTAACATAGTGACATGCTTTCTATTGTGGTCAATGTTGAAGTGAATAAAGTTAGTGTTCCTAAGTCATTTAGTGTTCAGCAGCCATCAGAATGTGAAGTTCAGAATAGAAGTATCCACTACAGGAAATTGAGCATTAGCAAGAAGCTATCATTAATGT
The DNA here is from genome assembly GCA_028641955.1 of Protonibea diacanthus. Taxonomy (NCBI): domain Eukaryota; kingdom Metazoa; phylum Chordata; class Actinopteri; family Sciaenidae; genus Protonibea; species Protonibea diacanthus. Next base: position 27,624,432 of record CM053979.1, on the reverse strand, counting down.
AATGTTAAAGCCGTAACCTCTGATCCTGGACTAATTCCTCTTAATTACTCAGCTCCCCTCGCTTGTCAGCCAGCCTCCGTGATTCCTAGGACCTCTGATATAGTTCTGTGGAACCATGAAAATAACACAGACTGGATTACAATGATTCAGAAGATAATTTAGGAAGCAACGATAACACTGCAGGACAAACCTGTATTTGGCCTAAAGATTTAGAAACAGGTTGATACTAGCTAAATACCAATGGTGGAAGTCAAAGTCAGATCCTTATGTCCTGTAAAATTTTGCAAATCAATGTGTAAGCAGCATTTTACAAACTACCATGTTCTTATACACAACTCTATTTTCATTTTAGGACCTTTCTATAATATTTAATAATTTGACCTCACAGAGTGTATTCAAATGAAACAATCTAAGACACTTGGAGGGGAAATGTCTGTTTGGTGGAACTACTACTACTACTATATAAGGTTTACAGGTGCAGAAATAAGAAAAACATTAAAAACAGTTTTAATGTGCTGTCAAGATGTCTATATTTTGTGTTTGAGAGACAACTACTAAAGCTTAGATGAACCCAACCTGTCTAAATACCACTTTTTGCTTTTTAGCTCACTGAATAAACTGACAAAGTGTCAAGAAAGAACATATTCAGACACCTATTTTCCTACTCAAACAGCAGCCGTACACCTTCTAACTTCAAGGTTCTGTCTTTCATTGAATTTAATGTGACATATGATTCATTCAAACTTGACACAAAATTAAATTAACAAAAGCCACCATGGTTAGTCCAGCTCTGGTTTGGCTCTACACACTGTCGTTGCCAAACCTATCTCTCGCTCCCTTCCTCCCTTCCTTTGTCATGTCTCTCCTGTGTCCTTGCTTTGCTCTACCGTAAGACACGTCACACCTAAATACTGCAGGTGGATCAGAGAAGAAATTATAATTAAGTAAGTGAAGATACATTACATTGATTAAGGATGCAGAGCTGTGATGGTCCATCTTCACATGTATACCTCGTGCTGGTCCAGTAGGCGTCAGAACAGAGCAGATGCCACGAGAGTATAACCTTTTTTGAGACAGTCATGAAGTGAGCTAACCTGTAACAGGCATTCTACATTGTTGTGTTAGTCTCACTTCAGATCCATAGATCTGGGCTCAACAGTCCTACAGCTGCTTGAGAAGTTCTCTCCCTCCTCTCCTCTCATGCCTTCTTTGTTGATTAATTTGTAAGCTGTGACCTCTCCTCACAGTTAGACCACAGCAGTTGCACAGATGGATGGATTGGTGGAATGATGTAGCACGGAGGTTTCTTGCAAAATCCAGTAAAGAAATCCAGAAAGATGAGGCACACATGGAAGTCGTGCTAAAACACTCTCCAACTCTCCTTCCTTTGGTCTTTATGTGAGTCTCTCTCTCATTTTCTTCTCTCTTTTTTTCCTCTTTGTCCATCCTAAAATAGCTCCACCTCTGTAAAGTCTATTAGCAGCCTAAGGTAAGCTTCTTATGAGAGACTCTGGCTCTTTTGGAGTACAGGAGGCCAGTGACAGTCAGTATGACCAAACAATCACACACTGATAACACCAGGGAAGGATTTACGACAGGATATATCAAAGAGGAAAAGAGGATTGGAAAAGACAGAGAAGAGGAATACTGAGGAATACTGAGTGAAAGTCAAATCTGCAGACTGAACAACAACCTCCACAATCAGAGATACTACTACATATAGTGTACATATAGAATAGATATATAAACATCTGAGTATTCATTATTTGATGGATTTACTGTACTGGGAACTACAACAGTTTGTCTATTAATCAATTAGCTGTCCACTATTAAATTAATCACTATTAGTATTTTGATTATTGATTAAATGCTTTAAGGCACCTGTTTTTGGTGTGTGTCATTTGCCAAACCTCATGCTTTGGGAAACAATGATTGACATTTTTCAATTATGATCAATATTTAAAAAGAATAATTAGTGGCAGCTCTACTGTACTGTACTCTTTAGTGTTGATATTCATATTTTGTTTCGCTGTGCATCTTGATACTTATTAGATTGGCGTCTAATGGAATCTATTTCTATTGTTCATATATGTGCACTGGAAACTATGGAGGACTAATTGTATGGAGGACTAAAAGTGCCAAAATTAAATAAATAAATACAGCATTAAATAATTATTTAAATGTCATTAATTAATTAAAACTGAATTAAATACTTAAATGTGTGATTAATTCATTAAAATACTGATTCACTTTATGTAAAAAACATATATAATCATTTCACTATTTAATTAATTTACATTTACATTTCATGGTCCTGTGTTGCAGTGCTTCATGAATTGTCAAAACTGTCAACTGCCCATCAAAGTTGGTAGGCAGATCCTAACGCCTGATTGATTACCCTGCACATCAAGTCAAGGCAAATCAATTCCAGATAATAGATTGATGCAGTGCTAGTGAACACACTCCAATACACTGGGTGGTGCTATTCACCTCTACGTTGGTTTAGATACTCTATTAAACAAAACTTTACCGCCAATGTCTAAAAATCAAGGGGAAGACTCGGTCTATGGAAGAATTATCCTAGCTTTATTCAAGAGTGTAGATTTTCAGTTTGAGAGCATAATTTCTCCTTCTTGTGCTCAGATTTATTCTTCTCGTGCTCAGATTTTGTGCTTGCACTCAGATTTCTGTTGCTTTCTTTCAAAATGTGTGCTTGGACTCAAAACATCACAAGCTTGTGCTCACATTTCTTCTTCTTGGACACAAACATTTTGCTCGCACTCAAATATGTCCTGTGCGCTCTCAAATTTTATATGCTCGCACTGAGAACAAGCACGGCCTCTCAGGTTGAATTAAATTAGTGTGTTTCACCAGTCACTAGGGATACAGCTAGAGTGTGGCCCAATCTCGGGTGTGCTCCTTTGCCCTTTTTGAGCACTCCGTAGGGGTGGGTATATGGACTGTTTGTAAAACTGCTTCTCTCTTAAAATACACCAATTTACCATATTAGCCAGCTGTTTGAATCGTCACCTATTTAAGACACCAGCTTATTTATGTATAATTAATCTTAAATAAGGACGCCGGTGCGCATCCCGTTCGCCGCACCCTTGCTGCATGTCATATTATGATATTAAAAGGTATAGCCTAATGAAAATAAGCTATGATGATTTTTGCCTCATTTTCCACAGGGATGCCACTTATCAAAGCAAAGACCCTCCAGAAAGTTGAGGGGAACCTGTCATTCAATAAAAATAGTATTTATGAATTTATTCTGTCACTCTGCTCTACACTGCCTGCTGTATCTCTCTGTCCCTCCCCACAAGACCACAGAATCCTTTGATTGGCTAGAATACGTCATAGATCTAAACAGTGCAAAAAACGGCACCTCTGTATCATAAACCATTTTGGAGATATTCACAGATATGTAAAACGTTAAACATTTTGGGTGGATCCACCCAATCTGTCCTCAGAAGGTTAAAATCATACTAGAAAATTCCCACGGAAATTTTGAAAGTGCCGAGTGGGCTGTTGCCGGGGGTCTGTATTGAGAAAGCACACCTCAAATAGTAATATTTAACATGCTTATTTACACACATGAGCAGCTAGGGCTAACGCACTAGCCACTAATTCTAGCATTAGCTGCAAATGTTAGCAATTAGCATGACTTTACTACCATGAGCAGCTAGTGCTAACATGCTAGCTGCTCATGGTAGTAAAGCATTAGCTGCTAATGTTTACAATTATCATTGTTAACTAACGCGCTAACGCGCTAGCTGCTCATGTGTAGAAGGTTTGTAAAAGGTTTGTAGAAGGTCAGTGTAATACGTAGTAATGTCCTAAATGAGCTGAGTCTAGTGATATAATTTTTATTTCTGTAGTACAAAATTTGTGGAAGTTGTCAGGTGTGTGTGTGGTGTGTTTGTCTTATCTGTCTCTGCGTGTGTGCTTGTCTGTGTCGGTCTGTCTCTCTGTCAGTAAGTTTACATGCAGCAAGAAATTCGAATTTCTGATCGTATCGGACTTAGTTCGGACTTTTTAAAGTGCTTGTAAACACCTTCGTCCGATCTACTTCGGACCTATTTCAGACCACATCGGACATCTCAAAAACAGATAAGAACACCTAGATAATTCATTCATAGTCAGATATTTAACGCCATGTATACTCAGCAATCGGATCTGAAGCGAATTTTGCATTCTGCGCATGCGTGACATTTTCCGCTGGGGCTTCACCTCACGGAAGCCAAAAGATCCGTTGTTCTTTTAATATGCATTATAAGGACGAAAATAATGCAAATGTACGCAGCTGTAGCATCGCTGTACAGCTGCGTACATTTGTTGTCGCTGATAAGTAGAGGTCAACCGAAAGTGGCTCTTTGTTGAGAGGGCTACAGCGACGGAGTCAGCCATGCTCCGGCCGTTTATCCGATTCTCTGAACGGCATGTATACTCAGACAAGTGATCCGGTCTTATGCATGTCATTATCTGATACGATCATAAATTAGAATTTCTTGCTGCATGTAAACGTACTGTGTGTCTGTGTTACTGTCTGTCAGTTAGTAGCTGCTCTGATGTCTCTGTCATTTTAGACAGACAAGTTCAAATTCAGTGCCAATAACTGCTAAAATGGCCGCCTAATGTTAGCAATTAGCATGTCTTTAATTTTTAGTGGTTAGAAATTATGTTATGATTCAACACAGTCCTGCTGGATTCACTGTCAAATTAGATGACTGATTTATGTTGCATCATAGGCATAGCAACAGCAACTTCTGCCTGCCAGCCCTAATCAGCAGAGCAGTTACTGCACCTGTTAGAATGACAGTTGGAAATGCTGACAGAGAGAGAAAATGCTGAAACTACAAATTAGGGCCCAATCGCCGAACAACGTTCGGGCAGCGAAAGCCCTATTGTGTCCTTAGGATTTTTCTTTTTTTCCTCTGTGCCTCTTCGGGGGCATTTTTGAGGGGCTAAACGCGCTCAAAAACTCACGAAATGAAGACCTGAAGCAGGAAAGTATGCTGAAATTTTCAGAATCCGGAAGTCTCACGGGCGGTCGGACCAAGATGGCTCCACAGCGCCACCTATAAAATCTTGTACGGAGCCTCCGCCATTGACAAAATTTCGCGTAGATACATGGTTTTTGGTGGTCACATACATGTCCCCCAGGCCTACAAAAAAGTCTCTTGGTGACCTGGGCTACAGCGAAGCGTATGGCATCCATTTTGTTTCAAAGTTGGGATTTTCATGTTTTTGGGGTCATTTCCAGGGGTCATATTTGAACGAACTCCTCCTAGGGATTTCATCCTATCTGTTTGAAACTTGGTATGTGTGTTCTTAAGGCCTTGACAATGAAAAGTTATCAAAATCGTGAGTTTTGGATTTACTGAGTGGGAGGGGCGGGGCCACGAAATTTGCTGTGTTTTCATGAAATTTCGACGTGCTATAACTTTGCGAAAAATACTCCAATCCCCCCCAAACCAAACCTCTGATATATAATGGCAGTCTGGCCTAGAACACATTTCCATAAGAATATTTGGCGATTTTCACAGTGCCTCCTAGTGGCGATGCAAAAAAACACTTTTTCGAGATGACGTACAGCTCGGACAGTATTGACCGTACGGTGCTGAAACTGAGTGAAAATATCAGAAACAACCTTGGGAAGAAACCCTCCAAAAATGGTGAGTTTTTGAGAAACTATGTAGACACGACACGCCCGTCAAAGTCAAAACCACCAATTTTTTCGATAAAAAATGGAACCCCATTGACTTTTTGGGAACCTCACCTGAATTGTAGATCATGGGAAGACGTACAAAAAAGTCTCTTGGAGCAATAGGCTAAAATCAAGTGAGATATTTAAGAATGAAAATCACCATTTTTGGTGTTGCAGGCTGGTTGAGAAGGGGTCATATTTGAACGAACTCCTCCTAGGGATTTTATCCAATCGACTTCAAACTTGGTACGTGTGTTCATATAGACTTCCTGAGTAAAAGTTATGAAAATTATGAATTTTGAGGAAACGGTGTGGGCGTGGCACTCCATGAAGTTTGACCCTTTGATACAGAATTCGAACTCCATTGACTTTTTGGCTGGTTTTTAAGACAAAAGTGTTGGGCTTTCATGTACTTTCTCCGAGCTGTCTGAAACTTCTTGTGGTTATTAAGACCAATATTATGCAAATTTCGGCTGCATAATTAATTAGGGGGCAGGGCAAAAATGCTCTATAGCGCCCCCTTGAATTTTTTGTTGTTTGTTCAGGCTGGTTGAGAAGTGGTCCTATTTGAACAAACTCCTCCTAGGGATTTTATCCAATTGACTTCAAACTTGGTAGGTGCATTGATATAGATTTCCTGAGTAAAAGTTATCAAAATTATGAATTTTGATGAAACGGTGTGGGTGTGGCTATTTTGTCAAATTTGACCCCATGAGAAAAATGTGGTAGCTTCTTATATTCTGTTTTGTTGAAATTTGTGGCCACAGGAGCAGTTTCTGTTTTATTTTTTGACTGATTTTTTTCTCTCCTCTTCACTCTAGCTGATGATGTCATCCACTCTAGCACAAACATTCCGCGCAATACACACCCATTATAAACCCAGAAATTTGAGCAAAAACCTGCTCAACTTTGAGCCTCGATAGTTTAAAAACAGTAAAAGGTGTCGGTAAGTGACGTGAATCAATGAAGAGAAGGCAAGAGTACATTTTACTACATTTTAAAGTTTGAATGAAGTCTCTCGGTGAAAGTATGCCAGAGCAGGTCATTGTTGAAAATGTCTGTTGAAATATTTTTTTTTCGGGGTTTTCCATTCATTCGTATGCGAAATTTTTCGCGAAGTTATCTGCGAATTTTTCGCGAATTTCCTACACAGGTAAATGCACGGGATTCGGAATGAAAACACACGTTTTGATATATCATTTGTTGGGATCCTCTTGCCGGTTCGGGCCACATTTTTCGGCGAAAAAGGGCAGAAAATGAATAATAAAACTGCCATGAAACACACAGAAGATTAATAGTAATACTGACAAAAATCAGTCACCTACTAGGTGCATCATGTCATAGGCACTCGGCACTAAATATGACATGCAGTAAGATTGCGGTGGCCGGGATGCGCACCAGCATCCCATGGTTTAAAATACAATATATAGCAACGTACTTAACCATTCAACTATCATAACACTACTTTGTCAATAAGAGTAATTATGGTATATAAAATATATCCCGTTAATGTAAAATTAAAAAAATCTAAATTACGATAACTCTTTTTAGGATAATTTAAGATTAATTATACATAAATAAGCTGGTGTCTTAAATAGGTGACGATTGAAATATCTGGCTAATATGGTAAATTGGTGTATTTTAAGAGAGAAGCAGTTTTACAGTCCATATACCCGCCCCTATGGAGTGCTCAAAAAGGGCAAAGGAGCACACCCAAGATTGGGTCACACTCTAACTGTCTCCCTATTGACTGGTGAAACACACTAATTTAAGAGCAAGGAGGGACATCCTTCAGTCTTGTTTTGACTGCGAGCACATAAAATTTGAGAGTGCACAGGACATATTTGAGTGTGAGCAAAATGTTTTTGTCCAAGAAGAAGAAATGTGAGCACAAGCATGTAATTTTTGAGTTCAAGCACACATTTTGAAAGAAAGCAACAGAAAGCTGAGTGCAAGCACAAAATCTGAGCACGAGGAGAATAAATCTGAGTACGAGAAGGAGAAATCATGCTCTCACACTGAAAATCTACAAGATAGGATAATTCTTCCATATCGGTCCTGCTAACCCCAAACGTTGAGACCGCGTGCAGGACAAAATGTCTAGAAGTCACCCGGAGCTGCTGAGAGAAGCAGCTAATTTGAATTAGGAAGCTCTGAGCAGAACTCGAGATAGTACGGTAACATCCTCCAGCAGTAATCTAGCAGTCCTGAACTCAGGGAACACCCTCTATTTTTTAATCCATTATCTTAATAAGATAAATTAGATTAACCAGATGAATGTGAGATGAAATCCCAGCAGGCTGTGTGTATATCTGCCAACAGAATGTGAGTGTGCAGATTTGTGTCTGTTCGTCTCAGTCCTCCAGCACTTTGTATGATTCACCAGACTTAAAAGGCCTTGCAGTTTCTTCCTAAGACTTCCTAACCTGGTTTGGAGGTTTTGGGTAGAATCTACAGCTTTGCAGTAGTTATTAATGCTATTGTGAGTGCGATTCTCTGTCCAGTCTCAAACAGGCTCACTCCCTGTGTTTGTCAGCTGGAAGAGGAAAGTTTCTTGCTAAGGCAGCAGGGTGACCATGGAGTCAAAGTGTTTGTCCTTCAAGCAGATAACAAGTAGAGTTTAAGACAAGTCCATGAATAACACTCAAGACAGAAATGAGATTGACTACCAAACTTTGAGCTGCAGATGTTTTACCAGTCTGTGGTGGCCAGTGTCCTCTTCTATGCAGTGGTTTGCTGGGGAGGAAGCAGCAAGAGGAGGGACGCTGCCTGACTGGACAAACTGGTGAGGAGGGCTGGCTCAGTGGTGGGCACAGAGCTGGACTTTCTGGTGACTGGGGCAGAGAGAAGGACCCTAGACAAACTGAACGACGCCCACCACCCTCTGCACAACACCCTCATCAGGCAGAGGAGTGTGTTCAGTGGCAGACGGCTGTCTCAATCCTGCTCCACAAACAAACTTAAGAACTCTTTCGTCCCCCTGGACATCAGACTGTACACAGCTCTCAGTGATGGCAGGAGGCACAATAGACACTGGACAAATCTACCCCTCTCTGTACCACTTCCTGGACATTTGTAGTTCTCTCATATTTTTAGAAAACATTCTTATTTCTAGAGTCACTTTCTATTTTAATATAGTTTTCTATTTGTATAAAACATTCTTATTTCTACGGTCACTTTATATTTTTAATACAGTTTTCTATTTGTATTTAACAATTTTATTTCTACAGTTACTTTCTACTTTTATATAGTTTATGTTTATATGTTTAGCACGTGTTAACTTGTTAACACAGTTATATATTTAACTTTAGATCTATCTCAGGTCAATGTTAACGTATGGCTACTGTGTTCTAGGATAATTCTAATGTATGTTCTAACGTATGTTTGCATGCTGCTACTGGATGCTTGAATTTCCTTCGGGATCAATAAAGTATCTATCTATCTATCTATCTATCTATCTATCTATCTATCTATCTATCTATCTATCTATCTATCTATCTATCTATCTATCTATCTATCTATCTATCTATCTGTCTGTCTGTCTGTCTGTCTGTCTGTCTGTCTGTCTGTCTATCTATCTATTAGGGTTGAACATCTCTCTGTGATAATTCGATTCGATGCACATCTAGATACACAGGTTATGATATGATACGATATACTTTTATTACAGACCGATTCGATATGAATCGATATAGTGTAAGAATGATACGATTTGATTTGATTCTTTGGTTAATATTTATTGTAGATATTTCCGGTGGATTTCAAAATAAATAATAATACCCTGTGCAAACTGCCGGTGGTAAAAACAGTCAAAAGCCAAACTAATTAACTACGTAGCATATTTACACATGTAGAAGCATATTTAGAAGAACGTACACCGGGAAAATGGCCAAATCTGAGCCAAAGCGCTCGCCTCTGAAACGCTCCCGGTGGGTTTGAAGTCGTGTGCAGGACGGACCAAATATGCCACGCTCACACAACGCGCTGCAAACGGGCCCCAAAAGTGTGTGAAGCCGCCAACCGATTCCAAGTCGTATCTCTCACTAAACCGAATATCCGGTCGCATCGGTTTATCGTTCACAACCCTACTATCTATCTATCTATCTATCTATCTATCTATCTATCTATCTATCTATCTATCTATCTATCTATCTATCTATCTATCTATCTATCTAAGACCTAACTTTGTATTCTGTTAACTGTACGATATAACCACAAGAATCTGTCTTGGAATGTACAGGATCAGGTGGTGTGGTCTAGTCTATAAGTTTGCAGTGTGGAAGAACGATGTCGGATGTAGTGAAATGTGAAGGACACGGGGTAAGTGTAGCTGAGAATTTACAAAAAATACTCTGGCAGCAGTATTTGTCTTTCACACACATATCTTTAATTCCTTTGGCTCGTTTAGTTAATTCAACCAAAGTAAATGGTAAAAATGGCTGTAGTTGTACAGAATCACACAAAATCACAGCAAACCGCCATGCAAGGTACCTGACCTGTCTTGAGGTGGATCAATGGTCGACCTGCTCTACCTCTTCAGCCACACTTGCTGGTGTTAAAGCTATCAAACACTATAAGAAAACCCCTCCAAAAATGCCTTTCCAATGCAGAGCTGGGGACTTGGACTCGCAACTCGGACTCGAGTTACATTAAGTCTTAAGTCTCACTTAACTGTGACTTCAGACTCGACTTGGACTCGACCTCAAAAGACTTCAGACTTGACTTCGACTTGAGACTCGAGACTCACAAACAACCTTTGTTTCATGTTATTATTATTATTCTCCTTATTTATCTGTCATTCATCTTTTTGTCTGATCTCTGGCTCTGAGCTAGACGTAAACGCCAACGTCACGTCACGCACATGTGTGAAGCGTGCATCTTCAGTATCATACATTTGATACATTACTTCAGTATCAGACATTGACAATGGCGAGTGTGAAAAGTTCACCAGGAGTGCCTCGGATCATTACATTTGGATACAATGCCTTTACACAGACAGCCAACAAGCGAACAGCAGTATGCAAAGAGTACGGCAAAAAGAGTCAAGATTGTGGTAGTGGTAGTCACTTGCTAACATGAAAGACGTTAAAATTAACAATTAGCCATCAATGTGTCTATACCTGCTGAATGTAACCGGTGTAAAACAATCAGGAAATAACTTTTTATTTCTCTGATTAATAACAGCTTTATCGAGGCCGGCACTCGCTCTCTGTGTTGTTACTCTATGACTCTCTACCAAAGCTCTCTCTGTCTCTCTCTCTCTCTCTCTCTCTCTCTCTCTCTCTAATCATTGGACACAAATCAAATTAAACTTATTCGTGTTATTACATTTTGTGGTGTAAATTGCGAGTCTGGCTCAGATTTAGAGGCTGGTACATGAAATAAACAAAGTCAGAACACACACACAGGTAAATTATCAGAGTTTAGTCCGTAAATACCCCATGCAAACTGCCGGTCGTAAAAACAGACAAAGGTGAAACTAAGTAACTACGTAGCATATTTACACATGTAGAAGCATATTTAGAAGAACATACACCGGGAAAATGGCCAAATCTGAGCAAGTAAACAAAGTCTGGCGGGCTAAATAGTTCTGAAACACTCTTGGTGGCGTTTGAAGTTAAGGAGGCGAAACATTCAGGTGATACATTCAACGTGAAGCGGCCAATGCTGATGTTCATCCGATGCATTGGTGCATCCCTAGTAAAAAAAAAAAAAACAGCTGCTAACGCTCCCGTTTTTCCCTGGTTCTCCCATATTTCAAACCTGTTTCCCGCTGCCCTCCCGTTTCTCTTGTAATTGACAAGCCCCAAATTTGTTTGTTAATAATAATAAGAAGACGTGCACAATAGCAATGGATATATTTTGAAAGCCCAGACAGGAAACCACCGCAACTCCATTGTTGTGTGTAGATGACAGTGTGAAAGATTGAACTGTTCTCTCGTGCTCCCTTTTTCAATCTTTTACACAACAACTTTTCCGTCTCTTTTTTGTGCGAAGACATAAACCAGTCTTTTCCAAGCATACCCAAGCCTTTACACTTAGCAGTATTTGGACTTCAGGTCAAATGAAAGCACAGACACTATATCAGTTCTGTTCTCCATCAATCCATTATCTTTACCCTCTTGTTCTCCCATTGGTTCTGCTGCTTTTAAATGCGCTGTCTCATCGTGCACATATGATCAGGATGTGTTCAAATTTGTCAGCCTTGTTTTTAGCATTTCATATTCTCTCCTGCCTTGACAACAGTCAGTCATTCAACCAGTAAATCAGTCAGATATCTACACACCAATCCAGCCAGTCAGATAGCTCATCTTTTGAAGTGTGCGTCCTATCAACCCAGTTTCCTGTCTCTCAGGGTGCCACAAGTTGTCAGACCAACCTCTGAGCGACAACTTGGCATTCCCGTTAGAGTCGCATGACTAGAGCACATCCTGTTACTGTAAGACAACATTTACTGAGTTTATAGTTGAGAGCTACATTTGGGAATCGTCCCAAAAAAGGACTGCAGGTCTCAGGCTCACTTTTCTAATAAAAATCATGCTCATCAAAAAGAGCAAATTCAACACTTAGCACCCAATTCACAAATAATAAAATAAAAATGAAACAGATGGCTGGAATGAATGAATGAATGATGAATCTGGGGTTCAGTATCTGAATGACTAAACCTTAAAAACTAAAATTATCAGAAAATTGAGGCTGTACATACACAGTTTCACCCTTTTTACTCATGTCCTGTTGTCTTCTCTGCCTTTCTGCTTTCCTCTAGTCTAACCTGCTCTACCTGTGTCTCACCTTGGTAGTGAGGATACAGATGCAGTCCATCCTCACCAGTCCGACTGGCAAACTTTCACCGAAACATCTCCCAGCTGCAACTTTCCCATTCCATCACTCAGCCGCTTGTTGCTCTTGGTGACATCCTTCTGCCGTCTGTCCGTCTCTGTCTCCTCCTTCTCATCCTCCTCTTTCATCCCTCAATCTTTCTCTTTTTCTCCTCCCTTTCTCATGTCATCTCCACCTGTTCTTTCATCAGAGCAGCTCCTGAGGATTTCTCCGCTAAAATAGGGGCCGACTCGGAAACATGGCAGCTATCCCAGTGCACCTCCACCCGCCCTCTTGTTTTCCAGCTGCTGTCTTCATTTTATGGCAGCTGGTAGCCACATTTTGACCTCAAAAAGTGCATGGCTCAGAATATGTATCTGCACACGTAGGACACACTCAGCACACAGAAAGATGGACAGACAAACATGCAGAGGCAGGCGCAGAAACGCATACACATGGATGCACGGGCGGACCCTCACACAGACGTGTTTACACAGACATAAGTGGACGCACAAATAGATATAGTACTACACACACGCACACACTCAACTCTCTGCTGTTTTATCAGGTCAGTCTCTGTTTGGCAGGAATGAGGAGTTAGACTGAGTAAACAGTAACAGCTGTATAGCAATGGTTGTTCTACTTTCAACTTTAACTGTGGGTATCGGCATAGAGCTCCACATGCACCCTGAAGCTGCACAAAGAGATGGGATTTCACTCACTGAGATGCAGAGCATGACAACAACTGATGTTGAAACCTTACAGTACAGTAAGACCAGCAGAGAAAAGGCACATTAGGAAATGTTTCCCACCAAGTTCTCTGGCAAAAAATAAAAACATCCACACAGTGTTTTATTTCTTTCTGTTCCTGTCCTACTCTACTTCTGTACGGCTCCACCCTCCTCTGGCCCTGCACTCATTGTTGGTTCTCTCCTGATGCTCACTGCTGCCAAAAGAAAGTCTGTCTGCATATGGCTGTGCTATTATTATTAACAGTAACATTATTATTGGGTCTCAGTTCCTTCTACAGCTGTGCATGGGTGTAAAAAGCATCAAAGAAAACAAAATAAAATAGTTTTTGTTAAAGTTTAAAGTTAACAGCATGGTGAAGACAGCAGCTATATTCACAGAGCCTTCACTATCTGCTTAACAGCCTCGCTCTGCATTAGAAAACTATGTAACAACCAAAGCCAAAGTAACAACCTTTCTAGTCTTCTGACCACTCAAAGCTCTTTTACAGTACATATCTCATTCACCCATTCACACACATTCATACACTGATGGCATTAGTTGCCATGCAAGGTGCCAACTGTTCATCAGTTTGAGGAGCTAACCATGGCACAGCCTTTAGGAGCAATTTAGGGTTCAGTATCTTACGAACCCCCGATCATCTGGCCCGCCCCATGAGAGCTCACAGAACAACATGAAGAAAACACTGACAAAAAGAAGACTATTAAGTATGTATGATTGTTAAAAGTTATACATAATACAGACAAAGATATATAAAATGATGTATAAAACATTCCTCAGAGCTCATCAGAAAAGCTCATCTCTGATCAAATATTCACAGGAAATAATCTGCTCACAATTCATCCAGATGGCTCATTTCACACAGACCTCCTGCAGTTCTTGCGTTCACTATTTGGGTTCATTGTTCAAGTTATCAGTTGTTCTGTTCTGTCATTGTTATACTTAAAATATAATATGAAACATCCATGAAATATGTCACTTAGTGAGTTGACTCAATGATAGAAGAGGGTCCAGCAGATCAAAGCAGTATTATGTACAGTCTGAGCACTTACACTATATACAGTCCTGTCATACCACACAGAAGCTTTCAGTTTCCATCTCAGCAGATCAACAAGACCTCTACTGGACAATCAAATGTTACTGAACTGAACTGAATCCTCCTGTCATATTATTATGGAATGCAATGTAAGACAGTCTGTATAACTAATCTAATTATTTGTTCTGCAGCTACTTACACTGATGAGACATGTTGTCACCAGTAAAAACATGTTGAAGCAATGACTCTAAACTTTTTCCGTGTAGGAGAGGTGATACATTCAACGTGACGCATGAACACATCCAGGCTAATTCAAATAGAAAACCTCACATTCTTTATTGTGTGTAAACATATTAAAACCACAATTTTCAGTCATAGCTCCAAAAATTCTTATCCTTTATCATGTCAGTTCTTCTTCTGCAACTTGCTGTGTCTCAAGGTGGCCACCCATAAACTGAGCTCACCCACCTTTAGTCAGGAGGCAACATGTAGTATACTCTGCTATTAACTGTGGACACTTGTGCAGGTTTCCTCGGGCACAAACACAAAGCAAGCACAGATGTCTTACCTTGTTGGGGGTCAGTGGGATTGTAGGTGGCCTGGGGCTGGTTGGACCATGACTAGGACTAGTGGAGGTGACTTTTCCTGGCCCGGGGCTGGTTGGACTAGGAACAGAAATCAAGGAGAGAGTGTGTCTGGAGGGGAACTCTGAAAACTGTCAGTTATTATTCTGTACTTCTACACCTGACACACTTTCTACAAAGCATGGCATTTAAAAGCTAGCATCATGTTTATAAATATTATAACATATGTAATACATATTAATTGGAGACCATTTTAGATCACATGAAGGCACATTTCATTCATTACCGCACTGACAGATCATAAATTAAAAGAGTATGAACATATATCTAGTTAATTAGAATGAACAGCATAGTTACAGTACAACAGCTGACCAGATAAGTGACAGTAAGAGCGATAAGAGTCATTTGTCAGTTGGGTCTGTTCACATGTCAGTTGTATGGTTTGATAATATATACCCTCCTAACATTTCACCTGGATGCTCATATGTTACGTACCTCAGGTGAGGCCCTTTAGTCAAAGGCCGGCTGCTGAAGCTAAATTTTCCTCTGTTGGGGCTCACTGGGCTCGTGCTGGGAATGACTCTGTCGATGCCTGGGTCCTTGCTGGTTGAGCAAGGACCAGAGATAATGGTAGCATCTGGGACTATGTTGTGACCTGGGCTGGTGGTGGTATCTTTGTTTGGAGTGGTTGGAGAGACAAGGCCTTGGATGGTGCTGGAGACGAGGGCTGTGACAGTCACCAGGTTGAGGTCTGGAGAGGCAGAACAGGGTTCTGGATTGGCAGAGGTGTTGGAGCTTTCCGAAGAAAGAGAGTTGGTGGCAGTAAAATGTTTATTTATATAGCCAGTCGGGGTTTCTGCACCATTCACTGTGAACCTGGGGGATGTGGCTGCAGAGGGAGAAAGGGGCTTATTCTGAGTCTCTGACGCTAATGATATGGGGGATCCAGGCTGGACAGGAGGGAGAGGAGCACGGTACTTGACCTTAGATGGCTGTGACTGAGGTGTAGTGGACTGTATTGTAGGGGAAGATGGCTTCTTTGTGGGTGTTCCAGATGGGATTGGAGGGGCAGGGGACTTGACTGACTTGGGTCTGTGGGCCAGGGGTTTTAGCTGGGATGATCCCTCAGAAGCTTGGGGGCTCTGGGGAACAGAAGAAGGTTGTGCCTGAGCTGAGAGCTCTGCTGGCAGGTTACCGGAAGCATGGAGGTTCCATGCACTATCTGTCTGGTCAACTGAACACTTGCTGTCTTGAAGGATGGTCAACTCGTAGTACTCCTGAATGTCTAGAGGGAGAAGAGCAGAGAATATAGCCGTGATGACTGACTAATTGGTTTAGTGGATTAGTAAATGAGGTTATGACACAGATGGTTAACTGTCGCCTCACAACAAGAAGATTCCCAGCTTAAACAGTGGCTCGGGCTTTTCTGCGTGTCTTCCACGCCTCCCACAGTCCAAAGACATATTAATAGGTTAATTGATGACTCTAAAATGACGTGTACATGCAAATGTAAGAGATTGTTTGTCTCGATGTGTCAACCCTGTGATGAACTTGTCAGCTAGAATTGGCTCCAAACTCCCATGACCGTGGATAGATGGATGGTTATGACACACTGACTGGATGTACTGTATGACTGACTGAATGCATGGCTGTACAGATGAAAGACTAACTAATAACAACAAAAACATGAAAATAATGAATAAATTTAACCACATTCAGACAGGATCAGGCGCTGCAGGGAAATTCTGCAGAGTTTTGTGGTGGTGTGGGCCATGAGGGGGCTGCTGGGGGTGTATCTATATGTGTTGAACATAACCATTGTGAAACAATCAGGAAATAACTTTCATTTCCTGATTAACCAGCTTTATCGATGTTGGCGCTCGCTCACTCTCATTGACTGTCTATGTCTCTCAGCCAAAGCACTTTCTCTCTCAAACCATTGAACACAAACCAAATTAAAATTATATGTGTCTCAATTTTGCAGCTTAGATTGAGAGCCAGACTTGTGAGGGTACATGAAATAAAGTAGAGTATCAGAGTTTAGATTTAGTTTAGTCTCAGTTTTAGAGACATTTCAGGCTGACTGTGGAGGTTTAGCTGATCTGAGCATTTGATTGGCGGTTGCAGCTCAACTTTTCAGCTGCAGGCCCCTGCGCCTCCACCAAAATGGACATCTCCACTCAAATGAATGGAAAAATCAATAGTAAAAAGAATGGACAGCACATGAGTGAGGTTTAAATGTTCTGTAGCCAGCCTTAAGCAGCTGCTCGAGGCATACAGTTTTTGGCGCTTGGCTTCATTTCCCAGACATGGAGGTCCCGGATCATGTCTGGATGCAGCCTAACTTCCTAAATGTCAACACACCAATGAGTTGATTAGGTGATGAGACTGATAATCAGTTAATCTTTCCACACCTCAAAAACTCAAAACATATTCTGGTTGAAGCTTCTCCGAACTGAGAATTTTCTGTTTTTATATCATTGTAAACTGAATATCAGTGGGGTTCAGTTCATTGAACAAAACAAGACATTTCAAAATGTTGCTTTAGGCGCTTTGGCTGATGGACAGTTCTCATTTTTAGACCAAACAAGTGATAAAGCGGTTAATGGAAAAATGTAATCAGCAGATTTATCTATGAAGAAACTAATAATCAGCTGCAGCCATATAAAACTGTTCGGATACAGTAAGAAACCTTCAACCTGTGACCAAGCTGGTCACAAAATAAATCTTTTTTTTTTTTTTTTTAACTTTCTTATTTCTGATATAGGAAGGTAGCCACACACAACTAATACACTGTTGACCTCTAGTGGCAGCACATGGATACTCCCATGTTCTACAGAACTGGAGTCCCTGAAGTATTCAGTGATTCCCACTAAAAAGAGAAGTTCATTCAGCTGTCAACTCCCTTTTCAGAAGTAAGCACACTGATGTAATGCCTCAAAGTGACTGTCATGATTAGGTTTTACTTCCACACACAGAACTGCTGCACATGCTCAGGTTTGTTGGTCATAAAAGAAAAAGAAAAAGAAAAAAAGAAAAACGAACACGGTATATGAGTACACAGGAAGTTTAACAGTGCATGCCCATAAAAATGTCCATAAAACAGACATTAAGGGTGTAACTTAATTATTATGTAATGTTTGAACACAGAAGAAGTCAAGGATAATAATATGGAGAAAAGAAAGACAGTGCCGTTTCAAACTACAACTTTAACACCTGAGACAGCTTGGTTAAAGGTCAAATTCACAAACAGGAACTAAGCCTTGTGTTTAGTGAACAGCCCACATACACGCGCACACACACACACACACACACATACACACACTAGACAGAGAAAGGAGTGCTACTGTAAGAGTTAGAGGTGTGGGCGTGGCGCAAAGCAGGTGGGACTGGGACTGAGAACCAGTTTGTCATCATGCTCATAACCAGACAGTCACACACGTGCCTGATGTTTTCCCTCCAGTGAACAACAGTTCACCACGAGCAAAACACACAGACTGTTAAATACTGGGAGGAATTCATACTCACTACACATTCTCTAAATATATGCATATTTCCTACAAAGGGCCCAGTGTTTTCTGTGACAGGCCACATCACGCCTACATCTTGGTGTTCTGATCTCCATTATCTGGTGAACAGTCATGTGATCTGTCTCTTATAATCAGTCCGGCCTTCTGTCTGCCAGCCAACTAGACTACTGTCTTTCTATCTTCATTTGGACAAGATACACATGAGTTAGTGCCCTTCTTTAAGCCTTCACACACACAGTAGGGATGTATCGAGGACCAGGTAACAGAAACAGGTACATGAACAAACAAACAGATATTCTTACCAAGCAGAGCATTAAAGAGCTGACTCTGAAAGACATTGATGACTCTGTCCAGAGACTGCTGCAGCTGCTGGTCATCCTCCACATGGCCCTGTTTGGTCCGGCTCTGATTCTGCTGCCTCTGGTCAAGTTTGGCCCGGTACTGCTGGAGAAGCTCCAGTGCTCGCTGAGCATCTAAATTCAAAA
Source organism: Protonibea diacanthus (assembly GCA_028641955.1). Taxonomy (NCBI): domain Eukaryota; kingdom Metazoa; phylum Chordata; class Actinopteri; family Sciaenidae; genus Protonibea; species Protonibea diacanthus. Next base: position 27,605,521 of record CM053979.1, on the reverse strand, counting down.
TATACAGGTAAATAAGCAATAGCAGAGAAGTAAACAGAAAATTCTCTAGACACTTTTAAGTAGAGCATGGAGATTAGGTAATGCATATTAAAAGCCTCTGCTTAATAGAGGATTACTATGGTTAATAGCTCTCACAGATTCTTCATCAGGGTGAAGTTAAATTAAAGATTAATAATCTGGCTCCATATAGTGAGTATGTGGACCCATGTGTTATCAGTCTCGTCTAATAATGTTCATCATCTGCTTGTTCTTCTTAAATCATGCTGTCATCTAAGAGCAAGAAGGTTCCTGATTTGAACCCTGGCCACAGCCTTTCTATGTGGACGTGTCTGAATGGGTTCTCTCCAGGTACTCTGACTTCCTTCCTCCCACAGTCCAAAGACATGAATCTAAGTATGAATGGTTGTCTCAAGGTGTCAGTCATGTGATGAACTGGCGACTTGTCCAGGCTGTACCCCGCCACTCACCCAATGCCAGCTGGAATCTTTAAAATGGTTACTACTATGAAGTTTGTATTTCTAGTTTAGCTCTAGTTTAAGGGTGACACAGATGGCTGTACACTGCATTCCAGGCTCCATGGAACTCAAGTGAACAGCTGATTAAACCTGAAGCAGTGACAGATCAACATCACACAGACCAAGTGTCAGTCTTCAGCCTTTCTATGCAGTTCTCTGCCAGTGACACATATCAAGCCAAACAGCATTCCATATCATTCCTATTTATAATTTACATGTTTACCAAGCAGAGAGGAAATAGATTAAATTAGATATAGTCAAACACAAATTGATTTGAATTCCCTTTATCTATGCATTTTAATGCTGTAACATATAGTTAACATATAGTTAACCTATAGCTAACATTTAGCTAACATTAACATATAGTTAACATATAATTAGCATGCTAAGATATAGCTAACATTTAGCGAACATATAATTAACATGCTAAGATATAAGTAAGATATAGTTAACATATAATTAATATATATATATATAACATACAGATATATCAGATATAAAAATGAAATAAAATGTTTCCGTGTGATAACTTTTTTTTTTTTACCGAATTTACCACAATGTATGAATAATTAGTAAGAACTGTTAAATGATGATTTATAAGTTGTGTAACTACAGCAAAAAAGAATTTAGCGTTAAATGGAGAAATTTTTAGAGAAGTTATGTTAAAGTACACACAGAGAAGAGCTCTGAGCTGAGCGGAGCCGTGCCGAGCTGAACCAAGCTAAAGCAGCAACCTGCGACCAATTCAGGTATTTAAACTGATGTGTTCAGTGTCGTTAATAACAAATAATATACTTGGAGAAATAAAGACTGAGATCTATGAAGAAACATTTCATTTATAGTTACCTTTCTGTCGCACAGGCATGTTGACACACACGGTCCTCCTCCGCGGGGCTTCACTGTGTGTCTGTCGCTGTGGTCGTGTATTTGTTATTACAGATGTGTGCGTTTGTCCCGGGACAGCCTGCCTCCGAACTAGGACACCAGACTGACTCCACCGCAGTATTTTAATCCTCCAAACGTGTTTTCATTAAAACAAAAACTTTACGAAGTGTTTAAAAGTCCGAGACAACCGTGGGAGCGACGCAGAGAGACAAACCGTCGACTGCTGCCTGTCAGCCGCCGCTTGGACTTGGTACCCGGAGCTGTAGCCGGTTTTCTCTCCCTCCTTCTGTTTCGCTTTAGCTCTCCCTATGACTCGCTTTGGTAAAACTAGTTCTCCATTTCTTCATTCAGGCGACTTGAGTCAAAACGCGGTCCAACCGGTTCTTTGGCAGTCCTGTGGGATGAGTACACACACACACACACACACACACACACACACACACACACACACACACACACACACACACACACACACACACACACTTACACAGACCTAGGAGTATCTGAAAGACATACACACATGCATGCACTCACTCACCACGGAAGCAGGTTTGAGAAGCTCCTCATAAGCAGCTTGTGTATGTTGCTGGTATTGTCATGTTGAACCTTTTGTGCAGTGGATAAAAGCCTGCTCTGTACCAGGTACTACTGGATCTACATCTAATCCACTCAACTCTGAGTATAGATTTGGGTTTAGGCTACTGGTCAGACTCCCAGAGGTAGATTTATAACCTCTCCTTCCCTGCCTCCATACTGCTAAATGATGTACAAAAATGAAAGGAAAAATCTGGACAGATATGGCACAAATGCATTTTGCACTGTGAGGTGTGTCAGGTTGATATCTATTTATGGTGCCTACATGTTGACACATGAAAACAATAACACAATCTAAAAAGCAAGGTGTACAAGGGATCCAAATGAAATGTCACAAGTGTAATCCCACTGGCTGCCCAGGCAAGCCTATCCCCTATGTGAGTTTGGTGGTATTATCATGGTAAACAGTTGTATTGTGTTGAGTAGATTAAAGCTTCTCTATCACAGGCTTGTCTCAGCCTGGATCCATGTCATTTACCACCCAAAACTATGTCTTAGCTTTTATACAAAGTGAATAATACCAAAATTCCCCTATGAATACCTCTATCAGAGCTCTATGGTTAAACAAGTAGCACAGCAGGAAATCAATTCATTGACAAATACATTAACATCTAGTACATTAAAAGCAGGTTTGGTAGAGGGTTTGTAAAATAGTTGGTATACTAGCTAGCAATGGCACTGTGAGGTAATTCTCCTACTAACCATTAGAAGCTGCTCACAACTAACCAGCAACCTCCTGTGCTGGGAAATGAAGCCAATGGGGAAGTGCTAAAAACTGTAATTCCTTGAGTGGCCACTTGACACAGGCTGCAGAAGTGAGTTAAGTTAAGTCCCCATGTTAAAATGTCCAACTTCACAGCAGAAATAAACATGTTTACAGCTTGGTACAAAAAACAGTTTTGGTCTGTATAGTAATTACCCACCCATGACAACTGTATTGAAGGCGAATTTTTATTTTCAATTCACCCAATATTAAGGCTTAAAGTTGCACATAATTAACAGTGTGGCCACTTTGACTGACAGGGAGGTGCTCTTACAGATGGCTTAATCGAGCACCCAGGTGTCATTCGGCTCGCCTCAGGTCCACTGATGATCCACGTCTTTGCTGATATTTAGATTAGCTGCAAGGTGAAAGAAGCAGTACAGCCAACATGCCAGCAGCCAGCATTGCATATTTTTTGGCTATAAAAGCGAAAAGAAAGGGGTGAAGGACAGGAATGAGAAGAGAGAAAAAAGAGTAATGAAAAGTATAAAGTGATAGAGGGAAATATAAACAGGAATGAGATGAAGAAAGGAGGGGAGGGATGAAAATCAGTTTCACCTGCTTGTCTGCAGATTAAACCCAGTATGAGTCTCATCATCTCAGCAGATGCTCCTTTGTCTCTCTGTCCATTAGTCTAACAGACTGACTCTTCATCCCTCCATTCATCCATCCATCTCATCTATTCCTGAGCTGTGGATCACAACTGAGGTTGTCAAGCTGCCCGACACGCAAGAGTTACGCGTTAAGGTAGAAGACAATGTTCCATGTTTGTATTTTTCAGAAAAGGTTTGATCCTTTGTGTAGTATTATGTATAAGTATCATGAATAGAAATCCCACTGAATTTTCATACAGCACATACAACTAAAAAATAATTGCTGATGCCACCACTTTTGATTTATTCACAAACTTATTAGCCTTTTTTGTATTATTATTAATTGTTTAGTCCATTTTCTGTCCAATATGCTCATTGATTCATCAAGTGAGTTAGCCCATTATCTGTCATTTATGAGTTACAATAGTGCCATTTGTTTAACTGACTGAATACATTAACAAGAGTGCCACTTAAGGTCTGTTTGGGAACATGCTGAGTTGTAGAAATATACTCTCACTTCATATTAGCCCATTTGTTAATATCTATTAAGCGCTGAATATTTTCAGCTATAAAAGCGAAAGCTCAGTGCTTCAGAAACCTACGGGTGATGTCACTCACTCACAAACTAACAGGAAGCTAACTTCATCTACCCATACCAGAAACTTAGTGAATGAGTGAGTGAGGAAGAATGTCAAACATTTAGAAGATTAATCAAACTCAGTGGGTGACCACAAAGGGGACTGCAAATGTTGCTGTTTTGGCTCAGCACAGTCCTTAAGACTCATAAAGCCTAATGGTATTTTGCTGCAAGTTTGTTTTGTTTTTTATATTTCTGTTTTCTAATACTTTGTGTCATGAAAGCAACACTGCATAGACATACTGTACAGGTACACAGGTATTTCTACAACTCAATGCCCCCAATATCAGAGTGCAATACCACTGTTGATGTAAATATGGACAGCTGTACACGTGTATGTGAGTATGAGTTGACAACTTGCTAACAGCCAAACATCAACATCAAGGTCACCAACAGCAGACACAGCAGCAGCTAATATTACTGACTAGTCCAACAGCGCTCAGCCCAGCTCGGCGTCTGTCTTTCAGCCTTTTATTTCACCAAGCTCTCACCAACCACTAAAAGTCAGTCCCACATTTACTCTTCTGTCTCTTCTCTTGTTAGCTTCCTTCAACATTCTCTGGTCTTTTCATGTCTGTCATTATGTCCATAGAAGCTGCTGAGCCTGGTTACATTGCTTTCTTGCCCAGCTCCTGTTCTGGCATGTCCCTGTCTGCATTCCCCTGTGCCTGAAAAGTTTTTCTTCCTGGTGGTCCAAACCACCTGTGGTATAACACTCCCTCAATGCTTTGAACTTGCAACCTGGCTAACAAACTAAGCTAGCATTAGCTAACAGCAGCTACACTTCACAGCTTAGTACAGCACAGTTTACTTCACTGTCCATCAGGAATTTCACCAAAATCAAATAGTTGGTGATGTGTGACTCAGTCCTATAAGATATAATGTACTTCTTGCAGCAGATCATACTCAGAACCCAAGGTTGCATGTGCAAAAACAGGCACCCTGAAACATGATGCAGTTAGATAACATAAGTAATATTTCATCATAAGATTTGCATGACTAAGTAACATTTTAATTACAAAATTTGATCATATTGCATCTTGTTAACTGTGACAACTTATTACATTCCCAGTGGATGTTGCTTACGTTACTTTTGTAATTGGAAGTCATACTTTTCCACTTTTGATGGAGCTAGGCTAACCTGCATCCATCCCTTTATCCTGGTCCTATGTGTGCATTGGACGAACAGAGAGGAAATTAATATTGATCTTCTCTTGAAAATCTGGAAAAGACAGCAAGCAAGCTGACTTGACTAACTGACTGAGTGTACCTTTTATAGCCTTTTTGAAAGACACCAGTCTATTTGACATTTTAAATTAAAGACAAAATTAAAAATGCAAAGTTGCTGCAGGACACATGTTAGCTGTGCATAATATACTGTATGTCTGTGTGTACACAGTGGAGTGACTGTAGGGACACTTCATCTGCACATAAGCAGGCAGCAGCTGAATGCAGGTCATGTACTCAGTCTCTGGTATTGTTATTGATCAGGTCACAAGAGCATATTGACAGCTTTGGTGGGTGTACAATCACTCTGTATGCACACACACATGCACACACACACAAACACACAGACATAGATGGCAGCATAATATATAAGTCTGCGTGGGGAGAAATGTATGCATGATTGTGTAAGTGGGTTGGTCAGTCAGCACACAGAAGTATCATTTTGTCCAAACCAATGTGTAAAAGACAAAGTAAAGAGAACAAAACAACATCATTATGCTTTGGTCAGTGCACGTGTTTGTGTGTGCGGGTGTACTATTACCCTCTATTGTTAATTGTTGGCCTGTAAGCAGACTTGTTCTACAGAGAGGACCGATGCCAAGGGAACAGTGGAGATTGGTACAACACAAACACAGGGAAGAACATTTAACCAATTATACCTATCTAATAACCAAGTCATGCCTCTTATCATACGGTATACCACAATGTAGTGGTAATGAAGTGAGCAATTAATAGTGGCAGAAGGACTTGTCCTTAATGTGACCAAAAACAGCCATAACAGTGTAGCTAATATTCCATTACAAGTCCTGCGTATGAAATCTTGGTTAAGTAAAAGTATAAAAGTGCAATAAGCAAAATGTAGGCCAACCTCACCAATCAGCTATTGTCTGACGATATCTGGGGTCATTAGCCAATGTGTCTGGGCTTAATGTGTTGCCAGCAGTCTTGGGCATTGATGTTGTGGCTGGTTAATGTGGAGCAAACTAACTAATTCACACTGTTGGTTAGTGTGTAACAATGAATCATTTCTAACAGATATTATACTTGTGGGCTGATGTAAAATCTTAATCTGTCGTTAATATTTGCCGCTGACATGTCTGGAGTAAAAAGTATAAACTAGCATAAAAATGGAAAAAAGTAAAATAGAAGCAAAATGCATGTACCTCAAAATAAATGTACTTACATGAAGTTAGACTCTAGTACTGGTGGTGGTCATTTCTGATTGGCTGGCAGGTGTCCAGGCACTGGACTGCAGGTTTTCATGGCAACATGACACAGTCAATATCACTATTACTTCTATTATTATTCGACTAATAATAATGTAAGCTTAATAGATATAAATGTTTAATAGATATTAACAAATGGGCTAATATGAAGTGAGAGTATAGTTCTACAACTCAGCATGTTCCCAAACAGACCTTAAGTGACACTCTTGTTAATGTCAGTTAAACAAATGGCACTATTTTAACTCACAAACAACAGATAATGGGCTAACTCACTTGATGAATGAATGAGCATATTGGACAGAAAATGGACTAAACAATTCATAATAATAATTTTAGTTGCACGTGCTGTATGAAAATTTAACCAACCAAACCTTTTCTGAAAAATACAAACATGGAACATTGTAAGAGACAAAGGAGCATCTGCTGAGATGATGAGACTCATACTGGGTTTAATCTGCAGACAAGCAGGTGAAACTGATTTTCATCCCTCCCCTCCTTTCTTCATCTCATCTCTTTTTAATCCATGCTATTACATTCCTGTTTATATTTCCCTCTATCACTTTATACTTTTCATTCCTCTTTTTTCTCTCTTCTCATTCCTGTCCTTCACCCCTTTTCCTTCCTCCCTTCACTCATTGTGTCCTTCCTTCATTGCAGCTTCTCTTTCCTTCTTCCATTCCTTTATTGCATTCCTTATCTTTGTTTAATAGACACTTGCCGTGTCTGTTTTCACTTCATTTGCATAATTTTTCATCACTCTTTCATAACACTAACCCCTAATTCCCTGTGTCCTGCTTCTTATGTCTCTAATCTCATTTATCTGTACATCTTTCTCTCTATCTACAGCAATAACGTATTGAGGAGCAGAAAGAGAGATATTCCTCCTCCTGAAGACACAGCGCACACAGAGTACAGCGCACCAGGAGGACCCCAGATTACCAATAGTGACATTTTTATTATTTGTACAATAGAGACTTTAGTACATTATTCAAAACACTTCTTATATACTGAAAAAATGGTACGTCTCAAAGCCCAAAATGGCTCCAGTATAATCGCTGCACAGCATTTTTTCAATTTTATACATATATTATTTTTTGTAAAAAGTGTATCTTAAATAGTATGTACAGATAGCGTCTGCAAAATGCATTCTAAACACATGATATATATTATATATACTTCTGCAATTACATTTCTCCGCATTAATACTCAAAGTTAAAACTGGAAGGATTCAACTTGCATGTGCAAATAAATAAAGAAATAAATAGTTCTGTTAAATCGTCACTAAAATTTGTCCAACTTATAACTCGACAGCGGTTTCTCTCTTCAGAGGTCAAAGTACTTTTTGTCACACAACAGAAGAAGCAGCATTCAAGTTGGGTAGGTGTAGGTACTGCAGAAAGCATGAGTACATTCACAATCAATATGAGTCATTTTAAATTGGATTTCATTCACAGCTATGTACAGTGACACTGTCCTCAGCATTTGTTCAGCTCTTACGCAGTTTAAACACATAGAAAATGACTGTTTTTATAGTCATATACATATATATAATATATATTTGTATAACACAAATTCACAATTACAGTAGAAATACATTTTATACAGTTTTGGATAGTACATGTGTAGGTCTCCAAGTCATACTGTGCGTACTTCCATCCATAACTTTGTTATAAGTGTCATTATTATAAAATATCACAATTTTTGAGCAAAGCTAAGGTATATCAATATATTTAGAAAGAATTACCTGAAACATGTAGTAAAAAATAATTATATTATCAAACCTTTTTCTCTGTTCTCATCACAATATCTTTGATATTTCAAACTCTAAATAGGGTTGGGTTGGTACCTGTGGCTAAGATCTCTCAACCACAAGCCTAAACTGTGCCATTTTGTGTCCCTTACATTGAATTAACTAAATTCTAACGCTTATTAAGAGGGCTGACACAAAATGGGCACGAGATGACACTGTCATGTCAAGTAAAAGGACAAAGGACAGTGAGGGATGTTGTTTTGCTCTGGATGAAACATCAGATGTTATACAGAACACAACAAAACTCCCTGTCATGAAACGTCTTCGAGACATGTGTTGCATTTACACGGAGACAGAAAATGAACCTCTTGACTCTTTTTTTCTGTGTTATTTCTGTCATGTCAATACAGTTTCTAAACCATGACAGTCAGATTTTATAACACCACGTTCCTCGAGAGAAACCTCTCAAATGATCACAATTACTACATATGAGTCAACATTACTTTTTTTTCCTGCTCCTCTACACGTCATATTCCAAAACACTACATGACCCAATCCAATTATATTTTTTAACACTCACCAACAAAGTTGGCAAATCTAAATTTCCATGTACACCTAATGTCAATTAGCATCTCCTCAGGTTAAAAAAGTTACACTGACATTCAAGTGTAGCCAAAAGTCTTTGTGACACAGATCAGATCTTGATCCCTGATTGTCTAAAAAGGGAAAATCTGAAACACTACAGATTTACCCATTAAGACACTAACACTCTGTGTTATACCTCATTGATTCTTGTAGGGACATTCTCTTGTTGCTTTCCACAGGGAGGCCAGAGGTAAGGACACACTTCTGAAATGTTAAAGCTAGTGTCCTACATGCTGCTGCTCTCGCTATACGGGGATCAGATCTGGGCCACAAAGAGGTAAAGCTCTGATGTCTTGGGCCTGTGTAAATACAACCAGGGAGGGGCAGAGGGTCCATATGGCACCAGCTATAGAACATCAGACTCACTGAACCTCAGTGGTATAATACATCTAGAGCTTTCTACAGAGTAGAGAACTCTAGAAGCCAACAGAAAATGGCTGGCTGACACTGACCAATGATATGAAAGCATGCTGTGACTTTATCATACAACTCAAACAGCTAAAAAGAGATGTAACAATGCTGGAACAACACCACAAAGTAGGACCTAAAAATATGGCACAGATATTATCTGTGTGTGTGTGTGTGTGTGTCTTTGTGTCTGTGTGCGTCTGTGTATAGCAACTGGATTCTAAAATCAGGCTAGAATATAGACAGGGCTTCATTATGTGATGTGCACATGCATCTACTGTATGGGTGTGTTTGCCTGGTAGTTGATGTGGATGGCAGTGTGTGTAAACATTAACTTGCTCAATAGATGGCACTGCAGGACAAGTTAGGCTCTGCTGAAAATCTCATTGGACGGAGCCTCAGAAATATTGCTTTAGCTCTTTTCAGCACAGCTGTGCAAGCAACAGTTATTAAAACAAACATAAAGAAAAGTAGCAGTGATGAACTATGAACAGTGTTTTCTTTACAGAAAGAAAAATTCAGTCGTATAGTTTAGAAAATTGTCCATTTGGAGAAATAATCCCTGTATGTCCATAAGAGAGAATTCAGACTGTGATTTATCAACAATATTTATATTAACCATAAAGTTTTAGAGCTGTCTATCCAGGCCCCAAGGAGAGTGCAGCTCTAGAAAGTTGCAGCTCTATATATGTACACAAGGCAGAAAGTCTTAAGTTTTCAATTTCTGTACACTGGAGGAAATAACACCTGTAGAACAAGACAGACCAGAAGACAGCAGGAAATAACAAAACAAAGTGAAAGAAAAGAAGAACAGAAGAGAAAATAAAAGACAAAGGAAGAGAACACAAAAGGAGACAACAAAGGAGAGGAGAGAGCTCGACAAAGCAAAGAACAATGAAGAATGTGGGAAGTGAATCATGAGCTACCAAACAAATGATTAGAAATCTACTACGGACAGCAAAATAGTAGAGAAAAGTAAAACTATCCCAGAACCCTAATTCACCAACAAAAGCAAACTATTCAGAGTGATCAATCAGATGACTGCCTAATTAACAAACCAACCACAAAATCCAAACTGCAGCAGCCCTGTATGAACTCAAGTCTTAGAGTCCTCTTGTGGTCCGTCCAGTTGTTGATCAGGTCCCTGATCGCCGGTAGACAGAAGAGCCGATATGTTTCCTATGGTACATTTGGCACTAGTATTTGCCTTTGGTCCAGCAATAGGCAAATAAATGTCTGTGTGTTCCCCTAAAAAGGTAAAAAAGGCGGCTCATTTTTCAGTTCCACAAGCCTCCAGCGGAGGGCAGGTGGGGTGGCGTGGGATGGTGATGAGCAGAGTAGAGAAGCGTTGTTGTGTTGTGTTTGTTTGTTTGTTATAAAACTATTTTAGCGCGTGCTGCTGTCTCTCAGAACCATCAAGTCCACCGTCCGCTGGAAACTCTTCAGCAGAGAGACGGCTGTCTCATGCTCCATGTGTAAAAAACTATGTCCATTAGCCTGCAAGGCAAACACGCAGCACAGTCAACAGCATGTGTGTGTGCGTCTATGTATAGAGGTTTATGTGCTGCAGAATTTCCATACATATGTCTATGTGTGTGTGTGTGTGTGTGTGTGTGTGTGTGGTTGTGGGAGGATGGAGGGTCACTGCCATCATTATCTCAGTAACACATCACTGTTGGGGAAAAGAGAGAGAAGAGGAGGAGCTACACAGTCATGCTGTAGAGAGAGAAGGGGTAAAGACAAAAAAGGGCTTTTAGATGAGTTCATCCAGCTAAACTGTACATCTGTGGAGAGAAGATGGAGGGGGAGGAGAGAGGGGAGGGAAGCATGAAAGGAATGAGGGGTGGGGAGGAGGGGAGGGGCTGTCACTGGCATCTCATTTTCACCTTGCAGTACAATCCTTACAGTTTCTTTTGGGCTTCATTGTAGTGTGACTTTGAAATAAAAGCTTCAGTGAATATAGTATATATAAGTACATATAGAAAAAAAAACTTGATTTTTCACAATTCCTATTGAAGAGAAACAATCTCTGAAAAAGTCTCACTGCAAACTGCAGTAATCAGCTAGAAAAGTGTTTAAACCCATGTCTGCCCATGTAATGTTATACAACACTACTGTATAAGAAGAGTTTTTATTAGCTGTACGTCAAAACAGCAAAGAAACTCGATTTTCTGTTTGCAGAAGCAGACAGTGATCTGTGCACAGAAGCAGAGCTACGCACTGCTATGGGCAGGATCAGCAGAAAAACATATCAATATTCATTTAAATGTACGCTACGTCAAAAATGTTTTCATGATTTAAGCTTGCCATCAGACAGCATTTTTCTTTGGCACTAACTTTAGAACTTCCATATGACATAACTCAACTGTGTTGTATTACGCTGATGTATCAAAGTTACAGCCGCACAGCCAGGAAAAACACAACCACGTGCCATCTTTGAAATCTTTAGAAATGTAAAATTTTATTTCAGCCTGATCTCACGACTTTCTGCTCCAAACAGCTGATCTGCAGCAGAATCATTTGATGGTTAGCAGCAAAGAAAAAGTCTGTCTGAAGGTACTGTAAGGTAAAGCAGTGAAAACAGTCTTAGTATAGCATCAATCCATCCACCCATTTTCTGTAACCTCTTCTCCTCATCAGGGTCACGGTGGGGCTGGAGCCTATCCCAACTGACACTGAGCAAGAGGCTGGTTACACCCTGGCTAATGATTAAGGGAGAGAGGGTGTGGGGTTCATGCCTGATTTCTGTTCCAACAGGTACACTCACCCGGTAAGATGAGATCTCTGTGAGATCTCTGGCTCCATTACTGCAGCTCATCAGTGTTTGTGTGACTCTGTTGGCTAACTGCAGTGGAAGAAGCATATCTATTCTTTCCTACAGAAAGCTCTGCCTCACTGTTTATAAAATAAGGTTTAAGGGGGGTTAGGGAGGGAGAGGGGATGGGGCATGTGGCTGATTCTGTCCCATTTGATGATGAGCAAGAGGATGTTACCTGCAGTATCTTATCTCCTGGCTGCAGGGCGGAGGCGGCGGGCCCGTCATGCTGTACCCTAGTAACAAAGATACCCTATAAGTCAAAATGATACACCGTTAGGACAACACAGGGACACGATGGTTTAGAATCTTTGCCTTTCTCATTCTCATCTCAATACCCCACCCCCCCACATCCCACCCTAACATTAATCCCCCCGAAAAAATCACATTTCTGCCAGAAATATATGGGAAATTCACCAATGCATTCTCTTTGGTCTAAATTTAGAGAGGCATGCACTTCATGATGATAGAATTTTAGTCACTTAAAGTACTTGGGTGCACGTCTGTCTTAAATTTACAGAAGCTGAGTGATGCATTCCTCCCTCCCTTATATATATACTTGTCAAAATGGTTCATCTGTTTATACAGATAAGGACTTGGCATTGAATAGACATGATGTTAGAAAGAGAGAAAAAAGATATACAGGAAGTATATACAGAATAGGGGGAAAGAATAGGTGTGGGATGAGTGCTGACTAATGGAAAAAAAGATATTTCATCCCCCATATTTTCCCTCCATAACCCAAGGCAGAGATTGTAAAAACACCAACATCTTTTCACTGAGAGCTGAAAGATGTTTTGAAACACAGAAAAGTGCAGGACAATGTAGCTGTACCAACTCAACACGGTTCAACAGGTGGTGCAAATGTTGAACACACAGTAGTGAGCTTAACAGATAAATGTGCCACATGTGACACCAGTTAAAACAATGTGATGTAGTACTGACAGTGCAGTGACACCTACGTACTACAGTGTATGACTGAATGCAAGAACAGACATATATTGCATGTTAAAGAGGTGGTTATGTTACAAGTATTAGTTCAGTTACTATTCACAGTGACACTGGCATTTATACAGTGAGCCTCATATGTGCATACAAACTAATGATTTTATTTTGATTCTGTAACTGGATTGGATCTGGTGGTTCATTTGGGTTCATTCACATTCTTCAAAGTGGACTTTAGTGACATATGGGGCACACTGCACATTACAGATGTCTTTGTTAGCAGCTGAAAATTGTTAGTCACAGAAATAAAACATTTACACACTTTAAAGCAGGTGCACACAAAGCACCAGCGCTGTGCTAAAACCTTCAAAATTTCTGAATTTGTCAGAAATAATTTGAATGTATCTATTTTTAAGGTTTGACCACACGTGTATAAACCAGGGTTGTAGTAAAAACCACCTAAACCAAGGCCAAGTCATGACCAGGACAAGAGTATATCGAGACAGACGGTCAAGCACATGACATGACTAACTTTGAAAGACAACTAGCAACTATTTTCCAACATATTTAATGCATTTAAAAAGAAACCTCAGAATTGTCTCCACATGGACTTTAAGCGTCGCCTTGAAGTATTTCGCCTTGAAGTATTTACGAACAACTGTGTGTTCTTTTGGATGCTGTTTTGCAGATGAACTCTCTGTGGTTTAGGAATCCAAACTTTATTCCAGAAGATTTGACTGATGTTTCCTCCAGACAGTTAACAATAAGTGACATGCCTGGAGTTGCGATCTTAACTCATCTCGAACTAAAATCCAAGGTCCTCTTTGTCTGAGACAAGAAATGTGGTCGAGAGTGGTCTGAGATGAGACCTTAAAGACCAAGACCGATCGGAAGTACTACAACACTGGTATAAACTACTTTTTACACAAGTGGGGACAATATTAGTAATCAGTTACACATGAAGGACAATACTGTGGTAAGGTTTTTGCATCCTAGTGATAACATACAGAAGTATGTTTGTTATAGACAGCAGCTCTGTGTGCAAAGATGGCATATTTAGCAATATGAGAGAGAATTGGAGAGAATTGGATTTTTGAACAGTCAGGACCCAGATCTGACAAAAATCCATGCTCTACTTCTTAAAACCTGCTCTTCTTTTCTTAAACTGTGCTTGAGAAGCTCATACATTAAAGCGGGGGATTCCACTCCTGTCAATACAGGAAATGAGTCATTGTTCACTGGATCCTAATTAGTCAGAAGTTGAACTGACCCAGTGTGAGTGCCACAGCTAGCCTTTTACGTCAAATCACTGTGATTTCTTTTTATAGAAACTAGTTCATACTGGAACAGTATGAAATCATTGGTGTCGAATATAATGCAATAAGGAAATTAATGTCAATTAATCTGAATAAAATAGGCAGAGGCAACATTTTTTGTTTTACAATAATAAAGATCAATTATTACAAATGTTCCTCTGGCAGACATAAATCAGTGGTTGCAAACAACAAGATGGCCACAAGAGGGAGCCATAGTCATTTGGAAAAGTGGTGTGTTCTCCAGATTAAAATCACAGATGTATCATTTATCAAGTATTTTTGATACACAGTCCTCTTTAACTATTTAAACTCAACCACTTAATTTAAAGATAATAATTAAAACCACTGATGTTTTTTATAAACCTGACAATGTCTATTGTGTGTAGAGAGGGTTGGAGAAACCAGAGTGAGTTCTCATAAGTAGGTCAGAAAAATTAAATCAAAGGCATCTACATTCATTTGAACTAAAACTGCTGATGAGCAAGCAGAAAAAACACATGAAAGCAACCTTCATCCGAGATGTCTCACACGTGGATGGAAGTACGAAGGGAACCAGTGTAACAACAGAAAAAGAACCTTTAGTTTGTGACAAACAGTATCTGTTTTTGACAAACTTGTGAACCTGGGGGGGGCATTGTGTGGGGTCTGAGGAGAGCAAAGCAGACACACAGTTCATATTGGAGCATTTACAACATCTAAATGCATCATCTGAGCCATACATAGCCCCATTGTTGCAGATACCCAGAAGATCAGAAGGTGACAGAAGGTCAGTCAATGAGATTTCATAAAGCTACAGCATGACGGCAGCACATTTGACTTTAATGTCAAATAAAAGTATTCTGTAATATCCATTCATCCATATTAACATGGATTGATAAAGTCTACATTGTATATTTTATACAATAAATATGCTGCATGGCTAATGTAATTACTTGAGAAAATGTTCCTCTGAAGAGGAACTGCTCATCTGCACTGGCTTCATTTGCTGCTTGTGTAACATGACATTAATAATGAACAAACTGTAGCTGGCGGAAGCTTTATGGATACAGATCGACATGGGAATGATTAAATAACTGTGTGTGTCAGCAACTGAGTCACTACCTGTCTAAATAAAACTTAAGTTAAATGATGAATTGACAGTTTCTATATTATCACTTCACGCCCCCAACTTAAATTGATTCACCATTTGTCACACGGGCTGTGGAGAGGCTGTTTGAAAAACTCCTCTTGTAGCCTCTCTATTTATAGACCAGCTGTCCCGTCAGTTACTCAACATCTGAATAACAATCAGTAAAATCTGCCATACTTCCTGTCCTTAGATCAAAGTGTTGAACATCTAAAATCACCCACGGTGTCCCAGAACTAAAGCAGCATTCTTAAAATAACCGTCAGAGCTCTGCGATCAGCCTCAGCCTCACTCCTTGCAACTGCCTATAGCAGCATGTTTCTAGGACAGACTGCCATGTGCAGGAGGCCTAGGGGATCTGCAACCCCAACAGGCTCTCAGTGAACACATACACTGACAAAATCAAACCCAGAAGTAGCAAATTTGGCTTATCTTGTAATAAGATATCATGTATGCATGTGGGCACAGTTCGATTTCTACTTGAAATATGTATATTTGTTTCTTTATAGAAACCTAATAAAGTGATAGTGACACTAACGATACATGCATTCATAGTGTGTACTATCAGACCTAATAATGTACTTTGCAAAACAGATATCATTTCTCTGGAGGCTTCCATCCTGCCTGCTGATGCTAACAAGGATTTCCAACATTTTTAGTTTTGATAGACACACAACCTTTTTTACCCCTTCAAATATGTAAACTGCAGTTTTCCAACAGTCTGTGGTATAAGATCACAGACTCAAAGCTAACCAAGTCAACTGCTGCCCCACAGACAGACAGACGTATGGACAGATAGACGAAACACTGCGGTAACGAGCAGCAGTTTCCATGGCAACTCTGAGGTAAAGCTGGGGAGGCTGTAATTGGCTGGCAGGCCAGATCGGGTCGTACCATGTCGGAGGGCTTGAAGGGGTTCCCCTGGCCGCTGATGCCACCAGAGATACTGAAACCAAGACCAGGGTTCTTCTCTATTCTCACACACAGCTAGAGAGAGAGTGAGAGAGAGAGAGAGAGAGAGAGAGAGAGAGAGAGAGAGAGAGGAAAAAGAAAAGACAGAAAAGAAAGAAGAACACGTGAAAGTGAAATACAAAGATCATAAGCATCTCTACACAAGCATAGAGTAGACAGACAACATGCACGACAGCAGGAGAGTACTTTCATGTGATGTATGACACGATTTGGCAGCTATACTGGAGGTCCTCATTTCTCTGACACCAACAATTGAGCCACAAATATCCCTGTCAGAGTTTTTCTATTTGGCATAATGAAAACTGTCTCATACTGGGGAAGGGAACAACAAAACCCCGCAGGAGGATCAGCTGATCCGGGTGGTGTGAATGACTTCATGTTCCTAACTAAACTGGTACCAGTGATTTCAATCTGTGAAATGTCTCAGATTTAGAACTACGCCTCTGTGGCTTTTTCTAGACCTGTTTCTTCACAAGCTATCGCTGTTAGGTGGCTAAAATTACACTTCCATGTCCCAGTTATTATAATACTTTGTGTCCTTTGGTTAACAGCTTGCTGGCCTTATGTGGAACCTTCAATCCATTTGCCCACATGAGCATGTGATCTGCTATATATATATATATATTTACTGAAAGGTAAGTTAGTGTGGGATGTGGTTGCTAAATACAGACAGACAGATACCTGTTCCTGAAAACCATCCGTGCTCTTCTGGCCTTTAGTCTGCAACAGGCAGCGAGCGCTCTGAGGCCGTGGGTTGGTGTGGGTCATGACAACCTGGTTGCTATGAACCATGCCCTGGTTGCCATGGTACTGAGGGTTGGTGGCAGGGAGGGATGGCTGATGGGAGGTGTGGGAAGAATGGGGGTTGTACTGAGGTTGGTTCCCAGATGGTGACAGGGCCATGGGCAGGCCGGAGCTGGGGTAAGCCTGTCCAGGATTGGGATGGCCTGGATAAAAAACAGAAACTGATAGCTTCTATCAGTCTGAAATACAACTTCCTGTAATATATAATAATGTGTACGCTGTTTGATTAAGACACATGGCACACATACATCATACTTCTGTGACTAATGTACTATTACTGTGAAATCGCAGGTTTCAAATTGTTAACTGGGGTAAGTTGAATTAAAAGCACCACCAGGATATGCTAACTGGTTAACAAATGATAATGGCAATCCAGTGGTATCATACTCCCCATACACAGTTTAAGTCTCAACCCCAAAATAAATCTTTACGGGCTACAAATGAGCAATTTTTTAAAATTTATTACCATTTACCTTGTGGCATGTTGCCCTGGTACTGCCCTGGGCCCCCTGAGGGAACTACTGACAAGGGCATCCCTGGTTGGTACTGCCCCCCTTTGTTCATCATCCCATCGTAGCCCTGCTGCCCGACCACACGATGAGGTGTAGTGGACGAGGAGGAGGAAGAGGAAGTGACGATCATATGTGTGTTGTGTGATTGGTGGGAAGGGTTGTGGGAGTGAGCACTCTGTGGACAGAGGGAGTGCTGTTAGAGACATGCTCACATCCATGCCAGAGGGACTAATAATATACAGTAAAACTGTACTGTAAAACTTTGTGGCAGCATAAAGTTTTTGAGCCAAATAGGGTGCTATGTTGATTGTCAGTGTAAAATAGGCTGGATAAAACAGATTAGACATATTCTACCTTTTTCATGAGATTGTCAGGTGGGACGTCCCTCCTGCCAAGTGAATAGGGAGCCCACTGATTGGTCCCTGACACCCCCTCCTGGTCATTATCCAGCATGGCTGCCTGCTGAGAGGGGGTCTGAGAGAGACAGAGATGAACGGAGGGACCATTACTGAAAATGAACATTTAACTTTAGTAATTCATTCATGTACCCTGGCCTGACAAGTTCATTTG
Source organism: Protonibea diacanthus (assembly GCA_028641955.1). Lineage (NCBI taxonomy): Eukaryota > Metazoa > Chordata > Actinopteri > Sciaenidae > Protonibea > Protonibea diacanthus. The sequence goes on along the minus strand of CM053979.1, from coordinate 27,587,218 downwards.
AATGTTATGTGAGGGTCTGTTCTATTAAGTATCCATACTGTGGGGGCTGATATTTCTTTACCCTTCTACAGATAGGTGAACTAAAGTAATGTGTTGTGCAGCGTTACCACTGGTCAACATGGTCTGACAGCTGATACAAATAAATAGTTGATCTGAAGTTTTGAAGTTATTCTTTGAGTTATTCTTCCTTCTACACCATGAACCTCAAATCACGATTGACTAATCAAAGTATGTGACATCACACACATACATCAAATAAATTAGAAGAGCAGTTGTGTCCAGATGGTAACTAGATTTGCAAAACTTGTGAGATTTGGATGCTTTGTTTCTACTTCAAAATAATCTTGTTTTGCTTAATATGAGGCACATCTGCAGCTGTACAAGACTAAATTTGTTGTTAGTTGAGTGGCATTATAGCGGTTCAGGTGAAGGGAGGTACCCTTTTTGTTGATGAATGAATCACGCACTGACTTTGACCTAAACACTGGTGTTTGTGTCCTGTGTGAAACTAAAAGTTGATTGTGGCTTTTTATTTTTAAATTTCAGTTTGGTTAGTTTTAGGCACCAAAACTACTTAGTTAGGTTTAACTAAGTCACGGTTTGAGTTACAATAATAAGTCTACTTTGAGTTTTGATTTCACACAGGACATGAACAGCAGCTTTCTGGCAGAAAAGCCTGAAGCATATGCAGAAACAATCAGTGGGTACAAATCTCACAAGAGTTTCACAAATCCAGAGTTACCATGTGGACACGACCAAGAAGTACACAGAAAAAAAAAAAGAAATACTAAAATCTCTAAAATGTGAAAGAACCCAAAAAGTTCCAACTTCGGCAGCAAATGTGTGTTCACTTCAGTTTCTCCTCTTCAAAACAGTGAGTATTTTTATTTGGATTTATTTATTTGTATCAAGTGACAGGTAGGTAGTAGAGATATCAAAAACCCATATCGTTAAAAATAAGTAACCCCCAAATCCCACCGGGCACATCTCTGTCACGGCTGTGACGCTGATTGGTCCAAACTCTTGAAGCGCAAATTTATCACCAGAATTTATACACTGCCTGCTACTCGTTTTAAGTGTCTTTCAGTCATGCTGAATGGGATTTGAATTCCAAAACAAAGGTGTATCATACCCAGTTCATAGATACTCACAGCTTGAGGTGGTAGACAGGGTAGTTATAATAGTCTAAATTACACTAGCAATAATGGCACACAGTTAAATCATAGTTCATGGTTGCTGTATTTGGGCGAAGAGGCAGTGGCAGCTATTCTCTATAATTACCTATGTGTGCAGTAATAACAGCAGTACCAGGGATTCATTGTTTTCAGAGGGATACTCACAGCGTTAGCAGACGGAGGAGGAGGTAGTGGTAGCCAGCGGCCAGCAGGGGGCTCATGCTTAGTGTTATTGTAAAGGTTAAAGTTCAAAGTGCTGCTGCGCCCCTGGCCGTGACCCCCGCCCTGACAGAGCATGCCCAGCGTGAGCGTGTTGTGCTTTAGGACACCACTCTGATTGGAGAAGACAACATCACATGACATGGGTGAATGTGGGGGGGGGCTACACAGCAAGCTGCAGCAATTTGACAACACACTGTGAGCTCCACAAACAAATAAACAAACAACAATAACACTGATAAAACAACAACAACAACAACAGTGCACAGTTGCTGAAAGCACAGAGAAATGTTAGCTAATGAACAGTCAATACACACAGAGAACATTGTGTCATACAAGCAACAACTGGTGGATCATTTCATTCCAACATTAGTATAAGTTTTCAGACTAGTTATGTAGTAACATATGTGATTGTTTAAACAAACAATAAGCCCAATCCCTAACTGAAGACTGATGAGGAATGCATGTTTTCATTGTCATTGTCCTGTCTGTTGAGGCCTGAAGAATCAGTTTTCACATTTTGGAAAATATGTTCTTGCTGAGACTGAGATGTGAAGATTGATTGCACTTTTATGCATGCACAGTAATAATGAAGTTGGAGCCAGGAGATGTAAAGACAGGAAACAGCTTGCTTGTCTACCAGCACCGCCACATCTTCCTAATTAATACGCTCCTAATTAATACGCCATATCTTGCTTGTTTAATCTGTCCAAAAACCTAAGTATAAAACAGAACAGAACTATTTCTTCATTGGGTAAGTGACTCTGGAGTCTTTGTTGCTACTGCTAGGCTGTGGAGACGCCAGAGAAGACACAAGAGAACTAGAAAAATTTCTAAAGAAATTTTGAGTGTGCCTGACTCTGGCCCTGTCATGCATGCATTATTATTGACACTGCTCAGTAAATTCAGAATTAATACAACAAGCTGTGTCATCATTGCCTTTTTAATGGGCTCTTATTTTGAAGGGACTCTTATTTTGAAAGACTTTTGTCTTGTGTTTGTGTGTGTGTGCTTGTGTCTGTTCTTGTGTCTGTCAATAAGGGAGTTTTACGAAGTCTTTTATTTTGAAGGGACTCTTATTTTGAAAGACTTTTGTCTTGTCTGTGTGTGTTGTGTATGCATGTGTGCTTCGTCTTTGTCTAGAGAGAGAGAGAGAGAGAGAGAGAGAGAGAGAGAGAGAGAGAGAGAAAGAGAAGGATAAAATGGCCGACATTAAAAATGTAGTCTTGATTAGTCATTGATATCATACAGAGACTTCAACAAAGTTAGTCAAAGGCAGGCTTGAGGTTGCCAAGCAACCAGGGTCAGCTGCAGGTCAGAGTAATTAGTCACAGGTGTGTGCATGCACTCTGTCTCTGAAAGACACTGAAAGACACAGAAAGTCTCTGAATGAAGCCCCTCGAAGGTGGCCAAAAACAGCCTATAAGGTGTGCCGCAAACCAAAAACCGCAATAACTGTTGGCTTCCTTGTCATGTCGGCCAGTTCCTTGCCGATTTTCAGGCAAAAATTGTGTAAACTTGGGCCGGGGTCGTCAGGTAAAGAGCAGGTACTCCCTGCTCTTCTGGAAACTTCTCCTCTCAAATTAACATGGGAGTACATTGGGCAGGAGATGGGTGTTGCTGCCGCATCTTTGCGTCTCCCGCCAAAACTATACATATGACAGCTTTGTGACAGTGAATATGAGTGAGACGACAAATTTTCCTATGTCTCTAGCTATAAATGATTTCTGTAGCTTCATATTTGCGGCTGTAATTGCAATTTACAAATTTATTTTTCGACGAATTTTTCTCTCTCTCTCCACTCTAGCGATGACATCACTCACTCTAGCTCTCGAAAATTCTTGCAATACACACCCATTCATTTTTTGGCGTGGTTTTTGGTGTTTTTTGGCAAAACCGTTACTCTTAGACTCTTAGAAAATATATTGCCCGCGTCGCCCGGCCGAGCTGGTTGTTTTGACACCTTGTTTGTGTATGTGCGACAAAAACTGCGGGACAAGAAGCACCGCAAAAAACGGCGTAAGAATAATAAGAACTAGAAAAATTGTGTTTCCTGCGGAAATACGGTGTGGATGCCCTCTGCCGAAATGCCCGATGCATCTGTGGAAATTTCTATGAAAAGATAGAATTGTACGATATTTTGAAATATTTTATGAATTTGTACAGTGTTCTAAGAGAGCGTGAGATTACCTGAAAAAAAGTTGAGTAATCTTTCTATATTTGCAATATTTGTCACTACACCTTTAACTGATAAAATTCAGCTGTACTGCTCTCATCAAATATGATGGCACAGATCACAACATGAACAGAATAAAAACACGTATGTAACTAAACAAACACACTAACAAAGTTAACAGTTTCGTGCTTAGCCGTGTTAAGCTATGTAAAGCTAAATGCCCAGTACGTTACCGGTCCGTTTGGGTCCGCTCGTTGTCGTTCATTACAATCAGCTGGCAGACTCTGTGTGCTACATGCACTGGTTTGTTTACACTTTGCGTTAGCGGCGTGCTAACCAGAGAGGACAGGTACGCGCCTGTGTGACAGAGGGAGAGACGCTGACCGAGAGTAATTAAATTAAAATTAAAAATTAAATTTTATTTATATAGCCCAAAGTCACAAAACACAGTTTGCCTCAGAGGGCTTTACAATCTGTACAGGGAGTGACACCCTCTGTCCTTAGACCCTCGGTTCGAGTGAGGAAAAACCCACCAAAAAACCCTTTAACAGGGAAAAAATGTGGAAGAAACCTCAGGAAGAGCCACAGAGGAGGGATCCCTCTCCCAGGACGGACAGACGTGCAATGGATGTCACATGTAAACAGTAAACGGCTGCAAATGGCAGATAAAGTCGTGTACAGACCAAACCGTTCTAGTTATCATCAAACCAACTTTGCCAGATGTATTACGAGGCTTTCCTGATCTGTGGGTGACCTTTTTACGTCATTTCCACCACGGAAAGGATTTCTTTCGCCTGGTAGAGAAACAGGTTTGTCTGCTTGCCTGCAGAAAAATTGCTCCTTTTTAATGTGGCACGTAATGGGCAGCTAACCGTCTGTGTGTCAGACTGCTGCACAGACTGACACAGTACGGTGCAGCCATGAGTTTACCGAGCAAAGAGCACCATCGGCCGGGCCCCAATTAGAGCAGCACGTGTGTGTCAGACTGCAGCTCAGAGCACGACTGATAACGTTCGGGAGTTCACGACAGAAATGATCGATTTCCGGCTAGACCGTTGTAAATATCTCTGAAACGACTTGACCGGGCGTATTACGAGGCTTTCCTGATCGTCTGGTATTTTTAAAATGTGATTTCCGGTACGGAATGGACTTAATTCGTCTGGTAAAGGAACGGGTTTGTCTGCGTGCCTGAAGAAAAATCGCTCCTTTTTAACATGGGAGTTAATGGGAGTGCTGCAGGGACTAGCTGGTGCTCCGAGGCTCATAACACCGAAGACAGCTTCAGTGATGGTATCACTGTGTAGGTATCCAGTTTTCCTACGTTTTGCTGGGCAAATCATGTCTGTAGCATGACATTTGCGGCCAGGAAAGACTGGTATGTTTTATTTTTTGACGGACTTGTTAGCTGCTCTTTCACTCTAGCTCTGACGTCACCCGCTCTAGCAGGTGCAATACACACCCATTGTAAACGCTGCTGTGAGTAAAAACATACTCAAATTTAGTGTTTAATTGTTTAAAAATGGTAAAAGATTTTGTAAAGTTGTGGACAACGCTAATAGTTTACCATCTTGTGTACAAGTAGTAATTTGAATGAAGTATGTAGGACAAAGTATTTAGTAGTTGTTTAAAGTGTAGTGGGTCTGTTGAGAGATTTGAGGATTTACCATTCATCCTGCCCTCTGGGCATCCACACCAATAAGCGCGGTGGATAGCATATAGTGTGCGCTTTCAGGCACACTCAATTATTGAGTTTTAAACTGGCATGTGGACAGGCCCACTGTTCTTCCATGTTTCCATACTGACATGAGAGTGGTATCTATATTCTCATCTAACTGTTGACGAAAAAATCGTATTAAATGTTAATCTATTTCGTTAATGATATTTTGACATTTTATCAATGTTGATACATACACTAAAAAAACAGCATAGACTAGCATCACAGAGCTGGGGAATTTTGTTGAATTGAATTTCATGATTTCATGATGTGATTTCTTCAGCACATATCCGGTAATGAGTGTGCAGAAGGTCAGGCTGACAGAGCGACAGGGTGGATGGAACACATGCAGCCGGACATATATCTGGTCAACCTTACAACACAGATTTACACAAATACAGACAAATACAGGGAGGGCCTCCGAGTGCTGTGCTGTGTGTGTGTGTGTGTGTGTGTGTGTGTCTTTGTTTCTCCCTCTTTTTCCCTCTTCAGTATTTCTGCATTGCATTGACATACCCTGTCCAATCGTTTGGCCTCTATGTGCCTAAGTAGCTGTTGCCTCCAATCGGCAGGCATCCTGGAGGTGATGTCTTCAGGTTTCTGTGGTACGACAGGTCTTACTTTGATGGTGTCATCAGATGGTTTCTCAGGGCAGGTTGCCAAAGTGTAGTCAGGTGGCATCTTCTCCAGCAGGGCAGCCATGGTAGGACGAGCTGACACTGGACGGGCCTGAGAAAAAGAAAGGTTAATATTTTAAAAAGATCATAAGAAATTAAGCTGAACTTGATAGTGATTCAATTATTTTACTTAAAGCTTTACTAATCAGTATATTTTAAGAAGGAGAAAAAATGACTGTGTGAATGTGAAAGAAGTTTCAAGTAGTGACCATCCCACAGAGAATCATCAATTTTGCACATTGCAACATTCCATGCTAATGTTGCCATACATATCTGTAAAAAGGCGACTATTTGTTGTTGTTTGTTCTGACAACTTATTACACTTAATATGTCAGATGATTTTTAAAAAAATATATATTATTTTTTTGAAATTATCTATTTATTTATTTTTATTTGTATTTAAATTTTTTTTTTTTTGGCTTTTTCCAAGATTTATTGACGGGGAGTGGGGAATGACATGCGGCAAAGGGCCACAGGTCGGGACTCAAACCCGGGCCGGCCGCAGCGAGCCTTCGCATATGGGGCGGCCTCTCTACCGATTGAGCTAAGCGCCGCCCCAATATGTCAGATGTTGTGTTTACAGCTTGTTGCACTATCACAAAATGTCCCTCAACTAATTGAAATAAACCACCTCCCAAGACTCTAAAATATCATATCGATATTTTCCTAACAACCAGTATCTTAAGATCAAACAAATGAGGACTGACCTTCAAAAAGAAACAAGAATAGGATTTATCATTTGTTTAGCATCTACACATCTAAATGTACACCATCTTAGTTTATCGAGCATTTGCTAATTAGTACTGAAATAGAGCTGAGGCTGATGGGAATGTCATTGGATAATTGTTATATATTTAGATATTTCAATGTGGAGCGACATAGTGGGCCAACTGCCTGGTACTGCCATCCCTAGAACCAAGCTGCTCAATGGTAATGGTAAATGGACTGAATTCAACCACTCAAGGCACTTTTACACTACATATCTCATTCACCCATTCACACACATTCACACACTGATGGCATTGGCTGCCATGCAAGGTGCCAGCTGCTCATCAGTTTTTGGGAGCTAACCTTACATGCACGTTCAGACACTGTTGGCACAGCCTTCAGGAGCAATTTGGGGTTCAGTATCTTGCTTAAAGGCACTTCAACATGCAGACTGGAGGAGCTGGGGTTCAGACCACCGATCATGTGATTAGTGAACAACCCTATTATCTACGTGAGCCCCATAATCCACCCTGCTAGCATGGCTAATGACAACTATTGTTACGTTAAGCAGCATGACACCAGCAAGTTTAAGTATCCTGTGGTGTTACTAGGCCGCCGCCATGAGGAAGATGAAGAGTTTATCCTAAAGCTAAAGCTCTTTACAGAAGAGGTGCAGTACATTCCAGCCTTCACTTTTGGCCTTTTGCTTTGGCAAGATGCAAAAATAAGACTGCAGTCAAGCGCTCAATATTAGTTTTTCCTTCCTGTGCCCTCATGCTGAAAGGGGCCCGATGAAGTACTTGCATCTGATCAGTATTCTCCTATACACCTCTCTGTGGCTATTTTTGGTAAGTCTGACTTGGGGCAAACCCAGGACACACTGAAGGGATTATTTACGGGCTTGGGAATGCCTTGGGATCTGGGGATATGGCTGAAGCAAAGGACATCTGCCCTACTCTGCTTAGTCTGCTGCTATAATGAGCTGGATCCAGGTAATTGGTGGGAAATGGATAGATAAAAATGCTTCCGCTCAATCATATACATACACTGTAATGCCAAGTCATCATACCTCTACGGCAAAGTAGGCTGTGTGCCAGCGCCTTGCCATCAGGGCCCTGCTAGAAATTACCCAAACAAGCATTCAAGCATACAAGTACACACAAGTATTTTCTATTTCTTGACCAGGAATGTACGTAGTAGTAACTCTTGCTTTAGATGTATTGTACATTTACACACAGACATTTTGAAAATGTCTGGGCTCTGGAAAACTGTGATGGGTGGTTGTTTTCTGAGATTTATAGACAAGACAACTACTCGAGTAATTGAGAAACTAATTCACAGATTGATCAATAAAATAACTGTTAGTCCTTGTTAGCCCTTTTTTATTTCAATTATAACATATTGGATTTCATGGGACTGCAAGTTAAAACAAGTGTGTATCAGCGGCTTGTAGTAGACAGACAGACTACCTGAGATGCTCCGTAGGTCTCAGTACTGTAGCTCCTGGCAGACAGGGGGCGGCGCTGAGTTAAGCTCTTGGTTGGATAACCAATCATTGGCTTCTTCTGCTCCTGGTAGGTGGGATAGTCGTCATCATAACGACCGTTTCTCTTGTTGTGCAACATCTGGCTCTGGCTGTCGGCCATGTTAGTGAGAGCTGAGTGCTCCATGGGGGTGGAGTACACAAGAGCCCGACTATAGAGAGGGGGGTCCGACTGAGGACAGGAAAGTTTCATCAGATGACAGAATAAGAAAGTCTTTCAGACCTTCACATTAAACTAAAAATTAATTTTGGAAGATTCATTTGGGTCTTTTATTTTGTACACACATACACGGATCTTGTACCTGCTGTCTGTACTGAGCTTCCTGCAACGCCTCCTGCTGGGCTTCATGGACTCTGCGGAACAAAGCGAGCTCTGTGGAGCTCACCAATGAATCTGCTCTCCTCAAAAACCCTGGCCTGGAGCGCTGTGTCGGTATTGGCTGCTGCTGCTGCTGGCTGGGTGGACCATCCTGGTTGATTGGCGACTGGGGGAAAGAAAACATCTCCAGTGGTGGATACGCACGATACCGAGGGCTCACCAACTCCTTGGGTAATGTTTTCCCTGGTTGATTGATGTACTCCAAGGCCTTCGATGAGTGGTTTGAATAATCAGGTGTGTTGGGGAAGGGTGGAGGCACCCGACGATCCATGGTGACCTGATTGGTTCGAACAGTGAGTCAATGAAAAGTTTTCGGGCATTGTTGTTGTCATACAAAACAGATTTTTCATTTAGTTATCAAAGAAATTGAAAATCTTGTTTTTGCTAATCTCCATATCAGTAGATTTTCTTACAGTCCAGACATGCACTCAATAAGTTAATTGGTGACTCTAAATTGCCCGTAGGTGTGAGTGTGAATGTTTGTTTGTCTCTATATGCCCCCAGATGAACTGGAAACTTTTCTTAGTCAAGTGGGATAGGTCCAGCCCTGTGTGACCCTGATGAGGATAAGTGGCTAGAGATGAAAAGATTGCTCCATAGTACAATAAGCAGTCAAACACTCCACATGGTACTTTTAAACTGGCTGTAATTGCTATTTTTATAATCAGTATATCAAACGACAATGTGACAATGTGATGTGATGAACCTACAGATACTTATGACCTCAATCTGCAGCTACCCTCAGGTTTACAGCATTTCAGGGCTAAAAAAGCTGCTGGATGTGTGATAAGTAAATGTTAGCATGTTATCCATATCAATTTAAAATGTGATGATGTGTCAAAGTTGTGTTCATAACCTCTGTCCGCTGATCTCAAGTGGTTAAAAAGCTGCTAACCTGGGGGTTGTAGTTATGGTCAAAGTGGTATGCCTTCTGTGGGATGGCAGGTTTTTGGTTCTGTCCAGGTTGGTTCTGGTTGCCATGTCCTGGGAAACCCAGCTCATCGTCTAACATGGGAGCAGACTGTGACCGTGACATGTTGGTCTGCTCCATAGAACCGGGCAACTCTGGACGGTCCAGACTAGTCTGCTGCTCAATGGATGAGCTGTAGCTGTCCATAGGAATACTGTACAGAGACACATGACAGAGATCAGCTACAACATACTGACATAACATGTTGCTAATGTAAAGACAAATAAGAACTAAACTGAACCCACCTGTAGACCTTGTAGGAGCCGATGTCAATTTCATCGATGCTCTGTGATTTCTTGAACTTGGATCTCGTCTCCCTCATCATGGGGGACAGGCGGTCTGAGCTTTTACTCATCACCACGGTCACCTTGTTGCCCCCGCTGACACTGAGCTGATCCTTTCTGTTTTGCTCCCCCTGATTGTTGTGGTATGTCCAGCTGCCGGGCAAAGGCCCTGCACCTTGTTCCAGCCTTGGATCAAAAAGCAAAGGCTGGTCAGGAAGCGTTGTACAAATATGAGCCAACAAGTTAGCTCAACTAGAGCTGTGTTAAAGTTAATAGTAAAAGCAGAAGATGAAGTCAGGTGAAACATTATATGCTCTAATAAGCTGTCATTTCATTTCTACTCTATTATTCATTTTATTTAAAGGGCTGACAAAAGGTGGGTGGATATTCAGAAGTCTGGAAGTGATGAGATGACAGTGATGAGATTAAGAACAATACATTTTTGCACAAATATTTGTTCAGGTTTTAATTTGACTGTGGATTATCTACAGCCAACAACAACTGGTTTATAATATATAATATAACTGTTACAATACTCACAAACTGACATTGCTAATAACAATGCAGGGACATAAAACGTAAAACTGAGAAAAGTAGATGTATTGTCTTTGTATTTTAAAAAGTTATGTCCAGCAAATATTTTTTTCTACAAGACAACAAGAATAATGGTTTACTTAATTATCTGTTGAGCTTTTCATTGAGTCAACTCATTTCTTCTGCTCCATTTGACAGTTCATTTTCTTTTGAAACACACAAGACAAAGATGTTACAGAGCACCGGTTCTCTGGTACAAATGCTCCTGTAACGGTTGGTTAAAATGAAAACCTGTAGACCCCGGAGGTCATGGAAGCTTCATCTTAAACACACACATTCAGGTCTAAGTGTGAGACTTCCATTCACTCACCTTGCGTCTATGTCCTTGCGGTCAGGATTGGGGCTGGATGAGGGTGTCATGTCCAGTTTGGAAGGGAAAGCGGTTCTGTCTTCCAAAGGGCTGGGGGTTCTGGTCCAGTTCTGCCAAGGATTCTGAGTAGGAGGTCCAGAGGATTGTGGGTCATTGTCTGATGTGGAGCGTTGGTTGCTGTGGAAGGGGAGCGTCTGAGTGTCGAGCTCCAGAGGTACTCCTACAATTCGCTCTTGCCTGAGGAGGGGGCGGCGGCCGTGTGTTGACTGGCTGCGGGGTTTAGAGCCCAGTGGTGGGTTTCCCTGACTCCCAGTAGAAGATGGAGCGTCCAGAGGAGACTCCTCAGCATCAAAACCTGTATTGTCATAGTGAGGGGCTTCAGACCAATCAAAGGGCTCACTCATTGGATGTCGATCTCCTCGCTGCTGCAGGGTTCCTGATGGAGGGGTTTCTCTTTGAGACAGCAGGGGCTTAGAGTCAATGGGCTTGGGGAAGGACTGAGCCAGTCTACAAAGATACAAAATATTAAACACTAATTATGCTGTGGCAAATAATGAACTGAAGTGAATTATACTGAAGTGCCATGTTACATTGTTATGTGCTGTATATTTAATCAGAGCCAGTGGGAACAGCAGAACTTTCTCTCCCTCTCTCTGACGTCTCTCTGAAAGATCAATTTGGCCATCAACCATGTTTGTTGTAATTAATGTTTCAGAGAGCAGCCTTGGACAGCAAATATTAATGCCTTCAACCCCACTCACTGCCACTTGCAGTTTGCAAATAATGCATGTTTCACAAGTACATAAACAAAGAGACAAGTATACAGATTGTGATCTGTGTGTACATTGCCTGCAGGCACATGAAATGACAACTTTAATGTCAAAAAATACCAAAGCGAGCTTTCAAGCTGCAGGGACTCCTCTGAACGAGGAGAGGCATGGAAAGAACCAAGAGAAATTAGTTTTTAGTGTTATTGAAGACATACTATTCCATCAATAGAGCAATGGAAAAGGTTACTGTTCTTTAAAGAAACACACAAACTATCTGTTCAGACCCTGCAGAGAGGACAGAGTGAACAAACCGTCTGGTACAAGCCAAACAGATGCTACAAGATTCTTTAGATCACTGGAGGCTTATATCTTTGTCTTGTGATGACTGACATCAAACTTCATGTACTAGACAGTTTTCATGGTTGTGAACAAATGAAAACATTTTTTAGCAAAACTGTTTAGCATAAATAACAAGACAATGCCAAAGATATGTTTGAGGTAGAAACAGTTTATTTTTTACTGAATGTCCTAACTATGGCGAGTGGTTTAAGTTGAGATGTTGTGCTGTTGCTGCATTTATGATTAGAATTCAAAAGTGCACTGCAATCAGGGTAACAACTTCTTTTCATGTGTCCTTTATGTATCCTTTGGATAGTGCTGAAGCCCAGTGCACAGCTTTAGAAAAGAGAGGAGAGGAGAGCTGCGAGAGGGAAAGAGAGAGAATGCTGAACACAAGCCTGCAGCATCCCAATGAGTCTCTATGACCTTGACTAAGAGAGCAGAGAGATCATAAAGACACAGAAAGATGGAGGGAGGAGAGGACGGATGGAGTGACTGGATAGATGGATGATAGATGGAAGAGACTGATGGAGGCAGGTTGAAATCAAAAGAGAAAAAGAGATGATGGATAGTCAGAGGGCGGGGTGGTGATGAAATTGAACACGAAGCAGGCATGTGTATGTGTGTGTGCGTACCTGTTGGTCCAATGTGTTTGAGGGGCTTGGTCCTTGCTAGAGGCCGGCAGGGCGGGAGTGTGTTGGTGTGTGTGAGAGAGTGTATGCGAGTGTGTGTTAGCAGGTGGGTTGGAGGAGCCAGAGGATCCCTGTGAGGGAGAATAGTCAGAGTAGGTGGCTGAGGAGCCGCTGTGGTTCAGGCAGTGGAGCTTATCCACCTCTTCATCTGTAGACTCTGGACACAGACAGAGAGAGACAGACAGCTCTGCTCAGTTAAAATGTCGCATCCTCTTCTGCCTGGCAGCCTTCTTTTAAAAGTACTTACATGACTTTGTCATGTCTGAAAAAAAAAGTTCTTTTGTCTTCTTTTACACAATACTGGCTTCTAGTCTTCCAATCACTCAAAGCACTTTCAGACTACATATCTAATTCACACACATTCATACACTGATGGCATTGGCTGCCATACAAAGTTTCATCTGCTCATCAGTATCTTGCCCAAGGACACTTTGACATGCAGACCGGAGGTGCCGGGTAACGAACCGCTGATCTGATTAGTGGCCGACCCGCTCTACCTCTGAGCCACAGCCACCCTAAGTAACTTTTTGCTTAACCACAAGCCCATGCAACTGCTCAGTCCATAAAAATGCTTATTACAGTGTTTTATATAGTTCAAAACATTGGTGAACATAAGAAGTTCTTTAAAGAATTGTCTGTTGTTGTTGTTGTCTTGTTCTGGGACATTGTCATTGGCTTTTTTCACCGTTTTAGGTTAAAGGTTGAGCATTGGGCAAAGGGGCAGAGCTCAGAGACAATTTTCACATGGATATGAAGATGTAGTCTAAACTGTTTTACATTCATGAGATGGATAAGATGGGCCTGAATGTAGAACCGATTTTCTAGTTACTCTTTCAGTTATTTTTCTTTTCTTGACATATAGCTGTGTTCTATCCTGAGGAGGAAACAGATAACACATTTCCTGATGTGATAAGTTCCATTTAAATCCATAAGATAATACTGGGTTATGGGGATATGAGTTAGATTTTTGTAATTTAATTTTATCATCTTGGTAAAATGCAAGGATGATGTATTTTTGTAGACTAAGCCAGAAGCCATATGACGGGGAACAACAAACAAGAAGAGTTTGGATTGTCTTGAACGAACGGGTGCCAGAGCAAAGCGTCGCTCATTGGAGGAGCGCAACGGTCGTGAGGTAGCATATACCTGTATAAGGGCGTCCAAGTAGGTAGGTGCAGTACTGGAGACAACTTTGTAGGCAAGCATTAGCACTTTGAGTTTTAATGCGGGCTGCAACAGGTAGCCAGACCAAAAATAACCATGACCAAAAAACCAGCGGCTTTGAGACGAGTGAATCAGAAGTGCAAACGTGAACTCAAGACTGACTCCAGCAGCACTCTACTGAAACTAAACTGAACTGTGCTGTCAGAGTTTAAATAGCAGATGAAAGCTTCCACAAAATCAAATGTTGTGTATGCAGCATGATGTCTGGGCCGAATTTCATAGAATCCTGTATACTGTATTAGACATGATGAGAGAAGAAGAATCACATTTCTTCTTGAATCCCTTAACCCACTTTTCTGTAGTGCTCTCATTATACATTTGGACAATATTGAGTCCGCTGCACTGACGCAAGACATGGCCTGGTTATGAAAGACAGGCTTATTTAACCATACTAGTCCCACTGAAATCAAGAACCTCTTTTGGATGGTAGATGGGAGAAAACAAACAAAATAGTTGCAGAGAGACATAAATAAAATAATATCAAACAAGCAGGATCAGAACAGACGAACCAAACACTGATCTAGATACAGTATGTCCTTTGGCTTTTAATGTGAATTTCAGCAGTTTTTCCAGTATTCATTTAGTTGCTGTCTGCAGCTTCATTGCTAGGTGCCACTATGTCCTACTCACTGGACATTTAAGATCTTGAAGCTTCTTATTACAGTAACTTTGCCACTTCATTAATAATTTACACTCAAGACATTTGTTTGAGTTCCCTGGCAAAGAAGAAGATTACATGACAGAGCTCTGAATTGGATACAGAGATGAACTGTTTAGTTCAGTAGTTAAAATGAAGGCACTAAATTATTCAGAGCAAAACAATGACTTTTGACAGGGCGGTAAAATTAGGTTTGCGTTCATTAATAAAATGCTCTGATGAAACCACAGCCTTCTGGGCAACACAAGTAAAACATAAGTAAAGAGGGTCAAAGCTAAAGCTGAAGACTGGAATCTAGATTCACTGGAGAGCTTTATAGTATTCCCTCCCTTTCTCTGTTATGTAGTGAATTTAATCTGCTTACCACCATGACTAATTAGTGGACACTATTACAACATGTCCTGCAGCGCTTTACAACAGACCACATTAATTTACTGTGAACTCTGTGTGTCTACATGTATGAGTCTCTTTGTTTGTCTCTTTGTACATGTGCTGTATTGAACAGTACCTTTCTTGTCCTTCCCCAGCAACACCACCTTTGGTTTGTACATAGGTGGCTCCACCAGGGTGGGCCTCATGTCAGAGATACGGATGTCGTTGGGTGAGCCACCCATCGAGTCCTATGGAAAGACAGATTCACATCAGGCAGCGTTAACGAGATAGCCATCTGATAGTTTAACAGAATTAGAATCTAATTAAATAAATAAATAATTCTGCAAATGTATAACAGTTGCCATTATGTGTCAGCATCAATATACATATGCACCAATGGTGTCAAACTATTCCATTGACCTACAGGAAGAGGAAACGTGCCAAGAAATGCAGCAATATGCCAGCAAAGGCAGAGAAGAAGAAGACGACTTTCTAGTAAACATGAATGGTTTCAAAATATTCAAATGGTCTTTGCAAATTATTTATAAGGAAGGAAATGAATTGAACACACACAGAGTGTAAACTACACAGGGCTCTTTTAAGAGGTCCACTTATAGATAGATATGGAATACACTATACAGCATTGAATATTTGGTTTAGATATACATTTTATCAATACCTGTATAAACAAAACAAAATGCATATGAACTTATTACACATGAATACAAATGTAGAAGGTGAATGAAATTGGATAACTGACTTACAACAAACAGAATATGTCAAATTCATGTTGAATATACTGTATATGTGTGTGTGTGTGTGTGTGTGTGTGTGTGTCTATGTTTCTGTACGATATGCTATGTGACAACCTCAGAGCTCTCTGTCAGGTCTTCTTTGTCCTTCCTCTTGGGAATGTCGATGCCAGAGTTATGCATTGATCCCTGATCCATTAGCTGATTCTGAGAGAAGTCCTGCATCTCTCTGTCTGTCACCTGGAAGGCAAACACACGCACACACACACACACACACACACACACACACACACACACACACACACAGCAGATTTGTTGTGTAGTGCTAGGAGAGAAGGTTCAGACTGAAGAGCTGGAGGTCTTCAGGAGTTTTTTAAAAGTAGAGAGGGACGCCTCTGATCTGAACTGGTAGTGCATTCCACCAACGGGGAACAACAAACAAAAAGAGTTTGGATTGTCTTGAACGAATGGGTGCCAGAGCAAAGCGTCATTCATTGGAGGAGCACAGTGGTCGTGAGGTAGCATATGCCTGTATAAGGGTGTCCAAGTAGGTAGGTGCAGTACTGGAGACAACTTTGTAGGCAAGCATTAGCACTTTGAATTTAATGTGGGCTGCAACAGGTAGCCAGTGGAGCTCGATGAGCAGCGGGGTGACATGTGACCTTTTAGGTTGGTTGTAGACCAGGCGCACTGCCGCGTTCTGGATCATCTGAAGAGGTTTCACTGTGCAGGCTGGGAGGCCCGTCAGGAGAGCATTACAGTAGTCTAGTCTTGATATGACCACAGCTTGTGTCAGGAGCTGTGTGGCGTGTTGCATTAAGTAAGGTCTGATTTTTCTGATGTTGTGAAGTGCAAAGCGGTATGACCGGGTATCCGATGATCACTACACTTCATCTGTGTGTGTGTGTGTGTGTGCATGTGTGCATGTGTGCATTTCCTACCTCTTTAGGAGGCAGTGGCCACGGTGGTTCGTACTGTTCTTTGCTGAGGTGTGTGTGTTCCATGTTGGTTCCTGCCGACGTGGCAGTGCCTGTGCTCAGCTGGTGCTGGTGCTGGTGCTGGTGTTGGTGTTGGTGTTGGTGCTGGTGCTGGTGCCCATGTCCGGCATGTACGCTTTTACCCACAAGGCTTTGAACTGACTTGACCATATTCTTGAGGTCCTCAGGGTAGGGTGTTGGGTAGCGCTTTAGGTTTATCTCCACCTACACGCATAAAAAAATGAAATTGCTTGAGTGCGCATGTGCAAATAAAAGACCCACACTGAGATATTACAAAGAGTGTTCCGCTGACATGAAACTTCAAAACATCTCAAACACAACATCATAAATTCATTTGGTTGTCTCTTGCTGGTTTCTTGTCAGTGATTGGATTATTTTCATTGGCATTATGATACAATATTATTTCAGACTCTCCAATAAACCACTGAACTCAGAAGAGAGGCAGAAGAGCAAATAGGGAAGAGCTGCAGGTTTCTGGAAATATATTTTAACTATAAATTCATTTTTGAAAGTTTACTTTCAAACATATCCTGCAGAGTTAAGGTCAGATATTGAGTAGATTATGAATATTTAAACTTTGTCTCAGGCAAATCATGATTTAGTGGCTATAGATACTACAGGACCCATGAGCCTCAGTAGTCAACAGACAGACAGGCACATAGACAGACAGAAAAGAAAGAGCTGACCTTGACCTTCCCAGAGCTGTCTTCCTCTTCTTTCTTGTCCTCAAAGTCAAAGGCCACAGTCATCCTCTGCTGTCTCTGCTCCTCCCACAAAGTAGGATTAAAGCTGTCACTGTCCGATTGATAATCTGCACACACAGACAGACACGCATCAAGGACAGGGTTAAACTGCTATCATACAGTAGCCTTATAGATTGTCAGACATGCTTTACACACACCTTTTTAAATGTCCATGTCTACACATGACGGGACACACACACACACACATAGACACACACAGTTTGTACCCTCATCGTGTCGCGGTTGCTGAGGAAACATGTAGTTGGTCAAAACCTTCTGTTTGGTTTCAGGGTGAGCTTCTGTCTGCAGTGGGATCAGAGCCTTGGACTGCAAACATACACATATTTATATTAGTATTCTTGTGGGGACCAATCACATTTATTCTCTATTTTTTCACCTAAACCTAATCCTAAATCTAATTTTGAAAAAAAAAAAAAAAAAAAAAAAAGCTATTCTGCTCGCTGATTGGTTAGAATATCTGAGTTACTATAGGGAACTTCAAGAAACAGAAGCGACCTGACTGACAGGTGAGAAGCAGACAAAGTATGTAAATCATTTGGAAGAGAGAGACATTTGTAATAGAAAGTGAATTCAGTTCTTTGCTGCAAGTGAGTCTCTTTAATTTGCATGTTTACCTCATGAAAAACACTGATTAATATCTATTAACATGGTGATGAGATGGAAATATAATGTTGCACACAGAAAATTAAAATGGATTCATTCAGCGTTCTACTTTCAGTTTTGGTGCCACTCATGAACTCTTCAGCTCTGTAGAAGACTGTAATGTCAGTTCTGTTGGCATTTGAATCCTCAAGCTGTTACAGTCGCTAGTTGTAATGCATGAAGTGCAAATGGCATGACTGACTTTGGCTTGTGGACAATTTTCAAATGTAAATGTGAGACTAAATTGCCATTTTACAAATTTCATTTGAATTTTAAATGAGCTTACATCTTCCTCAGTTCGATAAAGGACACAGTGTTGTTTACTTAACATTAAATGTCAAGAGCATTTTTATATGGTGAAAAACAGTCGAGTTGACGACTAAACAACATGTGATTGAGCAATAACTCTACATACTTCATTTGCACCACTGTATTTTACACAACTGTCATACTGTTTCAGCCACTGAGACTGTCTGCATTCTCATTACAAATGCTGATTTTGAAAAAAGAGCAGAGAACAGATTTAAAAGCACGTAATCAAGTAATTGCTATTATCTCTTTGAACAAGTAACAGCCCATTCCAAATAAAGACAGAGGACAGCAAAATCACCAGTACTATAAAGGCAGGTATGGCATTATTTCCAACTACAGAGTCATATCATATTTTCTTGCACTGCTGTAAGTTAAGTGCAGCACTACCTGCAGACGTTTCAAAATAAAAGAAATAGTACCACTTGCTGCACTGAAAGAATGTGAAACAGATGGAGGAAGCACTGAATTTGCATTCACAGCAAATGAACATGAAAGATGGAAGCACATGACAAAACAGAGATGCTTCTCAAGATGAATTTCTGCCTAGTTGCCTGATTAATATGTACCTACAGTAGCTGTGTGTGTGTTTGTGCTGCATGTACAGTTGGGAGAGACAAAAGGAGGGAAAGGAGAGAGAGAGAGAGAGAGAAAGAGAAAGAGAGAGAGAGAGAGAGAGAGAGAGAGAGAGAGAGAGAGAGAGAGAGAGAGAGAGAGATACCTGATTGTCAGAAAGCCAGAGAGCTGCCAGGTCCTTCAGCTTAGTAAAGGTAAACGGTAGATTCTTTAACCTGAGAGAGAGACACAGAAGGAGGAAGGGAGGGAGGAATGAGAAAGAAAGCAGATATTTCTTCTACCCACACACTGTACAGCCTGCAGAGCATGTAACCATGGCAACACACTCACCCATTCCCATGGCAATTGCAGGCCGTGAAAGCAGCTTCAGAACCAAAACGGCCATTGAGAAAGTGTTGCCTGCATGTGTGTGTGTACCTATTGTCATTACTAAGTCATAGTTTGTGTGTGTAGGTGTGCGTGTGTACCTGTTATCACTAAGGTTAAGGACTCGTAGTTTGGTCATCTGTCCAATTTCATCAGGAAGAAACTCCAGTTTGTTGGACCGCAGTGACATTACCGTCACATTTTTACAGTTACCGATCTGAAACACACACACACATAAACCATCAGATCACAATACAATTAAGTCCAGTACTGAAAAATAGCTGTTGCATGAAGGACACCTTTAAATTACTGTAGCTACATATGAAGAATATTTGGGCTGCATTTAACAATTTCCTCGATTAATAGTTCAGTCTGCAAATGTCAGAAAATTGGGAAAAATGGCCTTTACTATTTCCCAAAGCTCAAGGTGACACTGCTAATTGCTTCTTTTGTCTGACTAACAATAGAAAGAGATTTAACTTACTGCCATAGGATGCAAAGAAAACCAGCTCATTTTGACAAATTTCAAGCTGGAAGCAGTAAATGTAAGCCAAAAATGACTTAAACAATGAACTGATCATCAGAATAGTTACATTCATTGTCCATCCATAATCTGAAGGTTTAATAATTAATATATAATAATAATAATTAATTAAATAAAATAAAGACCAGCAGTGCAGTGCTGATATGCAAGTGTTCATCATATGTTGATACTCTTACCTCTCGGGGCAGCTCTGTGAGGAAGTTCTCATCAGCAGCGAAGGTCCTCAGGCTGTGCAGGTAGCCGATGGTGGGAGGCAACGACTCCAATTCATTACAGCTACAGTCCAACTCCTCCAGCAGAGACAGACTGGGTGAAAGGAACAGAGGCAGACAAGAAGAGATGCAAAGAAATGACGGGGAAAAGAAAGGAAAGAAAGGAAATTATTCTGCAGACAAAATCAATCAATCAAGATTACTTAGATATGAATTTAAATGGATAAGGGTCTTTATTGATCCTATTGTCAACAAATCCTGTGAAAAGACTGAAGCAAGAATGAATTCATCCTAGTACTGGATGTCCAAAGCACAGTACAACTTATTCCTTTGCGCAACACAGCTCCACATGTACTGTTACACTGGGTGAAATGTTCATTCGTTACCATGAACACATAATTTACTTTGAATTGATCACATACAATGATCTGCTATTATAAAATGTCACAAAGGATTGTTGGTTGACCTTTTTGTGGGATTTGTTCACAGTAAGAAAAATATAGAATGACAGCATCCTTATCCTGTAATATATAATGATAAGAAGAAGAAATTGTCTCTATGGCAACAACTTAGAAGGAGAGAGTGTTGAGAGAAAGGAAAAGATCGTCACATTGAAGAATAATCAATTATTCTCAATTATCAGCCTGTCATTAAATGAACCAATCATTCTTAGTCTGGTGTAACTGGCATTTATTTGGTCTCATTAGCTGACCACCCATCCTCTCTTTATCCCCTTTGAAATTCTTCAACCTGGATCTCAACTTCTCCACTCAACCAAGAGTCACAGCAACATCCACGGCGGGCCCTCGACAGGACACCCTGACCCCCACCCCCCCTGCCCCTTGACTGCCATCATTGGCCTAGCAGCACGCATACAGCAGGCTAATGGTAATGAGAACAATTTTACATTAATGTACTGTCACTGTTAACACTGCATTAGTCTGCTATTACTATTCCCAATGGACTGTAACCATCTGGGCCACCATACGGTGTGACAGGAGAGAGGACAGGAGAGGAGTTTCATATCCGTGTTGAAATTTAAGGTTAGTTTATTATTTCCTCTTCAGAATTATTCACATAAAAATGAAAATGTCTCCTAGTTCTCCTACAAATATATGCAGCTAGAGTTGAATGTTACTTTTTTTTTTTTTAACAGCGCTCCTAAGCCTGCCATCTGCCAACCAGCTATAATAATAATCCCACACTCAGCGGTAGGTGTTGCAAGGAAACACAGTGGCTCAGTGGTTCATCACAAGGTCACTTTAAGACACAAGTTTCTAGATCCAAACCTTCTTTCTGTATAGAACTTACATTCTCATCATAGTATTTATAACATTTCAGCAGCTTATTGCACTCAACTAAACTATAAACACAACACTTTTCATGAGTTTAAGAAAAAGTGCAATTTTTTGCTCACATATTTGTTAAAATGCATGTTAGTGAGCACACCTCCCCTGCCAAGATAATCCATCCACCTCACAGGTGTGGCAAATCAAGATGCTGATCAAATAGAAATACTATCACACAACAGCCAGTCTAAACATTTACACAGACACTGGACTGTGGCTCTTTCACATAGGGTTGCCTCTTTGCTTGCATGGAATAGAAATGAACAGAGGCAGCAATTTCATGTATGCGTGACTGTAGTTTATTTGTCACTATGCATCTAATCATGAAGATACAATCATAGTGAAATGTATTTCTGTAAGCACCTACAATGAGTGTAGAATTAATTAGATTTTGTGTAAAAGGATAGTGATAGGAATAGAAAGTATATATAGAAGTAATGTGAGTAAATAAGTAAGTAAAAAGTCAACTTACAGGAGTAAAATAAGTAATAATGATAATAATGACAGCTACAATAACTATAATAACAATTATAACATATTTGAGGCGGGAGGCAGAACAGTCAGTACAACTAACAACTAATTATCTTAGTCATCAGTAACACAGACTCTAACAAATTAGAATGAAATAAAGCTTTTGTGTTTACAGAAGAAGTCTTTGATCTTTATTTTAAGTCACAAATCAAAATTTATGATATTACACCACTGTAGTTAAAGTTTAGCAATCTCTTGGTTAGAATCTAAATTGTTACATATATTCTATAGATACTCTGTTAAACATCTTGAGACAAAGCAAAAGAGTTGAAATGTTCAAACAAATGCTCTATGAACTGCTAAATGAGCGAAAATGACAGATTCACTGACACATACTGTATGCCAGCAGTGGGAAAACCTTTCCATGTTTCAGTCTATAGAGTTACCTGTTGTACAAGTACACGGTGGACCATTTCCTAACTGTAACATATTAATGGCCTCAAAGGTTAATGACAAAGTAAAAAACAAGACTTGACTGGAGCTTTCCATGAAAGTAACTGCAACAGAAAGCGCTGCATATTGATTTCTATGTATTCTATTATAGGTGTCACCTCTGTGTATATACAGCCTCCTATTGTACTGATGCAGCTAGAGGGGGATATAACGTAGCATTGGAACAGGCTGATATTCTCCAGATGCATACACATTTACACTTAAACTACATAGACTTGTTCAGTAAAGTAAAAGAAGATTCATATGTAGAAAGAAAGCAGTTGAAATATGATCACATTTATCATTAGTGAGCAGCACTTCAAAACTACGAGGGGTAAGAAAAGGATCTACAGCACTACTTATTGAGGCTAAAACCTGGGATTTGTTCAGGAAGACAAAATGTTTTCAGAGCGTTCAGACACAAATCTCTTGTTTGAGTTGAGTTTTAAGTCAATTATATGTCAATTAGCACTCTTTCAGTGTTTTAAAAATATAATACATCACAGATAAACCGATTCAAGTACTGCTTGATTGTTTCAAACTGCCAAAACCAACAAAATCTATAGATTCAAACTCAAACTGATTTTAATTGAATATTTCTGTTCCTGTAGGCCTCATTTGGATTGTCTCCCTGGAGTTAAACAGACAAGATGTTCTATGTTCTTATTTGCAGTCTGTAATGTATGTAGAATTTTTTCTGCTTTCATTCAGCATTTCAAAAGCAACTAATCTGATTTCTGTGATTGAATCTGGTCTGTGATGGATTATCATCGAAATAATTAAAATCAAATTACTATAATTGTTTTACATGCAATCATTTCCATCTCAACCCAGTAGTTTGAGCAGGGTTTGTTTAGTACAATTTTCATAGATTTTATTCAAATATTAAGTCCAAATATTGAAAGAAGATTGGGGGGAAATGCGAAGAAAGAATTAAAGTTTATGTTTGCATGTAATTTGCATGAAAAAAAGAAGTTTCCCACAAACACATGTAGATGGAAGCTTCTGCTTTTGTATCTGTAACGCAACTGAACATCCATCTGTCTCTGAACGCATCCCTGGATCCAGTAGGCTAATGTTACTCACCCTTGCTTGGGCTTCGCACTAACGCCACAGCAACGCAGCAAACACAACACACAGAACCCCCCAATCATCAGCCAGCATAACAACACAGCAACTAACAGTGTTAAACAAGGAAAATAACAACCCACCAAATGATACAACCTGCTGAGAAAATCTGACATAACAAATACTGCTGAAGGTGGTAAAACAGAAGTCATGGCTTTATTATGAGCTTTGTGTGAGTGTGTGTGTATGTGTGTGTGTGTGTCTTACCTCCCGATGCTGTTAGGCAGTGAGGTCAGCTGGTTGTCATCTACCTTCAACGTTGTCAGCTTCTTCAACATTCCTATAAACACACATATGCAAATTTATGTCTTGAAATAAATACACACTCTGAAAGGCCTTTTTATTTTCAAAGTACAGAGTTGGTGAATTTTGAAAATATCCCACCACATGATTGGATCGTACTAATGAGTATTGTCTGTGTAGAGGAAGTGTAATATTATTTGTCTTTAACACAGAGCTCCAATGCTGTTATGTTCTTTCATTAGAGTTTATTTTGAGTTAGTCCCACACACACCATCCTGCTGTCATAAATATTCCCCCAGTGCACCAACTGTATATTAATCTGTCGGAGTCTGAAAATAGTCCCAAACAAATGCAGAAAAATACTCCAGCATCCAGCTGTTTTACTGAATTACTTTACTGTTTTTCTGTTCGTAAAGATTTCCATCTTCAGGAATGAATGGGTACTAGAAACTGTGGAAAGACCAGCTCATGTTTAGTTTGTTTTTGCCTTTTTGGGGATGGAACAACACCAGCTTTGTCCTTTATTTAGTGATCTCTGCAATGTCTTGCACAGCTAGAACCACCTCTCACCTGGGAAAGACCTGAAAATGACAGCCCCATTGTACGTGCATGCATATATGTCTGTAGGTGTTCAAGTGTGTACCTATAGTGTCAGGGAGGTGCTGCAGCATGTTGGAGGATAGGAGCAGGTCCTCTAGGGCCTCACAGCCTGAAATATCTGCGTCCAACGTCTCAATCCGATTCTTAGCTAAGTCCAAGTATCGCAACTGACGAAGTTTTCCTATCGACTGCAGGCAGGGAAAACAAGGAGAAAAAGGAGTAACCAAATGACAAGACAGATGAGCAAGCATCTGAAAGAAAGTCTCAAATATGTCCAGTGCTGCTATTTTTAAACAGTGTTCTTACCCCTGGTATAGACTGTAGAGAGTTGTTATCCAGCCACAGCTCTTTTAGGTTGTGGATCTGTTCCAACACCTCTGGCTAACATGCAAACAGAGGAATCCATATCAGCATACAGCGACATATGAATCAATAAATATAAGTTATGTAGATATGAAAACAACTGAATTATTCATAAACAAAGGATACCAGTGTTGTGAGCATGTACAGATCCAAAAAATAACTCAAGTACATCTTTGGCATAAATAATCTCTCCCTCCATGCTTTCCCTGTCTTGGCAGGAAGCAGACCATACAGTCAACCTACTCTACCCTCTATCATGTCGCCCTGTCCCATTTCAGGGTCCATCTGAAGGATAGCGGGCTGTGCTTTCTCCCGCCTGAAAGAGGCTACATCATAGGATCATCAGAGGATTCATCATATGCCCCCCAGAATAGGGCACAGCATCTCTGTTTTTGTCTCCTTCTCTCTCTTCACCTTTCTCTGTTCATCTCTTCACAAATATTGTTCAACTGTTGAATGCACATATGACCATTAAGAAGCTTCATGTGATGTCAAACATACACATTAAAACACTTAGTTCATGCAGCATTCCAGGATTAATGTGTAAAACATGGCAGCAATAAGTCTCACCACATCAGAGAATTCATTGCTACCCAGATCCAACCTCTCCAACTGTGTCAGTCTGTGGATAGACCTGAGAGGAGAAAATATACTCATTACTTCTATTACTACTTACATGACATATTTTTTATATTTTTCATATTCAGAAGTTCTATCATTTTTTGAGATTTTTACTCTTATTCTAATTATTGTAATTTATTGTGAACCAGCCTTTTAGCACAGCTGCACATGATAATATTACTGTGTATAAGTCTTCTGTTGATTGTGGCTCTGCTTTCTGAAAATGTGGTCTGAAATAGTAAAGAACAGATATGAGCGCCTCATTAAGCATTCACAAAAATCTGATGGAAAATAATGATCATAACAATCAGAAGACCTGCTTCTAATCAGCTCATTTTGCTGTAGACGTAGGCGTGACGTAGACGTGGCATGTCCTGTTTTGACTGACAGTGCCTACAACACAAAAGCTGAGCCGTGTACTGCCATGGACGAGGAGCAGCAAAAACATATTTTTCACATCAGACAGCCCTTTCAGACGGAGCGCTGAAGTTTATAAAGTTTAAATAAATGTATTTTGTTTCACTTTAAATGGAGTGTGTTTTACTAGTTAACAAGATAATTAAGATAATCTGAGCTCATAAAAAGAGAGAAACAGAAGGTGTAAAGAAGTTTTGTTTTGTGGGACAACTGACAGTGATTTTTTTATGAATGGTCAGCAGAAAGAAAAAGCTGTGCAATAAATGTCCAAGCATAAACACATCACCACAATTCAAACCCAATGTCAGGAAAGTTTACAAAAACTCAAATGACAGTATTTCTCATCTCAATTGAAACTAGTTCATACGTGAGACCCCAACAGAGTTAGAAGGGTTTTGTGGATATGGATTTCCAGTGGCTTGAATTTAAATGTAGCATCAACAATGTGGCCATAGATAATGTATCACTGCATGCAGAAATATACTGAGAATAACAGAACAAACTCTGTGTTCAAGCAAATCGCTGTAAGCCTGTGTTGTTAACATGTAGCGTACAAGAATATTGAGAAATGCGGTCCAATTTGTGGAATGATGTTTACATCCTTACTAAACCTTTACTAGTCATTACTTTAAGTCAAAATGTCTCCTACATGTTGATTAGGAAGCACCCCAACAACCAGCATTTACAGCATTATTGTAAACCATATCCAGTGTTAGAGTGCAAGCAAGGTGGTGCAGTACATGGAATCACTATTACTCTAGTATCAAAGTTATCTCTGTTACATATAGTTGTTGTAGTGGCCTCGTCTGTGGCCATGGTGGGCATATGAACACAAGAATACGTTACGTTAAACACAAAACATTTAAAACTGTTAATGCCAACACACTGCTGTTAGAAAAGGCTTCATCAGTATTCAAGATCACCTGCCAGGGATAAATATAGTTTTAATCTGGACACCTGGGAAAGCAAGCATACACACAGTAATATCATGAAGCATCTGTGTGTTGCGTCACAGTTCCACCCAGTGAGGCATTAAGAATCAAATTTTGTGTGCTCCTTACTCTTCTCTCTCAATCCCTCACACACACACGCACACATGCACGTACACACACACACACACACACACACACACACACACACACATGCACGTACACACACACACACACACACACACACACACATATGGTGGTGTGTCTTACTTTGGCATGGTTTTCAGGTGGTTCTCTCTCAGCTCCAGGATCCGTAGTTTAGAGAGTCTGAAAAACAGAAGGCACATAAACCAAAAGTTATTGTACCGTATTAATTGTTATAACATAAAATTAGGGGGAAAACAAGCCCCATTTATCCTGATTTCAACTCCAGAAAAAACTTAGTTGTCAAACTTAATTATGAATACACGACAATGATATTAGTAAAGTGCACACAATTATCCCAAATAGAAAAGACAAGAGTCCATAAAAATCTGAAGCTTATTGTGCCTGTTCAGCTCCTTTAAATAATTAAAACATATTGGACTATGTGCAGTACATGCTGCATACAGATGTAAACTGAAATCAATGTTTTCATAAATATTATTTACAATCCCTACTAGTAGCACTGAATAGGAGTCTGTGGTGCCTGAAATATATAAAAACACCTCATCCAACAGTCACACGCTTGCACACACTAACAATTACATGCATCAGTTTACCTGCCAAAGTTAGCAGGTAGATACTCCAAGAAGGCATCGTTTAAGAAGAGCTGGGTCAGATTCAGGAGCTGCGTAAAACCATCTGGGAGTCTGGAAGACAGAAAAGAAACAAAAAAAGAAAGAAAGTAGGAACATATGCAAAAAAAGAAGAATAAATAGAAAAACAAAAGTGTTTGTCTTGGAGGGCCTCGGTGGATTAAAAAACGGACAACGTTCCCATAAAAAACGTGTAGGAACAACTAACTGCTGTTAGCCTGCAGATGACTCATCACACACACACGCACGCAAGCACATGGGGATACACAGATACACACTGTCAAGGCTGAGTAGCTTTTATATATGTATATATTTTTTATAACAAGATAAGCATTCCTGTCTGCAGTGTACTGCATGCCTGTGTTCAGTTGTGCTTCATTGACATCACAATTACTGTTACTTACTAGAATAACACCTGATGCTCCAATAGCTCAGATCAGAATGGTTAACAACACATTACTGTAGCAATATCTATTCTCTATCCATAGCTGAGTAATTGGGATATATATGGTTGTATGGTCTGTGGATGCAGCCAGCTATTATAAAATGTTTAGTGCCTCTGTGGGGCTATAAATGCTTGGACTGGAATACATGAATGCACAGAAAAAACAAGAAAATCGTTGACCCCTTGACAGAAAAATCTGTGCAAACAGCTAAATACATGGCAAAGGCATCAAATAATCCATCTTGGACTGAGTCCAGATCCACCCAAACTGGTTGATAAAACTGGTGCTATTAACAAAACATGGAACTCTAAAATGTTTTCCCATCAATAGAAAATGCTTCTGAGTGCAAACAATATTAAACATGGGCCAATTTGTGTTGGTGTTTGTTCAGTTTTTGGATAATAAAATCATTGTTTTCCCTCAGGTTGTTATTCAGAAGGTGTATGCTCAGATAAATAAGCCATTTTTCATCTTTTGTTACTGCAGCTGTGTTGAACAAATAAAATCAAACCTTTGTGCTTTAGATGAAGATTCATATTTGCTCCTGAGTAATGCAATTGATATCTTTAACTTGAGCAGTCATGATGAATGTGATGTGTTATCACAAGGTGTGTGTTGGTGTCTTACTTGGTGATCGGGTTGACACTGGCCTCCACAACAGACAGGCCTTTACAGCATTTTATATTGTCTGGAAACTCCTGGATACCTGTAAGAGAGGTACAGGGGAGGAAGAGGGAAGGTGGTGATGTGTTAGCTATTTTGACTTTTGCTGAGTGAGGACTGGGGATTACTTAAGAGCTTTGCAAGACATTCATGTCTTGCAAAGTGAAATTGTTGTGATCATGAGGTTCTGGTCTTCCTCAGCTATTGAAATGAAATCTGCAGGATAACTCTCCCAGATTGAATTTCTAACCGCAGCGGTAAAGGCCAGGACTTTTACCGTTTTTACTGATGTCCAGCTCTTTGAGGTTAACCAAGCTGGCGATGGTGGTGGGCAGGTTGGACAGGTCGTTATCAGGCATGCTCAGCTTCTTCAAGGCCTGGCAGTTAAAGAGTTGCTATGGAAACACAGAGGGGTAACAATGGAATATTACAGTCTATTGGCAAAATGACACAGACCTTTAGTAGAAAGGTACAAAAGGACAGAGAGCGAAAAGAGTCAGCTGGAGGCATGCACCATTTAATATTGTGGAAAAGCAGTGCCATTTTAGTGGCATTGTTCTATGAATAATGCAGAATTAATCTTTTACATATGGTGGCCCTTGGGGACAAAACACATGTTAGAGGGAAAGCAAAAACATTCAGAGGAAAGTGCCCTAAATAGAAAAGTACTGCAAATGCCAAAACATATAAGTGAAAGGAGGAAAGTGCTGAGAATACAGAAAACACGGTGACAGACATTAAATCTCAGTAACTCAACACCATAATAATAATAATGTTCCCCTCCATAGACATGTCTCCACAGCAGGTAAAGACTAAACTTCCTGAGTTGCCACTGCAATGCCCTTTTTGTCTTTTTTTTTTTTTTTTTGAAAAACACTATGCAGACGCATACATTTAAAGTTTCACATCTCCCCTTTGTGCTGCCTTCAGTGTGTCTTTACTGTTTAGGTTAGCAGCAAACATTAAGGGGAAATGTTAGCATCATCTCACATGACAACTTAAGTAGGAATTTCCCTGCTAAGTTAACAAATCTATCAACATCAATCATCTATCAGGATGAAATGATGAATCTATGAGAATGTTTATAACCCTGTAAGGAAACAAAGCTGTTAACAGACAGGAAAAAGGATGGATAAAAATCCTAAATATCAAGGCAAACCTAATAAAGTCAAAAAACACAGTCAGAACACAGATATGAGTGAGAAGAATAGCTGAGGAGTCACGTGAAGCGATGCTAGAAGAAGCCACCAAGTAGGGAGCTCTGCACTGTATTGCTGCCTTTATCCTTTCAAACATTTACACCAGAGATATTAGCAGCCAGTGTACGTGTTATTAATTAAAGATGGTGCAAAAAATGCCGAAACTTGCTATGTATTCGGCTTGTGGAGATATTAAAAGACATTTACAATTGCACGGGCCTGACGCTATGATGCAAGCCCAAGATGCAGCTAATACTCCAGTGTATAAACAACATACACTACCAGTCAAAAGTTTGGACACACCTTCTCATTTAATGGTTTTTCTTTATTTTCTTGACTATTTACATTGCAGATTCTCACTGAAGACATCAAAGCCATGAATGAACACATATGGAATTATGTAGTGTTATGTAACTGTTAGAATTAGTATTATGGCAAGAACCAATCAGCTAAGTAAAGAGAAACGACAGTCCATTATTACTTTAAGAAATGAAGGCCAGTCAATCTGCAAAATTGCAAACACTTGAATGTGTCCCCAAGTGCAGTCGCAAAAACCATCAAGTGCTACAACGAAACTGGCTCACATGAGAACTGCCCCAGGAAAGGAAGACCAAGAGTCACCTCTGCTGCTGAGAATAAGTTCATCCGAGTCACCAGCCTCAGATGTCACAAGAACAGCACCTCAGATTAGAGCCCAGATAAATGCCACCCAGAGTTCTAGTAGCAGACATATCTCTTCATCAACTGTTCAAAGGAGACTGTGCGAATCAGGCCTTTATGGTCAAATAGCTGCGAAGAAATCACTGCTAAGGAAATGCAACAAGCAGAAGAGATTTGTCTGGGCCAAGAAGCACAAGGAATGGACATTAGACCAGTGGAAATCTGTGCTTTGGTCTGGTGAGTCCAAATTTGAGATCTTTGGTTCCACTTGCCGTGTCTTTGTGCGACGCAGAAAGGTGAACGGATGCTCTCTACATGCATGGTTCCCACCGTGAAGCATGGGGAAGGAGGCGTGATGGTGTGGGGGTGCTTTGCTGATGACTCTGTTGGGGATTTATTCAAAATTGAGGGCACACTGAATCAGCATGGCTACCACAGCATCCTGCAGCGACATGCCATACCACCCAGTTTGCGTTTAGTTGGACCATCATTTATTTTTCAACAGGACAATGACCCTAAACACACCTCCAGAATGTATAAGGGGTATTTGACCAAGAAGGAGAGTGATGGAGCGCTGCGCCAGATGACCTGGCATCCACAGTCACCTGAGGTGGTTTGGGATGAGATGGACCGCAAAGTGAAGGCAAAAGGGCCAACAAGTGCTCAGCATCTCTGGGAACTCCTTCAAGACTGTTGGAAAACCGTTTCAGATGACTACCTCATGAAGCTCATCGTGAGAATGCCAAGAGTGTGCCAAGCAGTAATCAAAGCAAAGGGTGGCTATTTTGAAGAATCTAAAATATAAAACATGTTTTGAGTAATTTCACACTTTTTTGTTAACCACATAATTCCATATGTGTTCATTCATAGTTTTGACACCTTCAGTGAGAATCTGCAATGTAAACAGTCATGAAAATAAAGAAAAAAACATTACATGAGAAGGTGTCATTACTGAGAGGGTGTCTGACTCTCTGAGGAAGGCATTATAGAGTTTTACGACCACAGGTAGGAATGATTTCCTGTGTCGCTGTGCATCTTCAGTCTATCACTGAAGGAGCTCCTCAGTTGGGCCAGTGAGTCATAGAAAGGATGTGACACATTGTCAGGCACGGACTTAAGCCTAGCCAGCATCCTTATCTCTGCCATGAGTGTCCAGCTCCTCCCCCACGACATCACCAGCTCTCCTGATTTATTTATTAAGTCTGTTAGTGTCAGCCACCCTCATCCCACTACCCCAGCATGTGATAGCGAAGAAGATCACACTGGCCACAGTAGACTCATAGAACATCCTCAGCACTGTCCGGCAGATGTTAAAGGACCTCAGCCTCCTTAGGAAGAAGAGTCAGCTTTGGCCCTTTTTGTAGACAGCCCCTGCGTTTCTTGACCAGTCCAACTCATTATTCAAGTACATCCCCTGGTACTTACTCCTCTACAGTGTCCACAGGAACCCCCTGGATGGAAACGGGGGTCACTGGTATTTTTGCCCTCCTCAGATCCATTATTAACTCATTTGTCTTTATCACATTGAGCGGCAGATGGTTCAGCTCAGTCCAAGTGACAAAGTTGCTCACAGTCCTGTATTCACTATCATCACCCGTTTCAATACAACCAACTATTGCTGAGTCATCAGAAAACTTCTGAAGGTGGCAGGATTTGGTGCAATAGTTGAAGTCTGAGGTGAAGAGGGTGAAGAGAGGACCGTCCCCTGTGGGGCCCCAGTGTTGCTAACCACTCTGTCAGACACACAGTTCTGTATGCGTATGTACTGTGGTCTGCCCATCAGGTAGTCAACAATCCAGGACACGATGAGGGCCTCCACCTGCATTGCAGTCATCTTCTCACCCAGTAGATGGACGGATGGTGTTAAAAGCACTGTAGAACTTAAAGAACATGATTCTCACAGTGCTCGCCGTCTTGTCCAGATGAGTGTAGACTCTGTTCAGCAGGTAGATGATGCCGTCCTCAACTCGCAGGCAGGGCTGGTAGGTGAACTGTAGTGGATCAGTGAAGGGCCACAACACTGGGACCCTCTGGAGGTGCATGCTCAGGCTGAAGACTTGACTCAGAACTCCACACCGCTGGGGGGCACAGGCTTTGAGCACTCCTGGAAGAACACCGTCAGGGCCTGCAGCTTTGCCGCGGTGGAGTCTCGTCAATTGTCTTCTCACCAGGTCAGGTGTGAAGTAGAGCCCTGCAGTCTTTGAAAGCTCATTGTAGGCGTAGGCGGGAGGGGGAGTGCACAATGCGGGAGCGGGCGGGAGAGGTGATAAGCTGCAGTCCCGAAAACTAAAAACGTGAATAAAATAAAATGTATAAATGATTAATTTATGTCTATCATATATACGGTAATTTGTGCTGGATATTTTAAATGCCATTAATAAAAACATTTTAAGATGCCTAAACTTGCGGATGTGGTCTAATCTTGCGTACATTTCAGACAATTCGTTTCCACTCTTCCGTGTTTGAGATCTCCGATCATGGCAGAAACGCCCGGCACCGTGCACCCTCGCTACGTGCGCTAGCTGAAGGATCGGTCCGTGGAGAGCTCAGCTAAGCTCAGCGTGTTTAATTTCCCAAGCCAATGAAAAGAACTTTCGTGAGAAATAACTTCCGCATCTTGCGGGATTTGGGGCGGGAGCGGGACAAAATATGGAAGCCGCAGGCGGGAGCGGGACTGAAAATCATAATTCTTTGCTGGAGCGGGCATGAGTGGGACTGCACAATGCGGGAGAGGGACTGAAAATTCTGTCCCATGTCCTCTAGTGTGAAGGACACTGTAGAGGTGACAGTGGGGGGAGGGATGAGGTCCTCAGCTAGTGGGGGACATGATGCAGAGCAGGGGGGAGAGGTGAAGTAGGTGGTTGTTAATTGATGTGGTGAGGAGCAGACAAGGGGTCTGTAAGGAGGAGGAGCAGGGGGAGGAAGAGTGGTAGTAGTTTTTAGGCAGCCAGCAGCAGAGTCTTGTACCCCTGCACAGTATCAAACCTATTGAAAAATAGGTTCAGTTCATTGGCCCAGTCCACCTGTCCCTCCAGGCCCATGCTGCCAGTCTTCTGGAGCCCGGTGATGGTTCTCATGCCACTCCACATATCCCTCATATTGTTTTGCTGGAGTTTATTCTCCAGCTTTCTCCCATAGTTGTCTTTAGCCTCCCTGATGAAGTTTGAGTACCCCCTGCACTCTCCTCACCTCATCACGGTTGCTGTCTCTGAACACCCGCTTCTTGTCATCAAGGATGGCCTTAATGTCCTTGGTGATCCAAGGTTTGTTGTTGGCATAACAGGTGACAGTCCGAGCTGGGACCTTGCAGTCCACACAGAAGTTGACGAGGTGACGAGACGATCTGGTCCGTAATGTCCCTGTGCAGCCATGTCTCCGTGAAGCACATTAGACAGCATTCCCGGTACTCTGCGTGGCTCTCCGTTAGCGCCGTTACTGTAGCTCATCCATTTTGTTGTTAAGAGACCGCACATTTCCCATAACAACTGAGGGGAGACACGACCTAAATCTTCTCCTCTCCCTAATCCCGTCCCGTCTCGACCCTCCTGTCTTCCCCCGTAACAGTGTTCTCAGTAACATTTACCTAAAACAAAGTTTTCTTTTCTTTTTTTTTTTTTTAATATATTTTTTGGCCTTTTCAAGCTTTATTTTTGATAGAGACAGCTGAAGAGTGAGGGAGAGAGAGTTGGGGAATGACATGCGGGAAAGAGCCACAGGTCAGATTCGAACCCTGGGCTGCCGCAGCAAGGACTGAGTCTTTGCACATGGGGTGGTTGCTCTACCATCTGAGCTAAATGACACCCATTAACAAAGATTTCTGAAGATCTGAGGGGGCTGGCAGAAATCCGTCGCACTATGGTATCAGTAGAGACTAAACTCTCATCCCTAATTACAAGAATGGACGACATGGAGAAGCGAGTAAAGACCCTGGAATGACCGAGCAGGGATTGCACGTTGTTGCACAACTCTTTCTTATCGCACTGTACCTTGATTGTTCCCTTCTCTGTAAGTCACTTTGGATAAAAGCGTCTGGTAAATGATTAAATGTAAATGTAAATGTAGAACCGCTCACGATGCAACAATGAGGGGGGAGACATGGTGAAATTTCTGGAGAAACTGTTGCCAAACTTACTGAACATAGAGAGGAGACAAGAGATTGAACAAGCACATTGGGTTGCTAGTCAGCGATCTACACCAGGAGACAGACCCAGACCAATACTGGCCAGGTTTTTGAGATCGTCGGACCGGGATGCGGTGTTGCAGGCACGAGGAACAAAGGCAAGCTGAGCTGGGGAAACACTACTATTATGCTTTTCCCTGACTACTCCAGAGCCATCCAGATGAAGTGTGACAAGTTCAAGAAGTGAAGAAAAAGAAAAAGCTGCATGAACAGGAGGTGAGCTTCAGGATGCTGTTCCCGGCTAAGCTGATGGAAGGTGGCAAGCTTCTTCAAAAGACCCACTGCCAGTGCCACACTACCAGTGGATCCCTCCTCGTACAGTACGTGGTGGTGTTGCTTCAGGTGGTGGAACATACTTGTTGTGTTGCCATGCTTCGTCTGAACTTCTGCTAAGCAGGACTGGCACAATGCGTCGCTCTGGTTGACATCTTCTTTTTGAATCCAAAATACCTCCAAATAATGGAGGATGACTTATTTTTTCCCACTAACTCTGCACATTCTGCACCGGTCTTATCTTCCGCACTTATGTTTCTTTCTCATTTCCCCGCTGTGTAGTGTGTGTCTCTGTCTCCCTCCCTCAGATGTTTGTCACTGGCTGGCTTCAGCTGTCGATCCACGGCAAGCGTGAAATAAGGTTTGTGGTTGGCTGGCCTGAGCTGTACATTTGAGGGCAAGCAAATGATATTTGTGACTGTCTGAGCTGTACATGCAGGGCAATATCGTTGGTTTTGCAATATTAATATCGTGAATGTTCATATCACAATAAAGATATGATAACGATATATCGTTCAGCCCTAGTTCAGTTGCACACTCTTTGTTTTGTTAGTTTTATGGAGATGTGTTTAGTCATCACCACTGTGTAACCATATAGCTTTTGATAAATGGTTGCGTGTTATTAATGTGCAGACAGGCATGTCCTCACAAATAGATTTAATGCATCTCACCACTTGGAATGTAAATGGGCTGGGGAACCTTGTTAAGAGAACAAAGGTCATGACCATGTTTAATAACAAAAACTATGATGTGGTGTTTCTCCAAGAAACACATCTCATTAATGCATGTTAATGCATGTTACTAACTAAACTTCTTCCCTGGAGTTTATGTGCTTTCTCGTCCAGCAGGTTCTCGTGGATCGTGGCTGCTGCTGTGGTCCTGTACGACGTCCACTACATATATTATTACTGTCATTTAGGGATGAGTGAGTCTGTATCTGTATGTGTATCTGTTAAAGGTGGGATAGAAGATTTTTTCTGGAGCATTTTTTACCATGTTGCTTGAAAACCTCTTCACGACCCCATTGCAGCCAGTAAAATAGAAGTTTTGTCAAAAAAAACGAAATGTTTTAGTCCAGTCTAGAGGGCGAAATCATGGGAAAACACCGTCCAATCACGTTGATGAGGCTGCACGTTATGGTTGGATCCTGACACGGCCATCAAACTTCAGTCCGCTTCTCCCTCCCCCTTGGTGCGTTCACCCATTCGTGAACGAATAGAGACCCTTCCATTGCTCGTTCACAGGCACAAGGAGCACTTCAGGTGAAGTTAGCTATTTGAAAGCCACAGAGTTAGCATACTGCCCAGATCTAGATATTGGCCTAGAGTAGATACGTAACAGTATGGCAGAACAGACGACGACAACTGGTCAAAAAAGAAAAACTGTGTTTGAAAAGGCTACTGCTAAGAGACAGGACAGTGAAGAATGAAACAAGACCAGAGTGTGCATTGGTACAGCATTCCTGCGCTGGTGTCAGCTAAAGGAAGAAAAGGGGCTCAAAACCGATGCTAAGGTGGCCCTCTTTCTACTCGATAGGTAAGATAACATTATGTTATGACGTTATGGCATTATGATGTTCTCGTGAACCTCTGTGACCGCTCGGGAAAGCAATGTGCGTTCATGTACTTTGAAGGCGTGGTTTTGAGGGGAGGTCTCCCCCTATCCCCTTTGATCTTCTGTTTAGCCATTAAATGTCTTGCAGCAGCCATATGTGGGGCAACTGATTTTCCGGGTGTCACTGTGGGTGGGATGATACATAAATTGATACGTTACGTTGATGACATCTTATTACTGGTCTCCAACTCCAGCAGATCTGTACAATGTCTTCTTGGAATTATAGACTTATTTTCAAACTTCTCTGGTTACAGGGTGAACTGGTCCAAGTCCAAGGCACTCCCCTTAACAGCTTATTGCCGCTCCACTGCCTTCCACCCAGTTGCATTTCAGTGGCCTCAGCAAGGTATCATGTATCTGGCTATCCAATTTCCTAGACACCTGAAAGATGTGGTCAAAGTCAATTTTGACCCATTATTACAAAAAAATTCTTGTGATGTTGAAAGATGAGCAACTCTTAATTTGTCCATGATTGTAAAGTTAATGTTTTGAAAATGAACTGTGTTCCCAAACTTAATTATCTTATTCAGTCCCTCCCCTCAGAAATTCCCCACTATTATTTTAAAAGGTTTGACAGAATATCCAAGAAGAATATCCAAGAATATCCAAGACAAGCTGATAGAGGAGGCTTAGGGCTACCAAACATGTTATTTTACTATTATGCTTTTAATTTAAGGCAGGTGGAACATGCTGTAATGGCCCCTCTGTCACCCATGCAAATCTTGTCTACTAAATTAAATAAAAAAAGCAAAAACACACCCAATAATCTCTCATATTAAATGAATTTGGACTAAGATTGCTAAAATATTTAAATTTGATCCCTTTCTAAATATCTCTTCAAGTATCTGGTTAAATCCTAAATTACGAATTGGTAAATTTCCCATTTATTGGAAGATATGGCAGGAGAAGGGGGTGGTCACATTGGGGGATCTGTATTGTGATGGTTCTTTAAAATCTTTTGGGGATTTGCTGCAGTTCCCCACAATGCACAACTCCTACATAGAATTCTAAAGAGTTAAGGAAAAGGATAGAAGGCAGCTGTCTATTATTCTATGATGATTCAGACTCTTGGTGATGGGCCCCTTTCAGCTCTGCAAAAGACATGGGAAAGGGATCTGAACTTGACATTCAGTGATGAGGATTGGAACAGAATTTGTAAAAATATTAAGTTTCAAGGAGTTTCAATGGATACAAGAGTACGACTTATTCAGTTCAAAATTATACATAGTTTTTATTGGACTCCTTCCAGATTATTTAGATTAGGATTATTACCCACATCAAATTGTTGGTGATGTTGGTGTGTCTAAGGAAGGTACTTCATGTTTTATGGTCATGTGACAAGTGCAACAATTCTGGACCAATAATTATGATAATCTATGTGAGATTACAGAGATGCAAATTCCATTTAGTCCTAGATTATTTGTTTTGAGTGATCATTCAGTTCTGACAGGACAGGATAAACATATTAAAAGCTATGTCCAAAGTATTATGATTGGCAGACAAAGGGGGTACCCTCTCTGCAAGAGTAGACTATGGAGATGGCACGAGTGGCAGCATTCGAAAAAATGTCATATAAACAACTGGGTAGACTGGATCTATATGAAGCAAAGTGGGGCAAATACTTACTTTTTTTTTTTTAAAGGCTGTTATTATTACATGAATCTTTTTTTATTTAACAAACTATCTCTTTAATGCAGTGCTTATTTTACTTATGTGTTACTTATGTGTTATATTGACTGATTCAGCTGCTGTTAGTTAAGCTTAACTTTGTTAGCCGGACTGCACAGACAGTAGGCACTGTGAGTACTGGAGGAATGTTAGTGTTTGTACTACGGGTGTTCTGGACACCTTGGAAGAGGAAGTTTTCAGGCCTGGCATGCAGGCATATACAAACAGGCAATGTAACCAGACTCAGCAGCCTCTCTGGTCAAAATAACAGAGGCGAAGAGAGTGAAGAAGACATTGACAGAGGAAGCTCAGAAGAGAAAAAAGAGAGAATGAGCAAGCAAGAAGCCACTGGACAAGAGTACAGTAAATCTGGGACCGACTGTAAACTGTCCTTGTATTAACAATGAACACTAGACTAATCAAGCTGAATTACATGATGTTGGTAATTGGTCATTACTGAACACATGTACACAAATTCCCTTTGATGCATTTCTTAGTCAAAGCAAATAAGAAAGTGTTAGCATGAAACATTAAAAATTAATAACTGTTATATTTGGTAGAGAACCCCACACTTGTCAACACAGTGGACAGAATCAGACTTTAGTCCAAGTCACCTAACTCGCGCAATGACAAGGAACTCATGCAGACGTTGCAGGATCACAGAGGCCTTAAAGCTCAATAGAAATAAACATGGAAAGGTCTGCTCTCTGCCCATTGGTCAGAAGAGGCCACTACACACTAGACACACTTACTCACACACACACTTAAGGAGCTTTCCAACTCACTCACATAAAGGCCAATCACTCTGGCAGCCTCAATAGCTCTTAAACAATCTTGGCACACACACACACACACACACACACACACACACACACACACACACACTCATCAGTTGAATGCAAGTTTGACCTGTCACTTACGCAGTCCCATTAGACTGTCTCCATTCATGCAGGTTATATATAGAAATCCAATTCAACACTTGTGTCATTTAAACCAGGACAGAATGTCAATAAAATGAGACAGCCCTCTTATAAACAGCACCTGTAATTCTCCTTGTAATATTGGAAGGACATTTTGCATCATCACTGCTCACATTTTTTTTCCATAAGTCTCAGATGCACCAGGAAGCCACTTTTTGACATGATTGCTGCTTTGATCCCATGTTCTCTGTCACTCACTGTTGGCATGTTTATGATGATTATTGTAGTATAGAATGATGTCAGAAGAGCAATACTGCTGCTCTTCAGTTTCCACCTCTCTGTCAAAGTTTAATTTACATTGTACACTGTGCAATGTATGATGCTGTTTATCTTTAGACCATCAGTTGATAAAGACCATCATTATGATAAAGCAAAACTTTGCAGTTTAGACACTTATTGAGTAGATTAACTTTGTACAGTCTTGATCCTCATGTCAAGATATCCTAAAGTAACAACTGTACAGAGAATACACTCTTTTTATTTAGGTACCAGAATATCCAAACCTTTAATGTTCTTGCCTCACGGGAGGTAAAAAAAAACTGTCTCTCCATGATGCATATTTGATGTGCTTTCAACCAGTAAGTCAAAAAATAACACTCTCTAGAGCAATGTCTAGAGCAATCAGCTCACTTTAATCAAAGTGATCAAGGTCACGAGAAAGTATAAGTATATATCGATTGACGGACTGGTCTGTGGTCTTGGTTCAGGTTGAGGTAGTCAAGAAGTGGTTAGAAGTGGGCTTGGGGGTTAGAGGTTAAAGTAATCAGAGAAAAGCGTTCCAGCAGAAAAGGGTTATTCTAAGCTTCAGCATTACCTTGGGTAGTTCCTCAATCTGGTTGGCGTCTAGATAGAGCTCCTCCAGAGTTCTCTCGAAGCTGAAGATTTCCTTCGGGACCTGCTGCAGGCTGCAGTGGGAGTAGTCCAACACTGAGATCACTTCCTCTTCACCACGGAAACAACGGCACGGCACCAGCCGGCCGATCAGCTTTCGCTTAGTAGTCATTTCCAGACACTGCACTATGGAGGCAAAAAGAAGAGAGAGACACTATTAGAACTAACTTGTGAAAAACATTGGGTTCATTCAGGCTAAAGATAACAAAGGGCCTGAAATATAAAACTAGCATCTAACATGTTTCTACCTCAGAGCAGAGCCGTGTAGAGCAGAGCCTTGCTATGTGTGGATGCATAGGGCCCCGTAGCCACCAGGGGGCCACCAAGCTGCAAGTTCAGCCTAATTATATTTTGGGAGAATTGAAACTACCTGTCTTTATCTGTAGCCTTTATCATTATATGCTTAAAAACTGAGCTTCTATGATGAGGAAGCTGTGACTTGTATTTGTAGCGCAATCAACTCAAAATCATCTTTGAGCTGGGCTGTTACTCATTGGGCTCTCACACAGTGACGTCCACCGACAGGTATGACGGGCCCCACTATTCACTGAAGTGAGGAGAATAACGGTAGGTGTAGTGTATTGTTTTGAGTTCGCGTTTGCCTTTAGGCTTCCGTAGCTGCCTACCTGTGTGTCCCGCTCTGTGCCCTGTATCTCTGAGTGTGTGCATGTGTGTCAAGTAAGCAGTAAGCTGAAGTCCTGTGCAATACTGGTCTCATTATTTTGTCTCTACTCAATATACGTGTAGTGAGTATATTACATGGTGTCAGAAGTCCATCAAGAACAGAACACGTAGCCATGAAAACGCAGTTTGATCACCCCAGGATCGACTGGGAGGCCGGCAATCTATATAAGGAATTCGAGAGATTCCGCTGCCATATGAGTTTCGTCTTTGATGGTCCTCTCTCGGCGCTAGAGGCTAAACAGAAAGCCTGCTGGCTAGGAACGTGGATCGGCGAGCAAGGCAGAGAAATCTACAAGATACTGATGGGTGGACGGTGAAAAAGAAGATCCGGCTAAAGTCTTGGATAAGTTTGCCAACTACATAAGACCAAGAAAGAATAAAAGGATAGCCAGACATTGTTTTAAGCAGGGGAAACAAGGTGCGACTGAGAGCTTTGACCACTTTCTGAAAGATCTGAGGCTACTATTAATGGACTGTGAGTATGCTGACTCAGACGACATGTTGATTGATGCTATAATAGCAGGAATTAGAGAAAAACGAGTCCAAGAAAGGCTGTTCGATAAAGGTGAAGATCTGACATTGGCTAAAGCTATTGAAATTCCCCAGCAATTCGAAATGTCACAAAAACAGATGAGAATTGTTAGAGAGGAAGACTAGCAAGTGTCAACAGTGGCAAAGCACACAGCCTATGCTAATAAAAAGTCACATAGCAATGTACAGACAAAGCCCATTCAGAGTCAGACAGGAAACAAATCCAAAAATGGCTCAAAATGTGGGAAACACCCACAACATACATGGAACAAAGGAAAATGCCCAGCTAAAGCCTCTGTATGTTCATACTGTCACCAACCAAACCACTGGGCAGCAGTTTGCCGCAACTGTAGCATGAGTTCAGTGAGTGTGGAGCCAGAGGACACACCTGAGGAAGACATGCTGCACATAAACCTGACATTAGAGGATGTTCCAGTAGCGGCTGTGGCAGATGACAAGTGGATTGTAGACATCAGTGTTCTGTCCCAGGAAGTGCAGTTCAGAATGGACACAGGTGCTAAGTGTGATACACTAACTCTGGACTGTTATCAGTTATTGATGCACACAGGTGAACTGAAGCGCTCTTACAAGGTGCTGCGCTCCTATTCAAACCACAAGGTGAAGCCAGTTGCTGCAGTTAACCTCCCCCTGAAACACAAAGACCGTGAAGCAAATGCAGAGCTGTAAATCGTGGACATTGTTCAAGAGAACGTGCTCAGTGGCACTGCAGCTGAGGCCCTTGGCCTGATTGTTCTATTGGACTCTCTGCAGGATAGTGCTAATGGAAACAAGGTGAGCACTAACACCAAAACCACTCTGAACCTAAACCAGCTGGAGTGGAGGATTTTCCTGAACTGACATGCACCACAGGCACCTTGCCAGGCAAATACAGCATAAAGATTGATCCAGATGCAAAGGGCATTGTGCATCTGGTGCGCTGACAACCAGTAGCACTCAGGGCTAAGATAATTGAAAGCTTAATGAGATGGCTTCCTATCCTGGAAGCCACTTCACGTCTGGAACTGTAGGTCAACCACACTGTGCACCACGATCCTACATTGTGGACAGTGGAGGTAAGACATTCCACCGTAACAGCCAACACCTCTGTGCCAGTACTACAGCCACCAACTAGTCACGCCATGTGATGTGTGATGAGCCTTGGCCCTTGATGAGACCCCTGGACTGCAGGCAGTGAAAGAGCAGCAGCCCCCACCAGCTCCTCCAGAAGTACACCTTTCATCACGTGACGTAGCACCATGCTCCCCACGAACCCAACCAGGTGAACCATATACCACCAGACAGAGCAGAGATGTGAAACCCTGTGATAGAATGAACTTGTAGTTGATGGATTGATGGTGTATTTGTTAGCACATCAGTTCTACGCTCAGGGACAGGTGTGGTAAAGACACCTGAAGGAAGTGATGTGCTGGTAACCTTTCCTTCCCAGTTAAATGTTTGAGTTCAGTTCTCATCAGTTATGTTGGTGAGGCAGAGACACTGGACATCACCAGGACAATCAGACTGTTTATTGGAAAAAAAACAAAGCAAAGAGGAAATCAGTTCATTATCATTCTGTAATAAGGAGAACAGAAATGAAAAGCACAGCATTTACTGTCACATTAGTTAATACTAGTAAAGTGGTTGTTAAAGTTTGCATGTAGCACAGACAGTAATAGTTTTCTTTTGCTGAGGAAGGGAGATGTAATGTATTGTTGTGAGTTTGTGTTTGTCTTAGGGCTTCTGTAGCTGCCTACCTGTGTATTCCTCTTTGTGCCCTGTATTTGTGTGTGTGTGCGCGCCAAGTGAGCAGTAAACAGTAGTCCTGTGCAATACTGGTCTCGTTATTGTGTCTCCACTCAATATACACGTAGCGAGTATATTATGTAGGCACCATTAACAATCGCATCATGGCATCAAAATTAGACAAAGCGCAGCTCAATCCCCCCTGATGAAGATGACTATCAATGGAGCCAGGTCTCCCTTGCCTGGATGTGGGTCACCGGGGCCCCCCCTGGAGCCAGGCCTGGGGGAGGGGCTTGTCGGCGAGCGCCTGTTGGCCGGACCAAGCCCGAAAGGGTAACATGAGCCCCCCTTCCCATGGGCCCACCACCCGTGGGAGGGGTCACAGGGGGCGGGTGCTGAGAGAGTTGGGCGGCAGGCGGAGGCGGGGACCCTGGCGGTCCGACCCCCAGCTGCAGAAGCTGGCTCTGGGGACGTGAAACGTCACCTCTCTGGTGGGGAAGGAGCCTGAGCTGGTGCGCGAGATCAAGAGATACCGGCTAGATATAGTCGGGCTTGCCTCGACACACAGTGTGGGCTCCGGAACCAGTTTCCTCAAGAGGGGTTGGATGCTCTACCACTCTGGAGTTGCCCCCGGTGAGAGGCGCAGAGCGGGGGTGGGAATGCTTGTTTCCCCCCAGCTCGGTGCCTGTACATTGGGGTTTACCCTGGTGGACGAGAGGTTAGCCTCCCTTCGCCTTCGGGTGGGGGGACGGGTCCTGACTGTCGTCTGTGCCTACGTGCCGAGCGGCAACTCAGAGTACCCACCCTTTTTGGAGTCCCTGGAGGGGGTGCTGGAGGGCGCTCCCCCTGGGGACTCCCTCGTCCTCCTGGCTCACGTGGGCAGCGACAGTGAGACCTGGAGGGGCATGATTGGGAGGAACGGCCCCCCTGATCTGAACCCAAGCGGTGTTCTGTTATTGGACTTCTGTGCTTGTCATGGATTGTCCATAACAAACACCATGTTCAAACATAAGGGTGTCCATGTGCACTTGGCACCAGGACGCCCTTGGACGCAGTTCGATGATCGACTTTGTGGTCGTGTCGTCAGACTTGCGGCCATATGTGTTGGACACTCGGGTGAAGAGAGGGGCGGAGCTGTCAACTGATCACCACCTGGTGGTGAGTTGGCTCCGATGGTGGGGGAGGATGGCGGTCAGACCTGGCAGGCCCAAACATTCTGTGCAGGTTTCCTGGGAACATCTGGCTGAATCTCCTGTCAGAAAGAGCTTCAACTCGCACCTCCGGGAGAGCTTCACTCACGTGGAGGCGGGGGACATTGAGTCCAAGTGGACCTTGTTCCGTGCCTCCATTGTCGAGGCAGCTGACCGGAGCTGTGGCCGCAAGGTAGTCGGTGCCTGTCG
This sequence comes from Protonibea diacanthus, assembly GCA_028641955.1. Classification (NCBI taxonomy): domain Eukaryota; kingdom Metazoa; phylum Chordata; class Actinopteri; family Sciaenidae; genus Protonibea; species Protonibea diacanthus. The sequence continues at coordinate 27,542,909 of CM053979.1, read as the reverse complement.
TGGTGGTAACCCCGAACCCGTTGGTGGACACCGGCGGTAAGGGACGCCGTCAAGCTGAAGAAGGAGGCCTACAGAACCTTTTTGGCCTGCGGGACTCCAAAAACTCGGGCGTGGGAGGAGTTCAGTGAGGCCATGGAGAAGGACTTTTGAACGGCTTCGAGGAAGTTCTGGACCACCATCCGGCTCAGGCGGGGGAAGCAGTGCACTGTCAACACTGTGCTCAGTGGGGGCGGTGTGCTGCTGACCTCGACTGGGGACGTCCTGGGTCGGTGGAGAGAAGACCTCCTCAATCCCACCAGCATGTCTTCCAGTTTGGAAGCAGAGTCTGGGGACCCCGTGGTGGGCTCGCCTATCTCTGGGGCTGAGATCGCCGAGGTAGTCAAAAAGCTCCTATGTGGCAAGGCCCCGGGGGTGGATGAGGTCTGTCCAGAGTTCCTGAAGGCTCTGGATGTTGTGGGGCTGTCTTGGTTGACACGTCTCTGCAACATCGCGTGGACATCGGGGGCAGTGCCTCTGGACTGGCAGACCGGGGTGGTGGTTCCCCTGTTCAAAAAGGGGGACCGGAGGGTGTGCTCCAACTATAGGGGGATCACACTCCTCAGCCTCCCTGGGAAGGTCTTTGCGGGGGTCCTGGAGAGGAGGGTCCGCAAGATTGTCGAACCTCGGATTCAGATAAACATTTTTTAGGAACATGCTGCATCTGTTACATTTATTAATTTACTGTTTTCCTCTTCAAATGCAACAGACTGTTACATCACCACAGATCATCTGAAAAGGTTAGGAATCTCTCACTCAGAGTTTGACAAAAAAGGGGCCCCCAAACAGCATCTTGTATAGGGTCCCCCAACAGCTAGAAACGGCCCTGCCTCAGAGATTAACTGTGGAGCTGGCATTAAAATTCACGTTGTCATTTCTAAAACATTCTGAAATAAATTTTTGCTGTGAGCCAACCATGTGAGCTGCATTCAGCAACAGTGACAGGAACATGTTTTCAAACAAAGCCTGAGGGTGACAAGTGACAACATTCATATGACTGTATATGTTACACCACAGCTAGAGAAAATCTCAGGACATGGTGATACTTTTATATTATGGTATTGATGTGCATTCAAAAATCAATCTGTCATGGTTTTGTATTTTGATGTTTAGTATTTCCTGGTTTATTTTGTAATTCTTCCCTCTCCTCATGTCTGGGTTTACCTCCTTCCTTTTTCAGTTCTCTTGTCAGTTGGCTGCTAAGCCCTGATTAGTTTTACCTGCGTCTCGTCATCCTGACCTCACTGATGTATTTAATGTGTGTTCCTGTGTGTTTCAGTGTCAGTTTGTCATTGTACTCTATGCTATGCCATAGCCTAGTGGTAAGTCTCGGTGTTTTTGGATCTTTGCTCTCTTTTTGTTGACTTTGACCTTTTGTTTGGACTTTTGTTATGAAATCATTTGTACTACACACACTCTGCCTCATGCGTGTGCATTTGGGCCCTTCCTCTTGTGTCCCTCGTTACCTTACATTGTTACTTTCAAACATAACATAATTGAGATGCAAGTACAAATAGGTCTGTTTTTGGCAGCCAATTCATTTTTTGACATATAAAAAAAGAAAATCATTAAAAATCCAATATTACCATGAAGCTTCCAAAATGGATTAACACAAAAAATCTTACAGGTGACAAATTAATATCTTCTGATGTGATATGCCAAATCTATATATATAGATGTTATGTCTTCCATCCCTACATACAAACTTAGCCTTTATTTAGCATCTTTTGGGCTTTCTTGTTTTGTTAAATACATGCTATTTAAAAGATTCTGCACACTGTCAACTTTTGCACACCTGGTACTTGCAGTTCCTACACAATTGTACTGCTCTTTTCATTTTAAAACATATTGTGTATGTATATATATATATATATATATATATATATATATATATATATATATATAGTTTATATTTTGTAATTCTTGATTTTCTTTATCTTCCTCGTATTTATCTTTTCATATTAGATGATATTTGTTATGCACGAATTACAGCAGAACAAATTCCTTCAAAGTGAAAACCTACTTGGCAATAAACCTGATTCTGATTCTGACACATATAGGCTACACTACTCACCAAAAGTTAGTAATATTCGACTTTCAGGTGAAAATTATGTAAAATGTAAAAAGTTCATGCTACAGTGATATTGTATCATGAAAGTAGGGCTTTTAAGTAGAAGCATGCAATGGTAATTTCTTCATGTCACACAATTTATTGAAACAAAAGCTAACAACAGTGGTGTGTATACCACAACAAAAAATGTCAACGTCTCTTCACTTGTCATGTGACCTTCGATTACAGCTCGGCGGGACATCTCATGCTGTTCACAAGTCGACTTATTGCTTTGTGACACTCAGCACTCAGTGGTAACTTCCCTCTGAGTACATCTTGTTTGAATCACACTGACCAGGTACTGTTGATGGATTGTTAGGTGTCGTCTTGGTGTCATGATGTCAAAATGTGAACAGCATGATGAAGAGGACTGTTTAAATACAAACTGTCATTGAAGCAGAACATTTAGTGGTCCATTCATGGCTCCAGGGCAGGAATTTCATGAGGGCCACGAGGGCCATGGCCCTTGCGATTGTTTGTTGCAAGGGTGCAATGTTTTGCAAATTGACAAAAAAATGACAGATATATAATATTTCAGATCTCTTGACATGAGAGTGCTATTTTTAAAAATAAAAAGTCAAATGTTTTGACTTCTCCTCCATAATTTTCCTCTATTGAGAAATCGGTCTCTTATGAGTTAATTATGAGTTAATCAGTCGGGATGGGAATTGATAAGATTTTTACAATTACGATTCCATTATCGATTCTGCTTAACGATTCGATTCTTTATCGATTCTCTTATCGATTCTCATTTGGGAAAAAAGGAGAGCAAACAGTTTGATCAGCATCAACTTTGTTTAGTTAGAAGTATCAAGAGTCTAGTACAGCTGCCAGCCTCTGAGCCAGCCAGACTCTCTCTCGTCATGGTCATCTTCTAAATGTAATGCAGAAGGCATTCGTTTAATGTTAACTGTTACAGCATGTTTTACAATGAAGCACATCGCACGAATGTGTGTTATTTACCAGAGTTACCTTCCATAGTAACTGCAGAGGTGGTCATAGCCTGGCTGCTGCCGCTGCTGCTAGGTTAAGATTCATCTCCAGTCCGAAGCGTGTCAAAAACACGACATTCATTTCAAAATATTGCATGTTGTGTGCGCAAATGTTTCTGCATGTTCGTCGTGTTCCCTCCCGACGCTGTTATCTCCACTTTGTAATGATTGCAAGTCGCCCTGTTGCCATCTTTTTGGTAAAATGCAGCCAAACTTTGGAGCGTTTGAACTGAGTGGGTGCCATTGTTTACTAGTGATTGCACTGCACGTGCGAAACTTGCATAAGTTACGTGGCATAATTAGTCGTGCTTGCTGGAATCCAGTAAGAACCGGTTCCCATCCCTATTAATATATATATGTTTACAGTACCGTTTACAGTCAAACATTTTGATGTACTGTAGGCTCAATTTTGATCAATGAAAAATCTGTGTAGTAGTTTTTTGGGGACAGTCTGAAGATGCTCTTGCCTGAAGATGCTCTTGCACATTTGGTGTGGCTGGAGAGTGGTTTAATAAGTTTTATAGTTTTTGAAGTGAGTGATGGACTTCATAATTTCCGTTTCAGTTCACTTCAGTTACTTGTCCCCTAAGGGAAGCTTGGCTTGCAGACAGGTTAAAAATAACTATAAAAACATATAATAAAAAACATAATCACATTAAATTTATTATGGATGTGGACTTGAAATCATTGTTTTACTTTATGGCCTTGGTGCCCTGGCTTTTGGCCTTTATGCCCTTAAAAAATTGACAACACAAAAGGTCAAGTGGCCTTGCCCCTAAAATGACAAAATTCCAGGCCGTGGATATGTGCATTCAAAAGTTTAGAGAAGGTCAAATGAAATTCATCTGTAAAGGTTAGAGTGCATTTTAGGTGCAGTCCGAAATTTCATCTGAAAGTCTAATATCACTTTTTCTGAGTAGTGTATATTCATTTTGTCCTGCACTCGCCCACATTGTCTTAGAAAGATTCCCTTAATGCACTTTGAATGAAGAGATGGCAGACAAAATGTACATTCCTGCTTCTTTGCAAAAATGCTTTCCAAGGCTTCAGAAGTTTAACTTAGTGAAACCAAATTTTCTGTAAAGTTACAAACTTCGTAGTAGATTTTTTTTTTTCCCATTTGTGTGATTATCCTTCAACTGTAGCTCAGCAAAGAACAAGAGAAGCAAGAAGAGGAAATTTCACACAATTTAAAAAAGGAGGGATCTTTGAAAGAAACTTTCTTGATTTGTCAAAGTGACAGGCGTTTTGTTACAGATTTAGGGTTCTAGTCTTTCTTCCCCATCACTCAGCAACCCAATAGGTTTTTACAAATGAGCATTTTAAGATAGACTTCAAGTCAGTGGTTCTCAACTTTTTTACAGCTACCAAACTGAGGAGGAGGATAGTTGGTTTTCCCACAGGAAGAACAAGAAGTAATCACATTTAGACTTTAATTAGTGTTTTTAGATTTATTAAAGTAATGTCACATTCATTCAGAAGTCAACATATCTGCTTTATTCCTAAAAGAACAATATTAGATGGGGCTGTTAACATGTATAAAAATATATTATACTATTATACACTATTACAGCCTATATTATATGTACAGTAAGGAATAATTGTAAATAAATTCTGACCACTGAAGTGATTTATTTCTACATCATCCCACTTATTACACAGCTACTTACAAGAAATTATTGATTTCCTCCAGAATCTATGATCACTGATTCCATACCATTGGTCTGCCATGCAGAAACAACATGTCCCAGAATGCCACTGAAGTGGTTTTGAGTGCTTGTCCATTGTGTCAAGGTCATTAAAGTGTTGACAGTGCTGAGAGCTGCTTCCTGTCTCTTATTCTGCCAGCTTGAGACAGTATCTTTGATTTTAGTCTTCGCAACCATTTGCCAGAAATGACTGTTGGGTGTCCCGACCTCTAGGTTGAGAACGACTGCTTTCAAGGACCAGTGTGTAGAATTTAGTGGCATCTAGTGGTGTAGTTGTGGATTGCATCTGTAAATATAAATGTCTCATTCTAAGGTAACAACTCCTTTCTAGTCTTCTGACCACTCAAAGAGCTTTACAGTACATATCTCATTCACCCATTCACACACATTCATACACTGATGACATTGCCATGTGAATGGTTAGCTCCTCAAACTGATGAGCAGTTTGAGGAGCTAACCATTCACACACTGATGGCACAGCCTTCAGGAGCAATTTGGGGTTCAGTATCTTGCCCAAGGACACTTCAACATGCAGACTGGAGGGCATCAAACTGCAGATCTTCTGATTAGTGGATGACCCGCTCTACCTCCGAGCCTCAGCCGCCCCATTTGGCAAGACCAAACACTTTAGAAACACATTTCTCAAGTCAGAACTTAGTCAGAAATAATTATATTATTTTATATTATATATTATACTTATATTTAAGTGATAATACACCCCTGAAAAAAGAGTTATGCATATTATATTGCATTTCTACCCCATTCTATAAATAGAGCATCCAAATCTGATACACTGGACCTTTAAGTCAGGGTGACAATAGTTTGAGGCTTTTTCTCTGTTAGGCAGCTGTAAACCTGGGGCAGATGGGTAACACTCCTAACTGCCCCTTGCCAACCATCTCACAGCACTCTGAGGCTGAACTCTGTCCTTCACACACACACATGCACACACACTCCTCAGCAACAATCCAAAGCCTTATCATTACTGACTGAATCCTTTGTAATTCTGCGACAACATCACTCCATTACACAACTCCATTTAAGAGCCAGCGGCTGAATGGCACGAGCAGGCTAACCACGGGTATTAAAATCACTGAGCGACAATTTATCATTCAGCTTTATCATTTCAAACCCATACTAATGCTTACTACACACAATCTACTGACAAATAAAAATGTCTTAATGCCAGCCCTTTTAAATAGAACAAAGAGTGAATTTTCAGTTATCTGACTGCCGCCTTCATTTCCTGTTTGATCTGGATGAGCTAGAATCAGCAGTGATGAGAAGTTAACAGCTGCAGCGGTGTACAGAGACAGCCAGGAACCAAAAAAAAAGGGGATGAGGAGAAAATAATAGAGAGAATGTGAAAATGAGGAGTTGCAGAGAGAGGGAGGACCAGGAGGCTCAGAGATAAGACCTGTAGCTTTATCTGTCTATAAACACACACATGTTCAGCTCACAGTGTAATCAGAAGAATCCAGGAGATAGACAGAGTGATCTTAAACATTGTGAGGACACGCTGTGTTATCTGCTCTAGTTTGTTGCATCGGCAGTGAAATCTGATAGAAAAAACAGCAGATCCTCCAGGACTCTTTATCTAAAAGGGCTGGACCTTTAAAATCAATACGTCCTTATCCACAGCCATGCACAAAGCGAGCATAATGAGGCAAGCCGGGATTTACTGTTTGTCTACAGTGTGTGTAAACCCAGCAGGCAGTACTTTTCATGGTGCTCACACCTCAGACCACTGCTTCTTGTCTGACTGCTCATAATGTATTTGTAGCTTAAAAAGGTAACGTGTGGTTTGTTTATTATTGGGTAATGGGTGGGATTTTAACAATGAGTTTGTCAGCTCAGATGAACCTAAGGCAGTACCATGTGGATTCTGGGTTGGTAGTTGTCCTCATTGACAAAGAAGAAGACGATGCAAAAAGGCAAAGGGCTAAAACTTCAAGTGGTACAGGTTTTTTGTCTTTTCAACTTTTGACTTTATTTTTTAAGACCATACCCCTCATAAGAGGTTTTTCTAGGCTGCTATTGTAAATAAGAATTTGTTGCCTGATAAATAATACAAGTTACAAAGTAGATGTGGCAGTGTATCATATAATGTAAGCAAAATGTAAATTTAAATTCAAAAATAAAATCCATGTAAAAGTATTGATGTACTGTATATTTCTTGCTGTGACAGAATAAAGATGGCAGGTGTGGGTTGACTGACTTAATCTGAGTGAAACTGATAGATCTGACCCTATAAGAAGACTATAGGTTCTCATGTTGGTAAGAATTTCACAGTTCTTTTTATTTTAGCTAGTTTAAAATTTTAGGACATTTTTCTGAACAATTGTTAACCTTGTTAGGTGTGTATACTGTATTTTGTAATGTATATATGTATATATATTTTGAAAAGATGGTTTTAACTTTATTTTGTACATCTTCCATTTATATTAATGTATATTTCCCCTTTAACATGAAAGATTGATGGATTATTATTAAGAATATCTGTTAATGATATTTAAGATTTGGAGAATATTTGTGTAACTTTCTCTTTAAATTTGATGAAGTTGTACTTTATTATGTGGGTCAAAGTGCTTTATCTACATTCAACATCTGTACAGATGATCAGTGTTAAAATTTGATTGAATTTAGATTCTGTTGATGTATTGATCCATGTTTCAGCCCGCTACCTGTTTAAATGCTGTACAAAGACCGACCTGCTCTGTGCCATGTGTGCATTCTCAGAATTCAGCTTAACATTTAGACATTTAGACATGCAGCCCATGATAAAAAAAATAATAATTATAATTACCACCCATCCCTGTCCAAAGCACAAACTGAAGGTCAAGTATACAATATAACTTATAACTGCATATCTGTATGCAACCACTGGAAAACAACAAAGTACAGCAACACAACCACCAACAGTTAACTGTGAGTTAAGAGTTTCCAGGCTTGGAGCAGAATACACATTTACAAATCAAGACATCTGCTCTCTATGAGGTACTCTGCACCAATGGTTGAACAAAGTAATGGAAACTATGCTCCATTACACACGACACCACTTTATAAATATATTCCATTTATATGTGGTAGGTCTACATGTTTTAGACTTCTGGTAGATGTCAAACTTTACAGTCTCTCAAACACTTGCTTTCCACCCAGCTGTCCAGCCAGCACATGTCGCACGTTAGGGGACATCAAAGCTACACTGCAGGAGAAGAAACATTAGGGATCTTCTCATTGGCTGAGTGAGCAGGCAGCAGGTAGCAGGTAGCAGGTAGCAGGTAGCAGGCAGTGCTACCTTGGCTACATGAGTACCAAGGTCACAAAATTGGTTTAATACTTGCTGCATCCTTAAATCAGTCAATCAATAGACAGATGTTCCAGGATAATGTTCCAAACCAGCAACACTGACCACAGCTGATGAGCTGTTGTTCCTCTGTACGACTCTATTACAGGAAAAAAAAAAGATTTTTATCTCATTTGGTGGAGGCGACTCGACTTGATCTTGAAGCTAAACATTTGTTTCATAATTACAGGCTGTCTTTTGACCCAATATAAAAACAATTAAAAGTATTGTATTTATTGATTTGGCAAAATCAATAGAATAAATATCAGCACACAGACTGCTAAACAATCTGTCTTTATTAGTGGCTGATACTGCAGCTGCTTGATTATGCACTCATGGTCTATTGATGTAACAGCTAAAATATGCAACAAGAGAGACAATGACAAATATTAGGAGCAAACTACTGAATGTTTACATGGGTAATGATGAGTGCCGACCGCAGGCAGTCACCTTCATGACACAGACACCTCCAGAGACTGATCTACACCTGAACATGGACAAAGACAATGCACAGAGCATATATATATTTTTGACACAATGTACCAGCATTTGGGCTCTGAAAATCCACATTCAGCTCATCAAAATCATATTTTGTGAAAGAAAATGGACTTAACTCTGAAAAGATTCGCTTTTCTTTTCTGTTTCTTTGTGATTCTCGTGCTCTGGTCGACTCTGTCTGAATGAATGAATGTACGGGGGGCACTGAAGTGTTTCCAGTCTTGCTCAGACTCCTAGAGAGCCAAACAAATAAAAAAAGTAGGAAGAGGGTCAGAGCAAACTGGCACCAATCAGGTGAAACTAGGAAGTAAGTGTGGTTGGCTGTGTTGGCTCTCACTGCTGCTATGGAAACAGCATGACAGAGCAGACTGACTCTGCAGAGGCAAACGCTATATGTGCACATGCTCCTGACACACACACAGGCGCACACACACAGGCACACACACACAGGCGCGCGCACGCACACACACACACACACACACACACACACACACACATAGTACATCAGTACAATTACAATTCCATAAAAGAAAAATGTGAGTGGTGAGAAATTGAGAAAGGACTGCAAACACACACACACACACTACTGTGTCAGTGTGTGTTTGTCTGGGTGTTCTATATTTTAGCAAATGTAATATCACCAAATTTACAGTATAAATAATGGGATAATTGTAACTGTATTTGTAACACTTATGTGTGATTAGTATTTCTGGTGAGGTTGGTTTGAGTGTCTTTGTGGTTTAATGACTGAATTAAGATTCTAAAGTATTATTTTTATTTTATTTTAATAACAGTTTTTAGTCCTTGAACAAATTCATCTCCATTGAGAACAGGTTGAAATATTAAATATTATAACATGGGTAGCTTTTTTCATCTATTATAATACTAGAACTCAGGATTCAAGGATTTGTTCCCAGACTAAAATGACCTGATATATGGGAGATTTGTTTTCAAAAATGCATGTGATTTTAGAAGGTGGTTAAATGTTTTTTTAATAAACGATAAGATATACAAAGTAACTGGTGACCATATAAATGTAGTGAAGTAAAACTGCAACACTTCACTTCAAAATGTAGTAAAATAGAGTTGTACTGCTCTAATAGAGTAGCAGGGTATACAGTATTACCTAGCATCACTGCTAGCACACAGTCTCTTTATCTTTTCATATTCCTTTCCTCTGCTCTTCATTGAAGTGTGTTGTGTGTGTGTGTGTGTGTATGCATGCGTGTGTCCTCCAGCAACTCGAGAGGGTGAATTCCCCTGGGACCCATGACAGACACCACTTCACGTGCAGGCTTGCCGTCACCATAGTAACGGCTGCCATAGAGACCATCTCCCTAGAGCTGGGTGTATTTTTACTCTCTCTCTCTCTCTCTCTCTCTCTCTCTGGCATAAAACAGAACATGCTGCACTCAGTGGGCGATCGCTCCACATTTGGCGACGCTTTACATAGACACAGATATATCAGACACCTTTATAGCATCTGAGTACGAGCTTTAGAACAGCTTCTCCATGTCTTTCTGATTCTCTTTCTTGTGTGTGTGTGTAAAGGTGCTGCTTAACTCACCCCAGGCTTTTGCACTCCTTCACAATTAAACAGTCACATACTGTCATGCATTTTAAAAAAACGCCCACACACATATAAATCACTGAACGAACACATACACACACACACACACACACACACACACACACACACACACACACACACACACACACCTTCAAGACATTTGAAGACTTGTTTAGTTTATGATTACTTTGCGACAGTGAGTGAAAATGGAAGATCTTGTTTCACATCCCAGTCACATTTTCAGACAAATCCCTGAGCAGTGTGTATATATGTGGGAGGCAGTTAGGTAACTAGCAGCCAGAATCATCTTGTTCTGTCTTTTTTACATTAATTAAATAACCTATTACAGCAGTTACCTGCACAGCACATGCATTCAAACACAAGGTTTAGTATTATGTCTTTTGTTCAAAGTTCATCTGTTCATCCATCAACATCCTGGCTTTGACTCGCCAGCAGATGTTGTGCTGTGTTAAAGTGTTTTGCATGCACTGGAATGATCTGAAAATAATCTTACTGAAATACAGTAAGATGTCTGAAATACAGTGGATCTCAAGGGGAATGAAGAATATTGATGATGGAATTGACAGTCCAGTGCAGTCTTTGGCTTAATTATGAAACCAGTTTGAAAATCTCCAATTTGTGAGTAAATTAGTCAGAGTGGAAATTGTCAGGTTAGAATTCAGAATCAACTAGAAGTAGTTTGGAAATATAAAGAAGGCTATACCTAAAGCACATGCCACCAATCAACAAAATAGGTTCGTTGAAACGTTGTTGTGGTCTCTTGTAACTGTGGTTAAAGTCTGACTAAATTTAGGTAACATAGGAGGCAAAGATTGCCTTCATGGATAACATTAAAGTTACTAAAGCCAGGAATGATGGTCACATGCTCTGTACACCCAAACTCCCACCTCCAGCCTCTCCTTCATAACAATGCCATGCCACATCAGCCTTGAATGAAGTCACTCACACAGTGAAGAGACATCACTGTCAGGAAAATGCAACCAGAACAAACAATGCTTTCCTTTTCCTGCTGAACAAACTCTCAAGGAGTCAAACAGTCTTGTTGATCAATGGTTTGGGTTTTTTCACACTCAATCCATCCAATCCACTGACTACACTGGCTCCAGGTGGCTCCATGTCTGTAAAACTCAATGACCCTTACATCTCTGACACTAAAAATAATAATCGACTGACACAACAAAACACAGAACAGCTGACAATTCACTTGCACCCAAAATGTGGGAATCAATTAGGCCATGCTCAGATGCATGAACGAGCAAATACAACAAATGGGTCAACAGTGTTACCTAAACTCAGACTGCAGCCACATGATGACCTATAAAGATGTTTGTAAAGTGGCAAAGGTGCTCACTTTCACTCCGGACTGGAAAAGTTTAGGACCTGACTGCATGCAGTGGCAAATGCTGACAAATGACAGACAGAAATGTAGACAGACAAACAGTGGGATATATAAATAGTATGCAATAAAGACAGATAAACAAGCAGCCAGACAGAGGAAGGCAGCATGACAGAGAGAGTCGTGTTGTCAGAGAGGAACATATCTGGGTTACTGCAGTGGTTTTTGAACACCGGTTAGTTCTGGTCTAACAGCAGTTTTGATAATTGACTTGTTGTTTCAATTATTCAGAAAGCAAATGTTTGTAAACTGTAGCTAATTGCTGCTTTGCTTTGCATTATTATATTATCATAAACTGAATATCTTTGGGTTCTGATAGACTGTTGGCATTTATTAGATACATGATAAACTTTGCTTCTTTAGCCTTCCTCATCTTTTTTCTTGTTAATTACAAAACAACTTCACTTCTTTGGGAATATACCTCAAAGAAAAAACGGAAAGAGCGTATCCAACATTTAGCAAAAAAGAAAAAAACAAAGATGAAAGAAAAAGAGTCAAAAAGATGAATACAAATGTGTGTGCTAGAACGTGTCAGTTGTTTTCTGCCATTAATCATCTCAGGACTTCTCAAATAAATCTTGTGACTGTCTGGAGGAAACTGACCATATGTTGAGAACTGCTGGTCTAAATTTCTAAACCAGCTACAATGCTACACCCACACTGATACTTCTGTACTTTTACTGAGGTAGGATTTTGAATGCAGAACTTTTACATAATGAAGTACTTTTAATGGTACGTACAGTCCTTATGAAGTCAAAATTGAGATTTAAATGTTTATATAATGTATGTCTAGCCCTACAGTACATGTCACCTATACACCAGTACTGTCCACTAATCAGATGATCGGTGGTCTGATCCTCAGCTCCTCCAGTCTGCATCTCAAAGTGTCCTTAAGTAAGATACTGAACCCCAAATTGCTCCTGAAGGTTGTGCCATCAGTGTGTGAATGTGTATGAATGGTTGGCAGCTTGCATGGCCAATGCAATGCCATCAGTGCATGAATGTGTGTGAATGGGTGAGTGAGATATGTACTGTAAAGAGCTTTGAGTGAAGACTAGAAAGGAAATATATAAGTAGAGTCCATTTGCCATTCATCAACAGTGACAGAAAGTCAGGTATTTTGGAGTATTCTAAATAGTATTTTAGATAGAGTTTTAGAGACTACTATTACTACATTGCTACCTGCAATGTATAGCAGTGGGGTCCTGGTAGCATAGTTGCTATCATAAATACCAATCAATATCTGCAAGAAGTCCTTCCCTATCTCCCTGTTTTTACAGGAAACGCATAAAAATGAAGATGTGAATAGCACTCTACTTTCCGTTTCATGGATCTGAGTACATCCACCATTGTCTCCGTTTAAGAGTATCTGAAATACAATGGGATTACTCTGTAAAGATCAGAGGTACTATAAAACAGAAGGGGGTGTGTATTTGTAATTTAATGTAGACTGATGTCAATATCAACACAAAGTCAATTGGCTGTTCACAAACATTTGCAGATTGACTTATTTGTTTTTCATCTTGAGGTCCAACTGTTCCTCAGAGAAGCTCAGAGAGAAAAGACTTTATGTGAGCCTCTCCTCTCACTCCTTCCTTCTGTCATGTCTCACTTTCTCTCCCTGTCTCTCTACCTCTCTCTCTCTCTCCTGTTTCCAGGCCAGTCTTTTTTTTCCTTCTTTTTTCTCCTCTCTGTTCTTCCAGGGTTGTGCTCAGTGGCCCAGTTCTGCCTGAGACGCCCCAGCATATCTCCTCTTTCTGTCTTTTCCCTTTCAGGCCTCTCTCTCTCTCTCTCTCTCTCTCTCTCTCTCTCTCTCTCTCTCTCTCTCTCTCTCTCTCTCTTTCTCAACATTCCGTCTGTTTAACTTTTTCTCTGTCTTCCTCCATCCCATCCCGTTGCCAGGAGACAGAAAGGGAAGCCATCTTAAATTGAGCATGCACTTTTTGTTTCCTCTCTGTGGGTCTTGATCTAAATCCATCTTTAAATTCCAGGAGGTGATTCACTGGAAAGATGAACTTATCGTCTTGTCTTTGAGAAGGAAGAAATGTCCATAAATCTTTAGATTTGATCATCAGTGTGTGAGACTAAAAAGTCAATGATAACTTTACTTTCTGTTATGCAAAAACAAACTTGACATACAGCAGAAACTCCAAACTCATTCAATAAATCAAGCACAGGCACATTCACATCTTCAAGGTCTCCACGGTGTTCAACAGCACCATTGTAACCTCCAGGTCAAACTATACAAATAAATATGAGTAATAATCTTCTTCTTATTATTACTTTATTGTGTTGGCATTATAAATACTATGTCACTGTAAGTAGACTGTTGATTATAATGCATACATAGAACATGTTGTCACTTATCAGCTCGCTTCTCAATTTAACTGTACTTTGGATGATTATTCATGAAGAATATTAAACTTTTCTTAAGCTGTTTAACTTTATGCCACCAGGACCCCTCAAGGAGGTCTGTGGACACAGTTAAACATATAAAAATAAAAAGAAACAAGCTTGGCTAGATGGCCTAACCACATGATCCACGATCTCTATAATCTTCCAACTACGACAAAGTAACAAGTAAAAAAGTAAAAAAAAACTTGTCATCTTGATCTCTTGTCAAATTATTATTTATTTTTGCTTTTGTTAGACAGTGATTGGCAGACAGGGAACAGGAGAGATAGATAGGTAGGGCTGGGATGGGTAGAGGCATGCAACAACAGTTGCCAGCAATGGTTACGACTGGCATTGAGGCAACCAAGACGCACACAGGGCTAAGCAAAAAAAAGTAATTCTGACTGAGGGGTTTATTATTTATCTCATCATCTATCATCATCATCATGAAGATGATTAATCAGAACAGTGTTTTGACGGTTTAACCAGTTGAGGTGGTTATATTTAAAAAATGTTATATTGACAGTGCTTATGTATGACCGAGACAAATGTTTGACATGAAAAAGACACACACGATGCACAGTCACAGAGTGATACAACAAAGGCTTTGAATGAAAGTCAGTTCACATAATGAATAGTTGCTTTAAAAATTTTTTTGCTTTGCTCACTTGTATTTTTGAAACAATCGTAAGAATAAGGGGGAAACAGGGACTAAACTGGATGACTGAGACTGATCTTTAATGCAGAGGACAGACAAAGAGGCCTTTGAATTGAAGTCACAGTCTGTGTGTGTGTGTGTGTGTGTGTGTGTGTGTGAGAGGGTGTATGTTTATCCATGTGTTATTTAGTTATTTAAGGTCACCTTGCCATGCTGATGTCCCAGTAGCTCATCCAACACTCACAGCCCGAAGGACAGAGGAGCAGAAAGAAAGAAGACACATACACACAAACACACAGACATCTGCTATTACAGTGTCATGTCTTCACACTTTTGACCTAGAAGATATGGACTATTCATAGATCATACTAAGAATGGGGCAGCGCTTATTATTAAAAGTTTTAGGTTAATTTGATTTAGCATTTTCAAGACAAGCTATATGGACCGTCTGTTCTCGAGGTACGACATTCGATGCACCAGTTCACGTAGAGTACGGTCTGATCCACATCACACTTTAACAGTGTCATCTGAATTTGGTAAGAGTCTATTGAGATGACATGGTTTAAAACAGACGTGACCTTTGACTGAAATACTAAACTTTATTATTCAGGCCTCTAAAGAGTATTCAAATAAAACAATGTGAAAAGAGAACACCACTCTGTTGTTTAACTCAGTGGTTCCCAAACTTTTCCTGTCAAGTCAAATGGGTGCTATACCTTATTTGTTTTGAATTGTTTATTGTTCAGCTTGTTTTACTGAAACAAATCAGTTTCCAAAAAGATTGGACTTAGATTGATAGTGATAGCTGACTGATTATTAATTCTTCAATTTATTTTCAAGTAAAATTTACTTCAAATGTTAAAATTTAAGTTACAACTTACATTTCCTCATTTAACAGTATAAAATAAAAAATAAAATACCAGTCCAACATATAGAACATATTCTTTATATATATTTTTAGATATTTCTATATTGTTTGTCTGTATTCAGTGTCTTTCTTTGGAGGGGCTATTTTAAGACACACAACACACTGGGGTCTCTCTTCTTGGCCGACCACAGTGCTTGTAAAGTACTTGTTACGTTTGCGTCTCCTCTTACTGTACAGCTGTAACAGACTAACAGGGCATTTGATTTGTGCTTTATACCAGAACAGGTGTTCCTTTTTTCCTCTTTTTTAGCTGTGACAAATTCACCCATTCACACACACACATCTTTGGCATAGAAGGAGGAGCTGGGAATTAAACTGCCAACCCTGTCACCAGTGCAGTGGCAGACTCAGGCTGCTTGTGGGGCAAGGAGGAAAATAAAAACAAGGTGTTGGAAAAAGTCTGAAAATTATACTGATATGAGTGAATCATTAAACCAAAACAATGAGCTGAAAGACCCTTACCCTAAACTAACCAGGCCATGGTCTATAATCATGACCCTATAATAAATGAGTGACCTGCAACTTTTGTTATGTATTATTTAGCTCACATATGTGACGTTGTGTCCACACTTCTTCTCCTACAACGTGACAAATACAGAGCACACAGAGTCCTGATTACAAGAGAACGGTTCACCTTCACCTGAAAAACTCTCCCTGTACACACTGTGAGACCTGCTGCTATCTGGAACAACCTCTCTATCTTTCTGTCATCCCTCTCTCTCTCCTGCTCTGGCTGGGAGTCAATCTCTTTTTTACTGCCAGCTGATAGCTGTGCATGACTGTCTGGATCTCTATTCATGCATTCACTCCATCTATCACCTGCTGCTGCCTCTGTCACCCCTGTACCCCTCCCCTCCCCGCCACTTTCTAATGCAAATCAAGGTCACAACGTTTTGCAAGAATCAAACCTGTGACCTCCTTGCTGCAACACGGTCTCTCTTAAAACAAACTCTACCTATAAGTTTTGCAGGATTTGACTGTTTCTCACACTGCTTCCATTTGCATAAATACCCTTTAGTAAGTTTTTATCCCTAAAGCTTTCATTAACAGTCCATGGGAATTGCACAGTGAGCAGTTGCCATAGTAACCATGGACTCAATTGCCCAAAACTACCACAAAACACTAATTAAACAGCCCTGGATAAGAGCACAATTTTAAGCTTTATGCAGCACTCCTGAGCCAGTCCCTCAGGTGACAAAAATGGACTGGGAATGGAAATCATTTTAACACCCACTGTTTTATAATTCTGTGGACTGAATGTCATTTTAGTGTATCCGACTGTTATGTGTAGTAAAATATGCGTAAGTCTAGAGCTGAGCAACTCTGAAGTGCCATTTTTCTTAGAAGATTAGATTGAGCTGTATAAGCGGATGTTGATTTGACTGTTGGGATTGCCATGGTTACAAATCAGACTGGTTTAGGCACATTTCTCTGACACTATTTGTCTAATTTTGATCAAATTTGATGATTTTGTGGAATGTGTTTTTGCCAGTTGGAGTACACAGATTTGGGCACACTAAACATCATTATGTTAAAGTATCCAGTAAAAAAAGGAAAGAAAAAACACAAAGGGCAATATTTCAGAAACTTCATACAATGTCATCACAAATGTGTACCCAGATGCAAGGACAGATCATCAGATCTCCTGTTGTCCACTGACATGTGGGGGAAATGACTTAAATGAAATAAAAAATGAAAATCATGTGAACAGAAGATGTAGTCAGAGCACAGTAGCCAGGATGTGCTGATCCAAAGAGCAAATGTCATCAAACTGCTGCTTTTCTGGAGAATTCGGGGGAAAATAGGACACCTTTGTCGCATGTTATCTCTCTTCTCTTGCCTTATTTTCTGCGACTTCGTCACTATCAAATAAAGGCAGAAATGCCTGTAAAAATACTTGCTATATCACAATGGTATATCCTGACAAAGCAAAGGCACGTGTTAAGATGATGCTTCATTGGTGTGTTGCACCATCTGTTCTCCGGCGCATGCTCTGCTGTGATGACGTACAGCAAGCTCGCCCACCTCTGTCTCTGTCTCAATTCAACATCTTGTCTTGTGAAACGTCTAGCTTGTGCTATATTGTCACTATTAATGAACTACACCAAGTGATGAGCATCATTATTTCACTGTGGATTATCACTGGGATGGTTGAGCATTACTATCTGAGATCCGCAGAAACAATCACCCCAACTTATCCTTCATACTGCTCACATCTGTTGAAGATTCAGGTCCCTGGCCTGTAAAGGAGCATGCTATAGCATGCCACAGCATCTTTCAACAAAATGCTCCAGTAACTGCCATGTGCAGAGAGCTATATGAAATATAAGTGGAAGCAGCAGAAGCAGCACTACCAAGATGGTAGCAACCAGAGTCACCACACTCTGAACTTCACAACAGCTCTACAAAAGTCTGTGTGTGACATCACATTATGACATCCATGTTATCTTCACACCCCTAGTCTGTAAAAATGAAAATGATTCAGCAGAAGAGCATTCAGAGCAACACCACCAGTGTAAATCTGATGAATGCTGGCTTTTTAGCCAGTGATGAGGTGTTGGAGGTCCAGGAGAGATCCTCTGCGACGTGCACACCCAGGAATTTGGTGCTGCACACCCTCTCCACAGCAGCACATTGATGGTCAGAGGGGGGTGTTGGATGTGCACTCTAGTGAAGTCCACAGCAATCTCTTTTGTCTTCTCCACATTCAGGGAGAGATTGTTGTGCACGCACCATGAGGTCAGACGGCTCACCTCACTTCTGCAGTTTGTCTCATCGTTCTTGCTGATGAGACCCACCACGGTTGTGTTGTCTGCAAACTTGATGAGGAGGTTGGAGTTGTGCAGCGGTGTGCAGTCGTGGGTCAGCAGGATGAAGAGGAGGGGGCTCAGCACACATCCCTGGGGGTCCCCCATGTTCAAGGTGATGGTAGGTGATGTGCTGCTGCTGACCTGCACTGCCTGTGGTCTCCATGTCAGGAAGTCCAGCAGCCAGTTGCACAGGGAGGTGTTCAGTCCTAGTCAGTCAAGTCTGATGACCAGCTGTTGTGAGATGATTGTGTTGAATGCTGAACTGAAGGGCAATGAACAGCATTCTGACATAAGAGTCTTTATTGTCCAGATGTGTGAGGGGGTGGGTGGAGGGCGGTGGCGATGGCATCCTTGGTCGAGCGATTTGACCGGTATATGAACTGGAAGGGGTCTAGGGAGCGGGGAGCACAGACTTGATGTGCTCCATGACTAGCTGTTCGAAGCACTTCATAAGAATGGAGTTGAGTGCAACCGGGCGATAGTCATTGAAGCCTGAGGGTGAGGACTTTTTCAGTACCGGGATGATGGTGGTGGCCTTGAGGTATGTGGGGACAACCGCCTGGCACAGGCTACATGAGTCTCTGCTGTCACTGAGCAGTGGGCTATCATCCTGGAGTACTGCCTCTTAGCCTCTCTGATGCTGCATGACAGGTTGAACCTTGCTGTCCTCGGGCCGACTTGGTCTCCTGCTTTGAAGGCATTGTTCCGAGCCTTCAAAAGCCTGTAGACCTCCCGTGTCAGCCATGGCTTCTGGTTGGCCCGGACCGTGATAGTCTTGGGGACAGTTATATCATCAATGCATTTGGTGATGTATGCAGTGACATGTCAGTGTACTCCTGGAGGTTGGTGGTGGAGTTGTGGCAGGTAGCTTGCTTGGACACCTCCCAGTCTGTGATGTTAAAGCAGTCCTTTAGTAACTCTACAGACCCCTCTGGCCACACTGACACCTCTTTCCGAACTGGTTTGGTGACTTTAACCAGTGGTCTGTATGCTGGCAATAGCATGACAGTAATGTGGTCTGAGGCACCGAGGTGGGGGAGGGGGAAAGCCTTATAAACTCCTCTCTGGAAGGTGTAAACATGATCCAGAGTATTGTTACCCCGAGTTGGAAAGTCTATGTGCTGTTGTAGTTTTGGAAACACAGTCTTGGGGTTAGCATGGTTAAAATCCGCGGCCAAGATGAGGAGAGCACAAAACAGCGTCCCGACACCAGGCATTATTGCCTGGTTTCTTACCCCCTTTGATTAGGTCTCTGTCTGCCCAATAGCATGTTAGCCTCTCGAGCTGAATGGCACGGCCCGGGACAGTGTCGTCAAGCCATGTTTATGAGAAAACAAAGACACAACAGTCTCTCACATTCCTCTGAGTATTCCGTAAGAGCCGTATGTAGTCCATTTTATTGTCCAGGGAGCGTACGTTGGCCAGCACAATGGTTGGGACGGTCGGCATGTCAGAGCTAGATGCTAGCCTGGCTCAGGTACCTCAGCACCCTCTTCTGTTTCCTCTCACGCTGCTTATGGTGCCTCCACTCTGGGCAAGGTGCAGGAGTGGGGGTCAGGGCTGGTCCAGGCCTCTGGAGCAGACCACAGCTTCGCAGCATTTCCTCGTACATTGGGTTTGGGTTTGGGTTAGAAGATGTGTTTCTGCCAATGTCGAGCAGAAACTCACGGCTGTAAGTCTGTCTCAGATGTTGGGTGACA
Organism: Protonibea diacanthus; assembly: GCA_028641955.1. Lineage (NCBI taxonomy): Eukaryota > Metazoa > Chordata > Actinopteri > Sciaenidae > Protonibea > Protonibea diacanthus. Next base: position 27,522,741 of record CM053979.1, on the reverse strand, counting down.
CAACACGACAAAGTCGACGACGAAGACGTACAAAAACACTATGACTTATACAGAAACGTTGTATTGTTGGGAGGGAGAGAAGCTGCAGCATGCACACGCGCAGTCATCTTGGAAAAGGGTTCACAAAGATACTAGAATGAATAGCCATGGATGCTGGGAGAATACAGAATGATAGAGAATGTACAGGGTCTAGAATTTTGTGCTACATCCTTGCTTGTTGCACAGGAGAGTAACCACAGACACCTTCCCTGTCTGGACAGAGAGAGGGAGACAGTAGGAGAAAAAGTCAGAGGGGGAGGCAGAACACATTGGTGTGAAGCCCACTAGTCACGACACAAAAGCGCTCTGGAAAATGTTTTTAACACGATGCCATCGCCATGGCGATGTGGGCATCACAAGACAAATTCAGGCCAATCAGTCAAGGGTGAGACACTTCACTCCCACATACCTGGGCACGGTCGAACTTCACCATCACGATTCACAGAGCTTTAAAGAAACACAAATCATGTATTGTTCTTCTCAAATGACATTTCATGCTTTAGTTAATGAGAAATCAGGTGCAAGTTATTGTGACAGCAGGAATATTTAACCTTAAGTCTAAATCTTCACACTTAGGTTGCAAATGTTCTTGTGCACAAAAATGAACAATACGTCATTCCCACAAATGCACTGGGGACTACATACAGTTTGTACTTGCTATTTGTCATGCCTGCCTCTCTCTGTTTGAAGACTTCTTTATCTGTGGTTCAGGCTTCTAAACCAACTATTTCACTAGAGAAGTGAAATGTGCCAGTGAGTGGGTATACTCGTGCAATTTGAAACTGTTATGAGCAGATAAGATGTAAATGAAATGATAAAAGATAAAATGATAGTCATCATGACAACTTTCCAGAGTTGTAAAATGTAAAATCTGTCTCATAGTAAAACTCCTGTGGAGTGTTTTGACATCTGATGAGCCTTCAAACATAATGATCTCCATAATTACTCAAACTTCCTGCTCTGTCTCAATGGTACATCATGCAACACGCTCACAACGATGGCACACCTTTCAAATACTTAACACTGGATGTTTTGCTCTGTACACATGATGCAGGAACATAAAAGAAACAATCAGTCTTTCTTTTTTTGTCTAAATCATATTCTTATCATTGATCATATAATTTGATTTAAAAACTTAAACATTGGGTGGTTATTTTGGTTTCACTCTTGGTGACAGTAGCTGGGATAGGCTCCAGCCCCACCATGACCCTGATAAGGTTAAATGGTTACAGATAATGGTTGGATGGATGCTGGTGACTATTGTAATCTCCTGTTTTAACTTTAAGATGCTAGAAAACATCAGCTGCTATCAGTTAGCTTTAATTGATTATCCTGTTGCTACTAGCAACTACTACTACTACTACAACTGACAGTTGTTCTACCGCAGTTTAACTGATACTTTTGCAGCTTTGCCAGATCTATGTAAGAAAACTAAGGGTCATTATGTCAGAATACCAATGTTTTAATGTCGTGCTTGCTGCCACTTCAAGTTAGAGAAGTACACTGAAACCCAACATATCTATGTCATGTGACCTTCCATGAAGAAATGCCTCAGATGGAAAGACACACTCCAGGTAGTGGCAAACATTAAAAAAAAGTTTCAGATGCAGAATCTCTTGAAAATGATTGAGAAAATATTGAGTTCAAGATAGTCAATATTATTAACATCTATAATTACATTTTTACAAATATTAGTTACAATTATATTACAATCCTTCACGTCGATGACAGGCCTAATAATAGCTGATGATGTTAAAGAATATCACAAACCTTCTCTGATTATGAATTGTTCATAGGCTATAACTAACCCTGAGTTATAAAGCAACAATAGCATACATGTCATGGCTATCAGAAAAATTTGATCATCAGAAAACAATTCCTCGCAGTTCTGAATGAATCCATCTCTACATGATAAAATCACTGTGCTCAGACATGTGTGCTGTGGCACCAATGTGCCTTCACAAACTACACAGTGACATAATGACCTTTCCTTCTTTTCTTTCCTTGAATCCCACCCTTGTTCACTCACTCACGACTCCCTCTATAATGAACAATCAATAGTTTACAAAATGAGCAAACTCTTGATCAATCTGTGTCATTGCTGATTGTTGAGTGGTGTAACTGTGGCAAGTATGCTCCCTTTTTTAAGTCCCTTTGCATAAAGCGTCAGTTAAATCACTAAATGTAAAGGTAATTTTGGCATTTCATAAAATGGGGGGACAGTAAATGTAGTGCACTATATAATAAATCTTGAACACAACACAATTGACAGGTCATCTACTCTCCAATACCCCTGTTGGTTGTTAGTGGTTACTAACTAAGGTTACTGTAATGTGTTGCTGTTGTTGTTGTGTTTTTATCACGTGTGGGCCTTGAGGTCCTCTGCAGTAGTAGTTGTTTGGCTTTGCTTAAAACAGTAGGTGCTAGTCTATCTCAACACTGTGGTGGCCAGGGTCAAAGGAACTGAAGGCTGCCTCATTAACATAAACAGACAACAGACTAGAACTAGAACAACAACAATTAGAATGCTAACGGGTAAAAACATTCTCTTTGACTGGTTCTGGGCGTATGGTATTTATGGTGTTATCTGAAGATAGTTGATGGAATATGGTTTGGTTTTGGATGAATAAAAATAAGAAGAAGTCACTTTGGGCTGTTGCTTAATTGTGATGATTTGGTTGTGATTTGACATTGAAACAATTCATAGTTGAGAAAATAATCATCAGTTATGAATTTTATTAGATTAATTACTGTGTTTTATCTCCTATGAGGACTTGTTCCTTCCTAACACGGCGGACAATCAAATCAAATCCGTGTTACTTGTTTCATTTTTATGTTTTCTTATGTTATCACATCTTCTGCTCTGTCTGATTTATAATCACTCATTTAACTTGTTTTCACAGCTTCACAGTTGTTTTCAAGAAAAAAATCAACTTCAACTGTTACTACAGCTGGTGTTCATATCATCATTTAATATAGTGTAAATATTGTTAAATATTTAATATAGTGTAAATATTGTTAAATACCAGAAGTACATATGTACCATGATGGGAGAAAAAAACATTTCATGTAAAAGCTCCCAATTCATCATGAAACTATTCAAAATAAGACACGTGTCAAGGCCTCTAAAGTGTGTTGCAAGATGAACCTGAGGAATTGAAGGATGATTAAAGGGACTGGATATAAAAAAAAAAACAAAAAACAAAAACAAACAAACAAGTTTGTTCCATGTTGCCATGTTAATTGTGGCGTGATCAGTAAAAAAATCTCAAAATGAATCAACCCAAACAGCCCACCTTTTCTCCCCGTTGATCCACGTCTCTGCCAATTTTTTTAGATTAGAGAGGTGGAAGAGGCAGGACAGCCACCATGGCTGTGGCCAGTGCCACATTTTTTCAGCTTCAAAACAGTGCTTCCAAAACCTGAGTAATGTCACGCATACGCTGTCCATTCTTTTTACTATCATTGGTGGTAACCACTGTAATGATACGATGACTGTTTCCCACAATCAAAATCAAATATTTAAAGGAAGTTAAAATGCATCAGATGACTCTGAAATATATCAATAGCTAGTGTACAGTATGTACACATGTAAACAGGCACAATTGAAATGTAAATAAACTCTGCAGACTGCATGTTTGAGGTAGCAGAACAGGCTGCCATGCTACAGCTGCCATACAGGCAGTCCAATGGACACCTATAGAGCCTATAAGACCTGTGGGAGCTGGCCTACATATACTGATATACTGCACGCTACAGTGGGAGAGAGAGAAACAGTCAACAAGAAGTGGCAAGAAAGAGTGGAGACAAAGTCAATCATGCATTAAGCACCCAAGCACACACACACACGCAAGGAAAGTGATCGAAGGAAAAGATTTTCAGGGGTGAAAACGACAGTGTTGTGACTAGAAAATTCCTAGTCAGCAATCCTCTCTGTGTCTCACACATACACACACTCACAATTTATATAGTCACATGTAGCTCCACGCATTCAGTACACTCAGACACACACATGGATGGACACATGCTACAGTTACACAGTATGCTGCACACACACACTGGTCTGAGGTCTCCCCTCAGTCACGTGGAGTGGAGTGGTCTATTAACGTTGTACACACATCAGTGCCTACGGAGAGCCCGGGGACTTTACTCAAAAGCAAAGAAAAAACACTGCCAAACAAAATGACTACATTTCATCACAGAGATGCAGTCATGAACGGATGAAAATCATTCAGTGCATAATTGAAGTACTGTTCCACTCAGAGAGAATCAGGCTTGTCTTTGTCACATCTCACAACATTCTTACATTGTATGCTTCCTGTAATTTTGTAGTAATGGATGTTTGACGCACCTGCATGGTTGTACGAAGCTGTGCTGATATTCTATGCTTGCAAACAATTCCACAGAGCAGGGAGTGGTCCCAAAAATATCATTAGTGTCATGTATCATCATGAATCATGTATTGTCTCCCTTCTCTAATATATCTAATACATGAACACATAACATTAAACCACTTTCTGGGAGACTGTTATGACCCAGGGTCATAATTTAGTATTTTTTGGTCTTAATGTGTGATTTTTCTGTGCTGTTGTTCCTCCCTGCCCGAGGAGGGTGGAGGGTCTCTCTCTCCAGGTGCTGTTCCTCCCTACCTGAAGGTGGTGCTACCACCATTGGTGTTTCTCCAGGTTCTGGCTGCTGATTGTGCACCAGGCTTTGTTGTATTGTGTTGTGTTGAACTTGTACTTGGTATTGTCTGCTGACACTTTAGTTTAGCAGTCCATGTAGTTGTAGGGGTGAGTAGCGCTTTTGGTTTATCTCTTTTTCTCCTGTATATTTTATTGGGAGGCAGGTTAGAAACCTGTAATTTTGTTTTTTGTTTTTGGTCAGGTAAGTTTTGGGTCAGATTGTTTTTGTTTGTTTTGGGCCATACTCAGCCTGAAGCTCAATGCTACCATTTTTCCTCAAGATTGAATAAATGATCTTTTGTTGGACTGCAGCTCTGTGGCTATGGTCATTCTTGGGACAAGGGAAATAGGGGAGCATCCTTTCTTGTTGTGTTTGGTTCCCCTAGGCCGGACAAAACATTGACTTGTCACAGCAGGAGGAGTACAGATGGGACTAATAACTGTAATCATAACGCTGTTAAGACATGAGTCTTATTAGTCACACGTGTGTGTTCTGACATGTCAAAATGTGTGCTGTGAAACATGTTTAATTTTAGTTGAGGCATTTCTTCTTTATTTGGGAGCAAAGCAAGTTATAGCAGCACTTTCACTTTTTGTCTTGTTAATGCATTCATTACTGGTTGCTATGGGGGGAGAGAGATGACTGGTGGTTCGATCTCCAGCTCCTCCAGTCTGCATGTCAAAGTGTCCCTGAGCAAGATACTGAACCTCAAATTGCTCCTGTAGGCTGCACCGTCAGTGTGTGAATGTGTGTAAATGGTTAGCTCCTCAAACTGATGAACAGTTGGCACCTTGCATTGTAGCCAACGCCATCAGTGTATGAATGTGTTTCAGAGCATCTCTGTGCTCTGAAAAATTGAACTACATATTTGTGAGCCATTCATGAAGATTTATGTCTTCAGTAGGAAACGAGTGGGTTAGGATGGAAAGCTACAGGCTGGTGGAGTTAGAAAGTCATGGGATTTGTTGACAATGACAGAACAAGTTTCTTCTCCTTTAATAAAAAAAAAATCTAGACATATAAAGATGAAGGATGGTGATTACAGAGAGAAAAAAGTTGCATTATTGACATGATAAAATCCAAAATAGCTGCAATCCCAAGCGTACAAGGAGACAAGCCATTGCTCAGGCTCTTCCTCTCGTATCTTGTCTGATAGCCAGTGACAGCTGAGCTGAGACAGGACAGGAGACAGATGCTGTCGATTTAGAAAGATTATTCTGCTCTCAAATTCATTCTCATTCTTCTTCTCTGTCTTTTAGTCCCCGTGCTCTCTGTGTTTCTGCTTTGCAAACTTTCTCTGAGATTGCTACGAATTTTAATTACATGTTAAATTCAATAACATGTTTCTGCTTTTATTCCAGCTCGTTGGCACTCTGGCATTAATGAAGGCTGTGGTTATTTTTGCCACAATGAATTGGCCATTAATAGACTCAATAGGTTCAAATTACATCGATGTTAAATGCTGTGTGTGAAACGGATGAGAGGATCTTAAAGAGTCTAACAGAGGCCTTGGGGTTGTTCTCTGTCTCCCTCTCTCGCATTCAAACATCCTCAGTCATCTAACGAAGAGCTCAGACCAGAGGCTGCGCAGGACTTTGTCTTATTAAGAGGAGACTGGGTCGCCCACGGCAACATGTGGACCAACCAGCACAGCAGACTGACCCGCCTCCTCCTCCTCCTCCCATCTCTTGGGAGACTGTCACACATCACACCCCCCATCAGGAATTCCTGGATCTCTTTGGTATGTTTTTGCCAAGCCAATCATTTCATACTTCTATCAGAAGTAGTACTGTTGTTTTACATCATTCAAAGCATCTGTAGTGGAAATCTTGTTGAATATCATGAATTATGATAATTATGATTTCCTCATTAACTTCTTCATTAGAGCTCAAACAAGTATAAATTCCAATGTTTGTTTTTTAAGTCCTCAAACTTTTTTTTTTTTTTTTTTTTTGTGGGAAGTATTGCAGTGAGCTGCAGTTAACCCCTGACGGCCCAGCCAGGCCCCTAATATCAGCTGTTCAAAACCTCTTAGCTATTCCACCACCCAGGCTAAAAAAACAAGAGTGACTGACCTTTTTTAGTTACGGCCACTTGGCTTTGGAACACTGGCAAACTCCACCACAGCTTTTGAGTGTCTCTTTAGAGCTCACTTATGGCTGACACTTTCTTACATTTCCTTGTTATTATTATCTCATGGTCTTTCATTTCACTGTTTCTCTCATTGCATATTTTATTTGTACATGTTATAAAAATTAGGATTATACTGGGGTTCAGATTTTTTTTAAGTCATATAATGTGTGTATGTGTTTCTATTTCTTACATGTCTTGTGGGCACTTCCCTTTATGTGCAATTTTGCTGAGGCTGGCAGGGAGAGATAAAGTTCAACTTTATGTATAGATAAAGGAGGAAGAAGTACAGAACAGAACAAGGGTCGGAGACAGGTCAGGGAGGTGTCCTTTAGACTAAGGGATATTCTGCTGACTACTGATTAGAGAACTGAGAAAGACGTTATGATGCCATCTGTATCTATGGGGAGGTGTCCGAGACAGCCCATTAGAGAGTGTATAAGAACTAATTGTCAAGGCTCTTCATGGATCCTTTTTCTCTGTAACCCCTCTTGTGTTGCACTATGAAATGCTCCTTCTTGTACAAGAATAACAAACTCAACTAAAGCTTTGATACTTTGAATCCAGTCCTCCTTATTGAAGGGTCAAGTGCACAATTTAAGATTTCTTTTGGCACTTTGTTTGTATGATGTATGTAAGCATCCCTTACATTTCAACTGCTTAATATGAGCTTAATTCTTTTATCCACTTTTTTATAAACAAACTTAATTTTGACTTCACTTCCATTTGCTTTACATGGCTTTATGATTTTTCACATTTTTGTTCATTAAATCCTTTAATCTGGAAACCGCTTTGTGCTTAAGCTTGAAAAGAAATCATTCTTATTCTTACTATTATCATTATTATGTAAAGTGGAGCTCACAAAGAGTCTTTCAAGTGAAAAAAAACACCAGAAGCAGATACATGATGATAAAGTTTGGGGCTTCATGTGTTTTCTAAGATTTCTAAGACAGTTCTATATTTATTTAATTTAAAATATATATTCATTGATATAGTTGATTTGGAGCTCCACACATACAATAACAAAAGAATAAAATATCCTACTTAGATTCACATGACTTGCCCGAGGTCAGTTCCCTCCAGAGTGAAACTGAGCAAGCAGCAAACATGGAGACAACATGGAGGAAAATAAAACTGCACACACACACGCACACACACAAACTCAGCAGATTCAGCAGAAACACTGGGTCACACCGTGTTACACATTGGACAAGTGTGAAAGACACACACACGCACCTGTGCACACACACACACACACACATACACACTGAGCCTATGGTACAGTGTGAAACACCTTGCTACAGTCCTGCCAGGTTGTTTAGCAACTGCATGGTGACCTATGGTATTTGTCAACCTGTTCATTTGTCCATTACCAACATTTTAATATCCTGTCACCATATTCTGTGCATCCCAACAGCTGCTCCTTTTATTTCAGCAGTGATGTGCCCATGCTGTCCTGACACTGTCCTATTTTACACAACCACTGAAGAGCTCTGTTATCACAGAATGGACTTCCACATACAAGCTACAATATCCCGGCATAGCTTTCTACTTGCCAGTATTCTTTGGAGTTCTTGTAACTGTCACAAAGGATGAGCTGAAACATTTTGTTGAGACAGACAAATACCAGGAGCACTCTGACCTGTCCCATCACTGTATCACAAAAAAAAAGATGCCTGCTGAGCCACAGCTGTGGACCCTGGATCTCCAAGTAAAGCCTGAAGAATCACATGACAACTACTCAAAACAACTGAAGCATGTCAAAATAATGACAAAGACGATAGGTGATTGTCTCAGGCGTCTTAGGACTCCTGTAGAAAGCTGCAGAGTTGACATCTTTGGATTGAATTAAGACCAAGGAAAAATATAATCCGAACAAAAAATCCACTCACAGACAATGACACAATCACAGTTTCATAAAGTCTTCAAATGTCTTGCTTTGTCTAGCCGACAGTTCCCAAAATGTTCAATTAACCATGACATAAAACTTTTGCATGATGAATCATTCATTCATTCATTTCCTATAATGAGCACACTCTGAGGAGCACATTCTATCAACATTTTTTTAACCTCCTTATCACAGGACCGCTGGAGCCAATCCCAGCTGGCAATCATTCATGCTAACATTGACATGCTAACATTGAAAGTTCAACAGCCACAGCCACTAACTCCCTAGTGGGTTCAAACCCAGAACCTTCTTGCTGTGAAGTAACAGTGCTAAACCAGTCAAGTCAGTCATTGTCAAATGGGAGAGGTTTTGCCTTGGTGTCAAGTGCATGATAAATCATTTACATGATTATCAACATACCTGGTGATTAATCAGATGATTGACTATAATTGACTCGTTTTTTTAGCACTAATGAAAGAAGTTTTTTGAAACAAGATAATTCTGTATTTCCTCCTTACTAATGCTGATTTTTTGTCAAGTCTCTCATGCTGTCCATCAACTTTTGCACCTGGACAAGTTGTTCTTTTCCTACAAAAGCACACAAATGAGAGTTACGATGGCTATTTCATTCTTTAAGATTCATTCTGCTGTTAAACCAATACAGGATCCAGAATCTCTTGTTTGAGCCAAATAATTATGTCACCCTAGAGAGAACAATGTGCATGATGTAACTATGGCAACACTGTCACTGAGACTGGGAAGGGGACAGAACGGATGCTCCCATATGAATCTGTACTTATGAATCTGTACTCACAGTGGAGAAAAGCATCACATTAAACCAGTGAAATGAACAAAGCGAACAAGATAAATTTATCCTCTGTGGGACCAGTTTGGAACAATTTCATGCAGCCTGCGTGAATCTACAGTACAGTATGTGCCGTGACGAAGAGGATAATGTTTCTGTCTGTCCCTCCTCCCTCCTCGCCTCTCCTCTCTGCTTCTCTAAAATCCTGCAAAGATTCACCAACACGGATTTGGTGGTTTTAAAAAAATGCTGCGAGATTTTATAACATTACAGAAATGTGTAGTTTCTTGCTTAAACACGTGCGCTGCTTCGAGCTGTGCTCCATCAAAAATCGAACGTAAATTCACTCCCTGTAGGATTCAAAAGTGGCTGTAAAATGTTTGCAGCTTTGGACAGCAAAAAGCTGTTGAAACTTCTCAAAAACTGCTGATGTAAGGCTGCAACTAACTAATGATTCATCTGCACATTATTCACTTTATTACTCAATCAAATGTTGGGTCTAAAATAAAATAAAGATTTAGTCCATTCCAACTATCACTTTCCTCAGTACCATCAGTGACATCACCACAACCAGCAACACCAATAAATCACAATCAGAGCCACCATAATCATCATATTTCTCCATAATATCACAATTCATCCCCACCATCATAACACCCACTGCAGATGTACTGGTATCTGTCCCCCCTTCCCTCACTGGGTCTCTTTCCCTTGGCCCATCACCATGGCGATGGGAGCCAGTTCCATGGATACAGTCACTAGGCAACCAGCAGCATCAGCAGCAGCAGCAGCAGTGGGAACAGCAGTGTCCTATCAGAGCTTTTATAGTGGAGCAGCAGAGAGAGATTGAGCCAAGCTTCGTCCTCTAACTACATGCAAGTTTGCTCTTTGAAGAGGGAATATTAATGCACTTATCGTGTCTTAGATCTGAAGCAGCATTACACTCAACACTAGAGCTGCTTACTGTAATTTAGACTGACATAAAGGACTTACACTAGTGAGTATGTCTATAGTAAGACTAAAATGGGTACAGTATGTGGCTGCAATGGTTAATGGTAATGGTTATAGACTGTTACTATCGAAATATCAACACTAATACTACTTTCACCATCATTACTGTCTCAAACATGGACACTGTTTTTGTCTATATATATTTCTTATCACACACGCGCATGTGTGCACCCCCCACCCCCCATGGTACAGTGTGAAACACCTTGCTACAGTCCTGCCAGGTTGTTTAGCAACTGCATGGTGACCTATGGTGACCTTTTGTCAACCTGTTCATTTGTCCATTACCAACATTTTAATATCCTGTCACCATATTCTGTGCATCCCAACAGCTGCTCCTTTTATTTCAGAAGTGATGTGCCCATGCTGTCCTGACACTGTCCTATTTTACACAACCACTGAAGAGCTCTGTTATCACAGAATGGACTTCCACATACAAGCTACAATATCCCGGCATAGCTTTCTACTTGCCAGTATTCTTTGGAGTTCTTGTAACTGTCACAAAGGGAACTACCTAAGACAGAAAAGAAAGCACCAACCCGACATTACAATGACTAATAATAATAATAATAATAATAAATTATTTTTTCATTTGTGATGAATCTGTCTAACGTGATATTGCAAACAGCAATAAATCCTCACATTTAGAAGCTGCACAACGTTACTTTAATGAATCCATTATCAAAATGGTTTGCTGATTAACTTTCTATTCATTGACTGATCAATTAGTGAACCAACATAACTGCTACTAACAGCTGGCACAATGTCACTAAAGAGACCGCAAATACGTGGAAACAATGCTGGGCATGGGTGCAAGAAATATGCAGATCCTCTACTTCAGCAAAAGCAGTAATACCTTGGTGTAAAAATACTCCATTACATGAAAAGTAAACGCATTCAGACTGTAACTGAAGTAAAAGTACAGAAGTGTACTTAGCACTGTACTAGCAAAACGTACTTCAATTATAAAGTAAAAGAAACTGATTCGCCAATGTTGCCAAATTTGCATTAATGTTAAGAAGCATTTCTGCTGATTTTGCCTACTTTAGAAAGTGTTAAGCTGTTGATCAGCAAAAAAAAAAAAAAAAACTCAATTTTACATTTACATTTTTTCTGTCAAAAGTTGAGTCCTAAAAACCTTTTAGCAGTGTAACAGCAGGAAGTTTTTCAATCAAATGGAGAAATGGAAGTATTTAAATAAAGTACCTCACAGCCACACTAAAGCACAATATTAACAGTAGATGTACTTGGTTATGTTGCCACTGGAACACATTTCCAACAGGTATTTTAATACTTTTTATAAGCACAGTCTGACTTTAGACTATCCAGAAAGTAAGTAGTGAGTCTGCCATCTAAAACCAACAGAAAGACAAGGTTATACATTAAACGCACAAAGAAAGAGACAGCACTGCATACATAAATGAGGCCGGTCACTCTACATGTCAGGATGATTACATGCACTCTATTCTGTATACACACAGGCTATGCTCCACGATGCCAAAGAAAGAGAGGCCTGTTCACAAAATTATACAAAATAAGGTTATTAGCAGTGACTGCAAAGCCCTGCTGAAAAGAAACCGTATTAATAGAACTCATCTTAGAGGCATCACACACACAGAAGCTTTGAAATATGTTACATTGAAGACTGTAATTAAATATTCCCTTTGATTAGAAGAAGCACCCTTTTTGCATGTTGCTTTAGTGCTCTGGCTGCAAGTCAGAAGACGAACAGTATGTGTGCTGCTCAGTGATAAGACTGGACTAAGGACTGAACAAAAAAATCACAGCACATAACCACAAAAAAATATGATGCAGACAATAAAAGCATTTAAACCTTGTGCAGGTGTATAACAGCAGTAATAAAGCATTTAGCTGGATGGTTAACAAGCTTTTCTCATTACAAGCGTGACTGATACACCTAAATAATGGGTGAGATAGGCTAATATGCTACAACACCTCAGGCTGCTGGATTTAACAGGTGTGTGTGTGTGTGTGTGTGTGAGAGAGAGAGAGAGAGAGAGACTTAAATATAAAACCACGAAGCTATCATGACAGAACGGCTGGGGGCTACATGTCAGGACAGGAGGGTATATGTCACTGCATCATATATCATCCTCCCCCTCACACACACACAGACACACACATACCCCCCCTCTCTCATTCGCCCTCCTGCAGTCATGGCTGTTTCATTAGCCCATCACAGAGCTTGAAAGGCTCGTGAAAGAGCGTCTATGAAAGGATGAAGGGAACATTTTGATAGAAATAGATGTGGAGGAAGAAAATCATGCAGCACACAGTGCCAGGTCCTGTTGCTCTATAGTAATATTGATGCAAATATTAAATAATGGCTTTAGATGTGCCGCATGACATTAACCTAATTAAAAATGCATGGTCATGACATTATCATACAAAATACCTTCATATACCCATAGACATGACAGCATATTTATGGGATGTGTCGGACATAAAATGGCTTTTGTGCACAATGAGAGCACAGTCTATTAATATTAATGTGATTATTCATTGAGGCATGCCCATCATTAACAGACTGAATGACAAATACTGCAGTAGGCATGTGTCAATCCGTGTGGCCTTACGTTGCAAAGTAGAGTAGTTATCCATCTGTCAGGCTGCTGGTGGCGATCCGGTTTAGAAAAAAAAAATCACTCTGGTGTCCCCTGTGGACACCGCAGCACCGGATAGGATCAGTCTACCGGGACGAACCGAGCCGGTGTGAAACCAGGACAGGTACCCGCGCTACCAGCCGCATCTTTAGTACCGGCGGGGCCAGAAAACGCGGGAGATGAGCACATCAACCCGGGTAGTAAGACTCATTTCAGGATCAGTCGGTGAGGTTTAAATCCAAGTCGGTTACGCACACGCGCACGGCACACGGCTTTCAGTCAGATCTCCTCGGTTGGTTTCTTCATAAGATGCCTCGCTCCGCCTCCATGTAAGGAAAGAAGGAAAAGATGCGACCACAACGGGAAAGAAAGGTCAGTGTGCGCTCATGAAAATCACACCGAATCAACGGATCCGTGACCGAATCTCTGAGCAGTGCCCTGCTTCTTCTTCTTCTTCTTCTTCTTCTTCTTCTTCTTCTTCTTCTTCTTCTTCTTCTTCTTCTTCTTCTTCTTCGTAACCGTGAACCCCGCTGCAGGGAAAACACATTGAGCAGGAGCGTCTCCTCCCATCTATCCCCCGTAGAGAGAGAGGAGAGGGAGGAGAGAGAGAGGAGAGAGGGAGGGAGGGCGAGATGGATGAAGATGGAACGAGGACGCCAGAGTAGGTGCGTTTGTGCTTGCGTGCGTACGAGCGTGCACGTGTGTGTTCTAAGCCTAGTTGTGCGCGGATGTGTGTGTTTGTGTGTTTGAGAGAAAGAATAGAAGTCGTCTTTTTATCTCACCGTGTCACCACACACACACACACACACACACACACACACACACACACACACACACACACACTCCTGCCCCTGAGACTGTTGCCATGCTGCCTCTTTCTTTTCCTGTGAGACAAAAATAACCCAAAATGTTGCTAAAACATGATTTCAAATGAGAATAATTTTTGTGTGCTCATGTTGGATGTTTTATGATTATAAACATACAGTACACATTGAGGCTAGGGCCACAAGTAACTATGACTTTCACAGTCGATTGGTCTGTTAAATATAAAAAAAAACAGTAAAAACTGACCCTCACAAATCAAGTCCAAAGTCCAAAACTATTTGATTTACTATAATAATCAAATATGCAAACACAGAACATGCTAACATTTGAGAAACTGAAATAAGAAAATGTGTGTGTCTTTGATTTTTTTAAAAATGGCTTCTACTACTTTACTACTAGGCTACTACTCAACTAGTAAACTGACAGAAAATGAATCTGCAACCATATTAAAAATCAATTCATTAGCCTTTATGATGTGTAAACGTGAGCATGAATGCTTGTTTGTCTCTTTGTGTCAGTCCTGTTATGAGCTGCTGACTAGTAGGCTAGGATTGGCTCCAGCCCCCTAGGACCCTGATGAGGATAAGCAAGTTATGGAAAATGGATGGAAATAATAACAAATATCCATATGTCATTCCATATTCACCATCCTTTTGTTAAAGGGTATAAGATAAAATGAGACAAATCATTGTCTGATGTGAATGAACTGCTCTTGTACAGTGCTTTTCTTAAAGGACAAGCTTTACAGTTGACCATTCCTAAGTCCCACCTCTTTTTTTCTCCAACAACATTTGAGGAAGCCTTGTTCTACTTCCTGCTTTCCTGCGCATAGATATGCTATGTGTATTGTTGAAAAGCTGACCAAAATGTGAAAAGTTAAAAGCAGCACATACTGTATATGTTATCACAATCCTATATTAGTTATTGTTGGCCAAACATTAGCTGACTAAAGATTCTCTAGCTAGCTAACTGGCTAATTGATTGATATGAAGTTAGCATTTTGCTAACATCTGATGTGATTATATATATATTAGCTATACCTCTATGACTGCACTGGGGAATGTCTTGAATGTATGACGGCAATCCAGAGGCTTTATGTTTCACATAAATAACTGTTGAGCAATCCAATAATTAACAAGCCACAGGTGTACCAAAGTTATGATTGCATTGTTGCCATAGTTGCTGAACCACAGAGGACTCATGTGGGGGAAATCATAGATGTTAAGTGATCAGTCTTACACAGAGCTCATATGTCAAAGTCTGGCAAATTACTGCTCATAGTTAGTGGCCTACTGAGTGGACCGCTGTTTAGTGGCTGCCTGAGTCCAATCAGCTTATCCACAGCCAGAATGAGGCCTGTTAGATTTAATTTAACTGACTTTAATGTCAATTTAGAAAGCAATGAATCCATGAAACAGTTTTTTCAGTCTTGGCGACTAGTAGCACGAGCAGGTTGGCAATGAATTATGCACTAAACTTCTTGCTAATGTAGGAAGTGCAGCACTTTCATGCTAGTTTGACTGGAATCTCCTCAACTTCTCTATCTCTTTCACCTAAGCTACAACATTTTACATGCTTTTTGTACTTGGCAACTAGGCAACAACAGTATGGTTAATGAAAGACTGTCCATGCTCTCTGCAAACTTTTCTGGAACCTCTTTGGACATTCTTTGAAAGGAAAACTGTGGGAGGTCCTCACCCTCACTTTAAGTTGAGGTTAGGGAAAAATGCTAATTATGGCTATTTTGTTGTGGTTAGCCATTAGGGAAAGACTGTGGTTATGTTTAATAAAAAGGCAAAGAAATACATGTCTTCTGCATGAATTTAAAATGTGTTCTATGTCTATTCACTACCTCGACCTCCAGGCCCTTACTTTCTTCCCTACTACATAAAGGGAACACTAATTCCTGCTTTGGTACTGAGCATTGGTGCTGGACATAAACCAATGCCACAGCATCTAAGCTAACGTGCAATGCCCATCCCTGGGACATACAATACATACAAATCAGCTCTAAACATAAACAATAGTATAACAGAACAATATAGTCAGCAGTTTAAAAGTTTAGAATGAGTTTAGAGTCAGAGTTTAAAATGAACCAAATCATGACCCGTTTGAAGTTCTTAAGTTTAAATCCTCGAAATAACTGAGCTGAGATTAGAGAAGCAGACGTCTAAAGTCGATTCGAGGACCATCAGGATAAATTTGTTTGGGGAAGGTGGCACTTAATAACTCTATCACACTGTGGTTGCACTGGTTCAGGTTTAAAGTGTAAGTATGGAAAGGTATGTTCCTGCAAAAGGTTTAATGGTTTATGCTCAGCAAATGTACCCAAAGACAGGTCCAAGACAAAAATAAAAGTACTATTTCATAACAATGACCCACGTGCTGTACATCATCACACATATTACACGGCTACTTACTAGAGAAATCAATATTTTGACACAAAATATTGATTCTGAAATGATTTTGTTGATTTATTGTGTTTGCAATATTCATCCAGTCTATGATCAACTGCGTCTTTTATAACAGCAGTCTGCTATATGG
The DNA here is from genome assembly GCA_028641955.1 of Protonibea diacanthus. Classification (NCBI taxonomy): domain Eukaryota; kingdom Metazoa; phylum Chordata; class Actinopteri; family Sciaenidae; genus Protonibea; species Protonibea diacanthus. The sequence goes on along the minus strand of CM053979.1, from coordinate 27,506,192 downwards.
AAATAACAGACCATAGAGCGCCTTAACTGACTAATCAGAATCAAGTGTTCAACACAGCCATGTAATCATATTAAATAATCAAGTGAAATCATCAGTCCTGTCCTTTAATTACCTCTGCCTTAATGAGATACTAAAAAAAAGATATCTGCCCTCCAAATGGGCAGTGTCAGTCAGGAAGTGCTGCTTTTAAATTCTCATGATCCACATCTAAACAGTGAAGACATTAATTGATGCAACAGGGGAGGATACTAAGGAAGGGACCGCACATGGACACTGGAGGTCATGACAACAACTGAAGGCTTAAAGCTACATTTACAAACAGATAAAAGGTTTCTGAAATACAAAATATAGAGATGACATGTAACTCCCCCTTGAGGTAGTCTGGACAAGTGGATAAAAAAACGGACCTCTGACACTTGATAACAAAATATAACCATGAGTTTTATTTCACTGTACTATAACAACAACAACTATAACAAATGACATAGTATCCTTATGCCATATGTGCCAGTTGGCGGTGCCAGAATGAAGCTCCAGTTAAACCCAGATGGCAGAACTGGGACTCTCCAAGATTGACTGAGTTTAACAACAGTCTGTGAGAAAACAGGAAGCTGGCCAGCCAGCCAGTCAACAAGTCTCTCTGTCTGTCCGACTCTCTGTCTCTCTCTAACTGTTTCCTGGGTTGCCCAAACACATAGAAGGTGAAAAAACTTCAACATCACTTCTTTCAGTTTTAATTTTGAGGGATGAAACTTCCTTAGACTGAATTTGAATTTGAGTTTGAATTTGTGTAACATCTGGCAAGTTTTGTGTTTAAAACTAAATATCACACAGTGGTCTATTTTGTATGACAGCACAAAAGCTAAGTGGCATCTCAAGGCTTGTGTTCAAATTGATATATAGAATTGAATTGTTTAGACTGATATGAGTTGTTATAATACATGAACATATACTATTTATTTTAAATTTTCTGTACTGTTATACTCTCATACTCTCTGTTTGAAAGCTGTGAGCCACAAGAGGCCAGGCAGTGATTTAAAATCAATATGAGAAAGGCTTTACTGAGCTTCATGTTGTGTCTGTTTATGACTGACTGCTGCTTGTGGGTTTGTTTTTGTGTTTAATAGTCCCAAATATTATATAGAAAATAAGCATCTATCTTATCATTACAGGAATACAATTATTTGGCTGACTGTGGAAACAAGGACTCCACATGCCAAAACAAGATCATTTATTGTTCACATTTACAAATACTTTCAGCTTTTCCTCAACATCTAATAATGAGGCTCACGAGAGACTTGTTGTCAAGTAACTCAGATAAAAAGTGATAAAATTTTAAACGCCATAAATGAGAAAGAGCACATTTTACACTCTGTGTAACACTTTGGTAAGCCAAACTCTTCATGAAAGCCAGGTTTTGCCCACAGGTCCTATTTCAAGCAGCTCGGATTCAGCTGATTTTGCCCACAGATCCTATTTTGAGTAGCTCTGGTTTAGAGAGCCAAGCATGGATCTGCCATAAAACATAGGTCGCACTGCTGTATATTTAGAAAGTTCGCCTATTTTGGGTAGCAAACTGCAGCTTGTTTTCTCAGCACCTCACACCTATTCTGTGAGTGTTAGCTGGAAACACAATAATGATCATAACATCACAATGGCAGGATTCCCAGCTCTGCAGATACTGTACAGTAACAGCAATAAACAGAGGTGTCAGGTAAAACTGCAAACTGTCCAGACTCTTGCATACTATGACATGCACATGTGTATGTGAGCACTCTTATTATCTTTATCTTATTATTATCTTTGTGAGGACCAATGATGGTGAGGGTTGAGGTTTAAGCATGTGGTACTTATGATTAGGGTTTGTGGCAATGACAGTTCTAAAAAGCATAGAGACACAAACATGTGTGTCTCTCAGGGGAGGATAGCCGATGACAGAATTGTGTCATTATGCTGTAATCACAAGCAGCTTGGGAGAGCATATTCAACACACACACACATACACACACTCACTTGCTTCCCAAAGAGACAATATGAGTCTGAGACGGTACCCTGCAGGTAGCAGGATGTCATGCAGCGAACTGTCAGCCTGGTGCAAAACCAACAGAAAGAGTTGTGTCATTAAATCACTGAAGCCTCAATAGTTGCTTCCTGTTAAGATGTTCACTAAGTTAATGTTGCCAAGCAACAAATACAATTCTAGCCAGTAAGAGGAGCTTTAGCCAAGATAACTTGTCAACGAAATTTTGCAGGGAGATGTAAAAAGAAAGAAAGAAAGAAAGAAAGAAAGGCATTAAAGGATCAATCAATTCAAACCTTTAAATGTTACATTAGAAGAGAAGTCACAACTATGATCAAGGCTGCGGTCAAGTTCAACAAACCTGTGAGTATGGTTGGTATAAAGCTGGTATGTTTACTATTATTACTGAAGATAAGATAAGATGTGGGGAGGCATAATTAATGGATCCATCCTATACAAAACCACATCGTACTATACTAAACCCCACGATACTGCACACCAGAGGAGAGCAGAGCAAAACAAAACTGCTTTCAGACAGTCCACACAAATGCACACATGAACCAGCAAGATGTTGCATATAGGTGAACGATTCATTGAGGTTTCTATAATTCATAGGTCTATGAATAAGTGATATGAGATCATAAAGTGATTCATGGAGACACTAACTCAAGTGCAATCACAGCAGTGAGGGGCCATGCCCCCCAGCCCCAAGCATGCATGCACGCACGCACGCAAGTGGACTACACCAAGTGGTGACTGGTGTTTGTGCTCATTTTAAAAATACAAAGCTAAAATGCTACATTTAGTTTTAAGGTCTTTTACCACAATATTACTTCAAATGTGAATTTTTATTTATTTTTTTTTTTAAATTGCTAAGTAGGAACCTGTAGCCCTTAGTGATGTCTACCTATCAAAGAGGGAACCTCCATAGACTACAGTGTAACTGACTGACTAACTAACTAACTTTTAACTTAATGTTTTCAATATTTAAACATTTCTACAAATATTACAAAAAAATAATTATGGCCACGAACAGATTAAGTTTTACCTGCATATCAGAAGAAACCTGTCTGCATGCACTAATATCAATCACTGCAGAATTAGCAATCAATGAAATATGCGTTTTAAAGAGGGGTTCCTTCCTCCCCGTGGATTGTATTGCAGACCTTGGGTAAATGGCTTTAAAAGATAACCCCACGGCATTGATATTTGGTGTATGAATCAAAACAAACCCATACCACAGTAGAACATACAGTCTGTGGGTTGAAAAAGTTGGTTAAAATAATTTAATATTTGTAATGTAAAAGATTCAAGAGGCAAAAATAAACACAGTGCAACAATGAAATTGAAAACACAGTGCAAATATTATACTCAGATTATGACAAAAAACATGAACTGACAACTTCACATTTGCTTGTTTGTGGAGCCATCAGTGACTGTGAGTCCCTAAACTAATTTGCCCATGCCTCAGGCAGCAACAGTAAATGCATCAGCACCAGCTGCATCAATATGCACTAAACTGCTCTGGGAGCCGACATATTAACGTCGTTCCCTGTGGTCAGAAAAATTGTTTCATTTCTAAGAAGCAGCCTTTTGAGGAATAATGTCACCAAAAGTGTCTGAAAGGTCCCTAGATGTCACAGGAAATTTCAAACAGTTTAAAGGTGGACCACATTATGGAGGATCAACTGGCAGAAATGGAATGTAATAATCATAATCATGTTAACATTCGTGTACAATGAAAATAAGTAATAATAATTTTTGGTTTTGTCATATTAGAATGAGCCTTTTATATCTACAGAGGGAGCTGGAACTCTTCACCATGTTTCCACAAACCAAATACTAACTCTAGACATGGCCTTTCAGGTTTTTCAGGAGTTTCACAGCCACCATAGTTTCTTATACACGTTTGGAAGCTCGCCTTTTGTTGCAGTCTGCAGCTTCAGCACTAAATGACAGTGGACCTTTAAAACAATTGTCGTGTGGCCAAGACCAGCCCAATGCAGGTTTAGAAACTTTAATTTCATGCATTTAAAATGGCTGAATATTTGGTCAGTGGTGTATTTTCATTAGCTTGTATAGTAAAGGGACAGTAATTCCTATCCCTCAACAAGTCTGAAGCTATGATGATCTACTGTAAGAAGAGGCAAGACAAGAGAACAGCAGGCATAAAATATCCATGGTTGTTATGGAAACACAGTTTCATGAATCACTGTGTTTTATTTTCTTTTTCTGCAGCCAAAAGCTGCAGTTTATAAAGCTGTCTTGTGCACTGTGCCCATTACTGTCTGTATTGTAAGCCTTAAGATCTGTTAGGTATTAGGTGTGGGAAGAGACCAAGTTTTAGTCTGCTCCCACTGAGATGACTAATTGGCTGGCTAGTTGGTTGGCTGGCTGACCAGCGGGCTGAACAACTGACTGACAATGTAGAGACACACTGAGGAAAGACGGGAAATACATGGTAGATAGGAGATGTATTTGGAAGACAGGGTAAGACTGGGAAGGATGCAAAAGCAGCTCAATCTCATGTAGAACTCATTGACTCTGGATCATTGTAAGACTGCAGTGATGATATGTCTATCAAGGTATAGCCCTACACCCCTGATGATTCTTTATAAGACTGCTACCACTGAGAGCAGAACAGAGCAGAGCAGGATTTTCACCGTGTGATCACATCTCTTTAATGTCCTCTCACTCTGCCTCTCTCTCTGAATCGGAGAGTACATTCAGACTCTATACTGCATTATGCCTTATATGGCATTTTGTGAATGGGTGTTGCTAGGTAACTGGAGTGCAGTAAAGCATAGCGACTTGGTTCTTGTATTTAGGATGATTAAGGATTAAGACAACAGTTTTAAGCACTGGAGCTGCTCAACTAACCAGAGGAATTATGTGCATAGAGACGCTGTGTCATTTTTAATAAGCCTTTTCTTTTTTGGCACAAACAGACAAACATACTGTACAGTTTTCTCAATGGTTAGCCATCTCAGCATGTGTTGAACAGTGTGGAAAAGCAATATTTTGTACTGCACCAGTTTTTCCAGTTTTTCCTGTTGGTCAGCATATTGGTCCAGCAAGTTTGCTATTAGCCACGGGGGAGCAGTCATTAGCTGTGGAGAGGTTGTTGGTCATTTTAAAAGTTTTGTTTGAATTTTTGGTGTTTGGTATGAAATTTGTTATGCATATCTTTAATTGTGTCTCAACTCTTTGTTTTACAACAAGCTGCTGTCAAGAGTTTGAGGGCTGGAAAATGAAGATCTCCTACACAACTCCTATATAAGACATATCCACGTGTCTCAAAGTGACTCCTTGGACGAGACCTCCATGGAAACAAACTGCAGACAGCTGTTTTGCGGTTGAGACACTTTTGTGACTAAAGATGTTTTTCACTTCCCCAGATAGACCAAATATACAGTACATCTGTATAATCTCCCACAGGTCCTGAATATCTCTCCAGTTGGCTCAGGATAAACACCCTCAGTGCCAAGCCTCTTAACTAGGAGTCTTAATGACTCAAAAAAGTAGCAAAGGTGTGCTAACTACAACCAACTGGTGAAACGTGGAGTAGCTGATTGCACATACTCAAGAATATGAGTGTCCACCTCCTCATAGTGACAGAGCGTGGCAGTTTTAGTCTTCTGATACTGAGCTGCAGGTGGGAGCAGTAACTTGGATCCAAATCTGAACTCGTCTTCACTGAACCTCTCATGGGTGGCTGCTTTTTAACCGGATCATTTCCAGGACATACTGCAGTTCAAAATGTTCTCTCTTGAGCTTTATAGACAGATCTGTAATTGTATTGTTTTTTTGTTTTTTTTTTTAATTTAAAAGCACCAATGCTAAACAAATGCAAATTAAACTGTATAATGTCAGTTTTACAGCTTGCCAAATAACTTCACAGAAGCACAGCAACAATGCAACTGCCATCTCAAAATAAGGCAGTAAAAACATATATAATAAGAATAGTATATATTTTCATATACATATAATTAAAGCAGACACATGGGCCAAGCAAGATAGAGTTAGTTCCATTACAGGCAGAATCAACATTGGTTTTATTTTAAGTGAAATCTCAACACATGTTAATGTTTATGTAAAGTTTTGCATATGGATTATTTTAGGGAAAAAATACTATTAATACTATTAATATGTGTTATTTACAACTACACAGCTATTTTTTTTAAACAAGATTTTGTCTGTGGCCCCAAAACACTGTAGTGCAATCATCAAATTGTACACATCACTAATAACTTATAATGAACACACACAACACACACACACACACACGCGCACACACACACACACACACACACACACACACACACACACACACACACACACACACACACACACACAATTAACATAAAATCTCTTACTTTCTTTGAGGGTTGTCAAGTAGCTACAAATATAGACACTGTGAAAAGTAAATAAAGAAGAACAAATACTTCAGACTGTGGATCCTGCAGGGTCATTTTGTCCTGAAAACAAGGAAGCTAGTCGTTATTAAACTAGAAAGTCAGTCAGAAGAGAGAGATTATTTGTTTGGATTTGTCAGATTTTTCTCCTCATGTCAGAGATGCTGTGGTCACGTGTTAACTAAATATTTACTGAAGGCTTCAAAGGCACTCGAGTACAATCACATGAACACTCTGCCAAGTGTAACTGCCACAAACAGCAGATCATTTGAATAATTATGTCATTTATGTACATTTATTCTATTTTATTTTTATTCTCTATTTTATTCAAAACTTTTCCAAAATAAGTGCTTTTGTATTACTTACTGTGTTGTTTTATCTGAATTCTACATTCTTTCCTGTGTCCATCTTCATGGCATGTTGACTACCCATGTACTTGTGTATGTATGTGTATTATTTGTTCATTGTATTATTGTTACTGCTCTAACAGCCCTTTACAGTTGTGACAAACAGATACATGTCACATCTGGTTAGCTGTGAAATTCAGCCAGCTGTCCACAGTATGGATGTGCTCCTGATGAATTATGGGTCGGGACGGATGTGGCAAAAAGTCACCCTTCTCTTTGTCCTCTGGTTTCTATCCTCCTTCTTGTATTTCAATCTCTTCCTCATCTCGAGTTTTTATCATTTCTCAATTCCCCACTGTTTGCCTGGTTTCTGTCTCATCTCATTTTTGTATACTTTCCCTTCTTTCATTTCTCTCTCTATGTTGCCAGTGCAAAAAGTATACAGAGGAAGGCACAGCAGAGAGCTGTCATGCAGGTAATGGAAATAAATTTGTGGACAGTGAGAGTGTGTAATAATAATATTAATATAATATATATATATATATATATGTATTTTATATAATATATATATATATATATATATATAT